>JAQMCX010000002.1:26752377-26813143 GCA_029814765.1 Acanthurus leucopareius | reverse complement strand
GCTCTGAGATCAGCTCCACTGTCACACACAGCGTCACGTCCAGCATCATCCCTGTGTGTTCCTGTGGATGTGACAGAATCTTAAGTGTGCTCATATATTTTAACATACGTCATTGTTACTGTTGAAGTTATTAGTGATAATGTTACCAATACATCCTGTTACACAGCCTAAGCTAATGGTACTCTTCCAGCTTAGATTTTTGCTAAAATAAGTATTTTGTTTTTAACACCTATTAACAGGCTTGTTAGCACACTTGCTAAAGCACTACAAAGCACTATTGTTTTACCTGTATGAATGACATAAGTAATTTGTAAATGTAATCAATTGTTTTAATAGTCTGCATCATTACTCATTCATTTAAGTGTATTTAAATCATACATTTTTATAGATTGACCTTCTGCTAACATTATCCACAGTAAAAACAATATCTCAATAAATTGTGTGAAATGACTTGCCAGTACATGAAGGAAAATTACTGAAGAAGCCTCTTATCACTCAAATGAATCAAATGAAACTCAGGCTTGCAGTAACAATAATCTAAAACCATTCATGTTTACCATATATATGTACATTAAAACAAGTTAAACTCAAGAAGTAATTTCGACACATTCAAGCAGATGTCTGATTGGTTTTGGTATTCACAAGAAAAGAAAACCAATCACAGGATAATACAGTGGTCTGAATTGGCGATAAAATGCTCTCATGCTTATTGCTTGCTTGCTATGCTAAATTAGAGTGTTAACTCACCAGAGATTAAAGGATTAATCAATAGAAAATCTTCTGGCCTCCCAGGAGGCTAATTAGTGAAAAAAAATCAAATAAAAATAAATAAATACAAAAAATTCTCTATCTCAGTGTTTTTTTTGAAAGCTCAGATAACTTAGCAGCACTCATATAGCGTCCCCTTCATAGCTCAGGCAAAGCTTAACACTAATTCCTAACAAGATAAAATCTGAGTGAGCCAGCGGGCAAACAGCTGATAGCTCTCACAGTTTTAAATGATGTATTAAAGATGTCCCAACCGGTTCCGTGCTAAAGTAAATAGCCGATAGCATTATATGGACAGGTAGGGTTCAAAGTGTTTGACAAAGCATGACACTCCCACCCCACCCCCCAAATGTCTTTAGGCTGTTTTATCTTAAAATTTGCAATTTAAATATTTAAAATTGCATACCTTTCTCCTCAGCATTTTTCTCCTGTTCTTCTGTTCTTCTTTAAACTGCATCCCCAGATTTTTGCTTCTTCATACTCTCACTCTCTTCGCCTGCGACGTACGGACAAGCCGACCGGCTAATCGCAGTCTCTAGCATGTTTTAACCGACTTGCAAAAACTACGAGGACTTGGCATCAGAATTTTTTTAAACTTCTTTCACTCAAGTTTAATTTATTTTTCATGTCAACATATAGTAGAAGATATAGTGGGATGCCAAAAACTTTCTAAACAAACCCTACACAAGCGCCTATGTCGCCTGTAGGGAGGCTGCCTTTGGCGGGCATCTTCATAGCTGTGGGTCCTGGTCTCTCTGAGTCCTGTATAGCTTTGCTTTCAACCTCTTTGACTGTTGTTAGCTGACTGTCCCTCGCTTTAAATTAGCATCACACCAGCCCATAGTGTCTGTTGCTCAATGCTGCGACATCCTATATTTATCAAGAAGTTTAACCATCACTATAGAAAGCTATAATAAGCGTACTCACAGTTAGCTAGCATAACTAGCTAGCACACAGTAATTAACTAGCTGTTAATGCTCCTCTTCTCAACCTCCAATACTTAATTTAACTAACGTAATTTAGCTAGCAGTTTGCTGAGTTTACACTTTATTTTTCATGCAACTAACAAAATAATTTAAGCAACTATTGACTGATTTTTTCACTCACCTTTTCACTGAGGCAGCAGTTCGTCCGAAGATGTCCTCCACCAACTGACGGCTTCAGCTCCCTCGGTTTCAAAAGCGCCAACGGTCTACCAACGGTCGGCTTGTGAGGCGTTTAAGGAACCTCTGCAAAGTGGGGTTTCATAAGAAAAATAACTTTTTTATCGTTTATATAAAAGACATGCTTCCACAGTCAACAATTATAGAAGCATATTACAATAGATATGAGCCGGGGGGGCGTACCCAGCCACCCACCCCTCACCGGCGCCATTTTCTTGCTCCTCCGCAAATCTGCGGTCTGACTGCAGTCAAAACCTTTTTTTTTTCTTTTTAAATGTTTGAGTGTTTTCTTTGTACTAAAATGTGTATGGACGGGGGTTAAATAATAGCTGATGAGGTGTATGATGACACAGTAATGTCACATATAGAATACTAACGTTAGCATAATGTAAGTGAGCTAATCGAGACAGCCTTCATAACGATGAAGTTAGCGTTAGCCGTCAGATCTCCAATGTTTTGGACAACGCAACAGTAACATAGCAACGAGAGGAGCCAGAGGAGCCGGGTACCTTTGCTGTACGTGGCCGTCACGTAAACAGCAGGCCGTGTGTCGCAAAACTGCTGTAAAACCCCAGTTTTCCGAATGCGCTGTTCACATCAATGTTCACATGTTGAAAGTATGCTCTTTACCCAACTAATAACGGCATATCCCACATTTCTTTAAAAATATCTAACTAAAAATATCGCAATAATCTAATAATCTAATATATAATATGGTGTTTACATGACCTGTATCAAATTTATAAGACTTTCATTTTCTATTAGTGTTTTTATTTAATATTAATGTGAAAGTAGCCCGCTGATTATTGAACTTTCCAGATTATTCAGAGTATGTGGCATGACAGCTTCTCAACAAAGAGGAAGAAATTATTATGTAATTATATTAAAGCAAAAACTAAAAGGTTGGACTTTTAACACAGTTAGACAGTAATGAGGTTTTACTGTGCATGAAAACACACTGACAGTGACCTGCAGAGGTTTACTGACGTCTCTGCATTTGCAGTGCAGTGGGCTTTTTGTCTCAGAATGAAAATGTTTTATATCAGTATGTATGAAACTGCTACAGTTGGCACCTTGTAGAGGACAGTGAGCGAGTGTGTGTGTGTGTGTGTGTGTGTAACGGTAGAAAGAGGAGAGCCTCTCATGGTCTTAATCCGTTCACATACCAGCCACTGCCTGATATGGTGTGTGTGTGTGTGTGTGTTGGGATCATTTCAGAAGCACTGGGCTGAAACCTGAAGCTCCCTCTCACACACAAGCCCCCCCCCCATGTGTCCTGTCACACAGACACACACTCCGCTGTGGATGGAAAGAAAGCTGCAAGCTGTCCGAACAGAACTACCTGAGAGGAAAAAAGCGAGAGAGTGTGTGTGAGGTGAGGAAGAGGAGAACACGCCGTAGAGGAAGAGTCCTGACAGGTGAAAAGGTAAAGACGCTCCGCCTTAATGTCCCGTCCAGATCGAGTGTTGGCGTCGGTTGTCACATGAGCTGAAGAGCAGAGCTCTGAGTGGAGATCACAAACGGACTCCCTCTTCGTTTCTCTTCTTGGATATAAAGCTGCTTTTCTTAAACTGATTCACCTCATTTTAACTTGTTGACCTCAACCTCTGACTGCACTTTTAGCATTGACACCTGTGACTCTTCTCAACATGTGCTGCTGACAGTGAAGTCAAAGACAAACCCTCACTGGAGCTTCACTCATAGCTCACAGTTCATGTTCAGACCGTCTGGCAGTGAGTCGGGTATTTCCACAGCGTTGCCCTCTGGGATTTGTGAAGTCAGCAGCTTCGTGCAAAACTCACCCAACGACTGATTTAGACCAAATTCTCCTGTAGCTCATTGTGTCCTGCATTATCCGTGCACGTAAGACTTGCACAAAGCCATATTAATAAATAATCAAATAATTACGATCAAGTATTTTTAAGTACAACTCACTCTGGGGACATTTGAGCAATAAACTACAACTTTTACCGTCCGAGTCTTTGGTTGCTGCTGTTTGCTCACAGTTGCCGGATTTCCAACTTTGGAGGACGTGGATTCCCTCAGTGAAATATAATACAAACATACCTGCACAGAATAACTATTTAATGAACTGTAGAGACAAAGAAAAGATCAGAAACAGACGTAGAAAAACTATCTTCCTCCTGGGAAACAAACTGCAAACAGTCTGAACGCTCACCGACCGCCGGCAGATGGAGAGAAGGGTGAGTGAACATGTTGATACTGAGGTTTCCATTGATTTAATGTATTGATTTGTTTTTTAGTTTGTCTTGTATTTTTTTAATTCCTGTGTTGTGTCCTGTGTTTGTCTCATGATAAAAGTAATATTTAAACGTGAATGTTTTAGCTCAGTAAATACAGTTTTCAGATTTTTAAGTGGATTTACTTTTTCATGCTCTGAACACTTTGTCTTAAAAAACATTCAGACACACAGATAAAGCTTAAATGATCCACCATGATAAACATTTATTGCTGTTTACTTTAAACAAATTTCCAATATATTACTCTGATAACATGGATGCAAACAGGCACTAAGTTGTTGGTTTGTTCAAGAAAGTGTCAACATCTGATCTTGGAGTTGAATTTGTAGTTTGCTAAGAATTACAAATAGGTTTTGATAAATTTAAGCCTTTGAGAGAAATATTAAAGAATTATTAAATTAAATTATAAATTATTATTAAACTGTCAAGACAAATAAACTAAGTTAGTTTTTTTTTTCATCTCCACTTGAGCCACTTGAGAGAAAACAAAAGGTTGCAACTATCTGTTAAGGGTAAAAGAAATGAACATTTAGGGAAAATAACATGAAGGTGGTTACTTCTTGGTTCAGCAGCTGATTATCTCAGAAACTTGATTATCTCAAATGTTTTTGCTGATAGATTCTTTAATAGAATTTCACTTCCTGTGTGGGAGGAACTCGAAACTTACAGTGTGTTTTGGAAAATGTTCAGCAGTGACTCAGGTAGTTTAGTTGCCGGTCTAACAGATCAGTCTTACTTGCTGACGGCAGCAGATCAGTGCAGCCGTTCACTGAACTCTGGCATGAACAGGAGGAGCTGAGGTTTGGCGGAGCGGCCATGTCACTGGCGGTGGACCTGAGCTGCCTGCAGGGTGGCGGCGGCGGCGGCGGGGCTGAGGGTGAGGCGGCGCTGGCGGCTCTGGAGAAACAGCTGATCTGTCCCATCTGTCTGGAGCTCTTCAACAAACCTGTGGTCATCCTGCCCTGCCAGCACAACCTCTGCAGGAAGTGTGCAAACGAGCTCTACCAGGTCTGTGGGACAACACACACACACACACACACACACACACACACACACACACACACACACACACACAGAGGCCGCTGCTAATGTTAATGTGTTTCTTTATGTTCAATCACTGAACGAACATGCAGTTCTGCACATGTATGTACTGTATGTGCAGGACACGTATACCAGGGAGCAGCATGTGAACAACACACACTTGAAACAAAGCCTACATCGTGTGTGTGTGTGTGTGTGTGTGTGTGTGTGTGTGGATTATCAGTGTCTAAAACGGGACGTGTGGATGTTTAACTGGTTGGCTCATGTACATGAAAATCACCTGCTATGACCTACATGTACTGTCATTGTTCAGTTGTTCAATGTGTGTGTGTTTGTGTGTGTGTGTGTGTGTGTGTGTGTGTGTGTGTGTGTGTGCGTGTGTGTGTGCGTGTGTGATGTACTATTATTGAGATCCATTTTCAGTCTGAGTTCATTTGTTTGAGTTCAACCTTGAGTTCAGTCGCAGTCGTCTTTCAGATTGTAACTAAGTTTACTCAATTTACTCAAGAACTCTAATTGAATAAACTTGTTGATAAACTTGCACATTTCTTAAACTTATACATTTCTCCGGTAAATGTCAGATAGAAAATATTGATTTTTTATTGCACTACATTATTTAACAGCTCCAGTTACTTTTGTAAATTCAGATTTGACTGACAAAACACAGTATGGGTTTGTAAATAAAAACAGTAAACAAACTAGCAAATTACAAATTATTATTGATTATTTCCAAAAAGTCAGAAGCTGCCGACTGTTCATACGTCAATCTTGATAATAAACATACATATAATCATATAAAATGACAAAAAAATGAAACATGCATCCCTCATAATTAACACTCCCAATATAAGAGAACTTTTGCCCTTCGTCATTGTTGTTCTAATAAATGAAACTTAAAACTCTGTTGCTCTTTGAAGTGAAAGTGTTTAGCCACAGTGTGCCAGACAAAAACACATGGATCCTAGTATCACTGACTGTACAGGCTGCAAAGAAATCAACAAAGAGTTCAGAGCCATGCTAGGAGCTCTGTGAGGCTGAATGAGCTCAGAGCTAACATCTAGCTAACAGCTAACATGCTAATATTCTCACCATGACAGCGCAGTTAGCTGATGGGAACGTCACTTTCTTTGGCAGATATTTGGTCATAAATCAAAGTACTGATCAAATAATTTTTAAAAAATTGGACCTCATGATGTGAGATTAAAAATCTTGCATTAAACTTACTATGATTCATCCTGAGGGATGACATGAACGTTTGTACCAGATTTAATGCTGATCCATTCAGTAGGCTGATGTTTTTTTCACTTCAAACCACAAACATCGACCTGTAGGTGGTGCTAAAGAAAAAACTCACAGGAACACCAAAGTCAAATAAATTACAGCCATATTGGAAGCATGGCCCGTCTTCCACTGCAGCAAACAAAAAATAAAATGTAACTTTGAGAAAGTTTCAATTTCAGTGAGACATTTTGTCCGAATCCAAAAATTCCTCTGATAACGACACAAGCGCTCGACTTTCCGCCGTCATCGGTCAACCAGAGGCAAAGACTTTCTCATTAAATTGTTTCTTAGAATAAAGATCCAGTTCTTGTTGTCCTGAACTCTTTATCACCTCTGACATTTGTACATTTAGTGCTACATCCAAACCCGGAATGCACACACATAACACTCTACATGTACATGTGTGTGTGTTAACCTCAACGCTCACGTGTCCTCGTGTGTTTTGCATGTGTGAGGTATGTGAGATGGAGACCCAGCAGACCCCTCCCTCACCGTCCTGCTCAGTTTCATGACCTTTGACACCGAGCCGTCTGTTCAGAAAAACACGCCCGAACTCGTCTAAAGATCAGACCTCCATCTCTTCCCGGTCTGCAAACAGAGCTGCTAACGGCAGATCTTCTTCTTTCCTCAACCGTTTGTATCCAAACAACATTCTGGCTTTCAGCAGAGCTGTGAGCATGCACGCCGTCCTTCCTCTCCAAGAGTTATGAAGTTATATCACCAACTTTATCAATCCAGGTCCAAATAACACTGATTTAATATTTCATTTGGTGTTATTGTTCAATGCTGCTGAGGAGAGCTGAAAATAAATGATGTAATAACAAATAATTATAAGCCAAAAGTGTTCCTCCTACAGAAATCTGCATATGAATGAACAATCTGTGGGCTAGACACAAAAGTTTGGCATCAGAGGTGTTTTGGTTCCTATTTGTAATCAGTTTGTAGTCCAAAAGGTTTTGACCAATCAGGTTTGAGCAGGCTTGAGTTGCATGCATGTGTGGAGAGCAAAGGAAATCTTAAACCTGAACCTTACCAAGCAGTTTGGGTGCTTAACCGAACTGTTTGGAGGGTTTTCTGCCATACTTTAATAAGTGTGATACAGGTACTGAATGACATTTTATGGGCTCATATTTTGTACAGACATGACTGTGTTACCCACTGACAGACGGCAGAAAAACAGGATAAACGACTGAGTGGTTTAAGGAGTTTCTATGAACATTTTGATGGTTTTCCTCGACTGTAAAACTGTGTCACTGTTGGAAAAACTTGACCCAAAAACACACTTGGTAGCTCTCTCTCTCTCTCTCTGAGCCATCAGACCGGAGTGTTTCTCCGAAGTGTGGCTCTGATCCCTCAGTCAGGCGCAGCAGCAGCTGAAGCTTATTAAAGGCCACTATTTCAGGACGCTTTAACCCTCTCACCTCCCATCCATCTCTCTGCTCGTCTGTCCTCCTCTTTTTCACAAATCAAGTAAGTGTGTGATGTAAAACCACTCATGAGATTCGTCAATGAAACTGTCTGCAACTTTTGAGGATATTTTCTGTTTGTTTGTTTGGCTTTGTGACATATTTACTGTCTGGTTCGCTCAGCTTGTTGCAGCAGCAGCAGCTGTTTTCAGCAAACGAGCTCTGATAAACCAACTGTGCAAAATCCACACACACACACACACACACTCAGAGATTTGTTGGTGAAGCTGTATTTAAGCACTTGTCAGATATTCTCTGAAGCTCGTGGAGACAGAAAACAGAGCTCACGGACAGTAAACACTGAACATGCAGGTAGAAACACGTGCAGCTCCAACAGGATCATCATGTTTCTCTTCAGCTGCCGGATGTGTGAATACACAACTCCAGTAACAAAGAGTCAGTCTGTGCATTTCACTGTTTTTCATGTTCTCCTGCCTCCTAGTGACCAAAAGTGTATTAATTCAGTTTTCACTGATATGGCTGATTGAGTATATTTTGCCTGGGGCATTGTGGGTCATTTATCAGTTTGATGGGATCACATTTTGTCTTGCCGGGTACTTTTCCTACCACGATGATGTACAAAACTTCAACAGAGGCTTCTGTGTTATTTTAATTTCATTTGGGGACATTTAATGTGTGTGTGTGTGTGTGTGTGTGAGACAGTGTTGACATGCTGGATGATGAACTGGGGACTTTTCAGTCATGGTTTTACCCAGCAACCCGTCCTGACTTCACCCAGGCAGACGTTTGGGAGATTTTACACATTCTCCTCCAGTGACATCGACTGATACTAAAACTGGAGCTCATTATTGAAATGTCGGCATGCAGCTGTGTTTTAGGACGACGAGCTCCAACAGTTTGGTGTCTGTAAGCAGCTGTGGAGGGTTTAACAGACGCCACGGAGCAAAACCATCACTGATATGTTAATATTTACTATCATTTCTTTCCGTCCAGCCCTCCTTGTTCCAGGCTCGCACCACCATGCTGGTGAACAGCGGTCGTTTCCGCTGTCCGTCCTGCAGACACGAGGTGGTGCTGGACCGTCATGGTGTCTACGGCCTGCAGAGAAACCTGCTGGTGGAAAACATCATCGACGTCTACAAACAGGAAGTCAGCAACAACAAAAACAACGCCACAAGGTAAAGACAGACGACGAGTAAGTGATGTGAAATACACCGACATACACGCGGGTGTCTGAGGACGGTGTTTCTTCTGTTTTTCTCCCCCCCTTCAGCCCCCTCCCTCTTCCTCCACCTGCTGATCAGGTGACCTGTTCAGACCACGCAGGTGAGAAGGTGAACATCTACTGTCTCACCTGTCAGGTTCCCACATGTTCTCTCTGTAAAGTGTTTGGGGCTCATCAGTCCTGTCAGGTGGCTCCTCTGACGGACGTCTACCAGCAACAGAAGGTATAAAACACTCCATGATTGAGTGTGTGTGTGTGTGTGTGCAGGTAATAAAAACAAAGACTGTTAATAACTAATAACTATAACTTGTAAGTTCATTTTGTTTTGTTTTACAGGATGAGCTCGGTGAAGAAATCAGTTCTCTGAAGGCCGTTAACAACAAGATCCAGGCTGTGATCGATGAGCTGGAGGAGACATGTAGACACATTGAGGTTTGTGTGTGTGTGTGTGTGTGTGTGTGTATGTGTGTGTGACCGAAACCATGAATGTGATTTATCTTACATGCAATACAGCTCCGATGTTGCCCCCAAACTGTTAAAATTAATTAATTTATTCTCATTAACGAGCCAAACTGTCGTACTGACTAACATGTTCCTGTGTTACCGTGAACACACACTGTGATTTATCTTGACTCTGCCTCACACACACACACACACACACACACACACACACACACACACACACTGTGATTTATCTTGACTCTGCCTCACACACACACCGGCCTGCTGCCCTTAATGCTTACTAGAGCACCAAATGTGGATTAATCCACTACTGAAAATAGTCCACAACAAACAGCTGCAAACAACTATTTCCTCTCGTTCTAATGAAATTTACTTAAAACTCCAGTTTACAGAAGTTATAGAAAATTAATGAGTGTATTAGTAAGATTTTGGTTGAGAGCCACAGTCCAAAATTTGTTGTTGAAAAAGCGAAATATTAAATAATTTCCTTAAATTCATAACAGTCATAAAAATGTCTTTGAAAAGTTTTAGTTTTGCTGAAACACAGAGACGTTTCTGTTGGTAAAGGTCAGCTGATACAGTCTCCCTCTGAGGAGTAATAACACAATGAATATGCTGCATGTGGTTCAAAAACAGAGTGATAACTCAACATGAAAACACTGTTTTAACGTGAACCTTCATCTTTGTTCTGCTCTCTGCAGGAGAACTGCAAGGCTCAGAAACAGAGTGTGTGTGAGAAGTTCAGCCAAGTGATTTCCATCCTGGACGAGAAACAAAAGGTCAGATTTTTCCTCCTTTATCATCCTCCACTTATTTTTTATTTAATGTCTTTGAGGAACCTGTTGTATAAATAGCATTTAAACTGACAAAGACAGCAGAAGCACCTGCAGTAATGAAAGCAGTGATATTAGCAGCAGCCATACTGTGATGCTATGAGAGACAGTATCAGTAGAAGTATCAGATCTTATTATAAACATGACATTTTAAGTAATTTACAATAAAAAAAAGGTGTTTTAGTAAAAAGATGAACCTCACTTACATGCATTTACTCATTTTATAGTAAATACATTGTAAATTCTGCCGTATGTGGTGGCAGGAAAAGCCATAACAGCAACATCAGCATTCATAAATGCATCTATTGTTGACTTAACTGCATCGTCGCATTGAAGGTGATGAAGCAGCAAATCAGCTCGGAGGAGGAAGAGAAGACAGGCCACGCCCAGGCGCTGATGCGTTTCTACGGCGACAGTGTGGAGGCCAACAGCAGGCTGGCGGAGAAAGCTTTGAGCAGCATGGAGGAGCCGGACATGGCCGTCTTCGTTCAGGTGGGCGGCCTGTTTCTTATAGTTATAAGTTATTGTATTACTGTAATTATATTATAACATTATCTGGAAAAATCAGAGAAAGAAATCACAGTTTGGTTGTAATCTGGATTTCTGACTCAGTGACTTTTTCTCAACACTTTCTGAATCCTGGTTCTGTATAAAGACAAAGGTAACACCCTCACATCCTTAAGGCCTCATTTAAAAAAACCATGACGTCCAACCTTGTGAGAAACAATACGTCCAGATGTTGAAGGTGTCTGTGTGCACAGTTACATTTAGGTACTCTGATTTATTTATTTATACAAACAAACAGGTTTCATGTCCATCTCATGTGTTACGTGATCATTGTTTTAGTAAAGTGCTTGCGTTTGCTTGGCTTGTCTGTATATTTTGTGCTGAAATGAGGAAATTGTACAAAAATGTCTCTAAAATGATCTTTGTATCTCTCATCAGCATTCAAGAGAGTTGATCACAAAGTGAGTATCAAGCGATAAGACATGTTGCATATTTACATTCTGTGTGATCGATAAAATGAGTGTTTTTTTTTAAATAAGACCACTTTTATTCAGATCTTCTTTCCTTCTTTTCCTTCATCCGTCTCGTCCTCAGAGTGACGGCAGCCTGCAGCTCCTGTCCGGCCGAGACGCTCACGCCGAATTATGAGAGTCTGAGTCACTACAGATTTAACTTCAGCAGAGAAGAAAAGGCTCTGAGGAGCATAGACTTCCTCAAAGGTGAGAGGAAAAGAAACTTAAGAACTTTATTTTATAAGACAAAAACAATCTCTGTCCTCCTTTAACACCCAACATTTTAAACAGACACACGAGCAGAAAACGCTGGCTGTGCTCGTGGAGGCTGAACTGTAAAGCCGTTTGCCAGAAACAGACTGTGGATGAAATATAAACTCAGAAACTCAATCTGAGCTCTGTGAGTCTGATGCAAAAATAGCTGGTAGCTGCAGCAGGTAGAGAGTGAATGAGGAAGATCTCACAAGCACAAGATATAAAATATAACAGAGAAGAAGATGTTATTGATCAATAAGACTGAACGATTGATGTTCTGGTTCCAAGTCATCATTCTTATTATGGGTTAATGTTTAAGTTGCATTTTCCTGCTGTAGATGTTGAAGGTCGAACTCATTTGAGACACTTTTATGTTGTTAACTGAGACTCCAAAAGACACACAAGTAACATTTACAGTCACTTTTGAATGTCGTGCAAAACACGTTCAGTCAAACAACCGGATCCAAAGTGCTGCTTGATCATGAATGATTATGTTTCTCTGGTGCTCATCAGTTTGGAGATCTTACTAGTTTGGGATTGAGGTTTATGTTTCTCTGCAGTTAAGGAAGATGTTCTTGAAGAACCAGAGGTGGAACAAAAGCCCGAAGAACCCACAGAAACCTCTCTGCAGAACTTAGAACTAAAACAGAATCCGGAAAACCTGGAATCTGGATCACTGGATCCAGTTCCAGCAGCTCCGGGTCTGTTGAGGGACTCTGTGGAGCCTTCAGGGGCAGTTCTGCAGACTGACGACCTGGACTCGAACAATGGAGGAGCCGGTCAGATGAAGAACGAGAAGGAGGAGAAAGAGGAGGTGGAGGGATGTGCAGCTCCTGATCCTGTCAAAGAGGGAAACATCTGTGAACATCTGGAGGGGATGAGCACACAGCAGGTACAGTCCCAGCCCTGCAGGAGAGAAAATCCTTCACATTAACTCAGAAACTGCTTCTCTGTGAGTGTGAGTGACTGTGAAGCAGATCTTCCACTGTTTGTTTGTAAGTTATAATTATAAAAGTTATTTTAAGAGGAAAAGCGTTCGTGATGACAAAGTTTCAGCAGATAAATAATGTTAAATGTGAAAAACAGAACTCAAAATTTAAATAAATCTGTTTTGCCATGTAAAGGAAAACCAGTTTTACTTTAAACAAAATCTAAAGTCTAACTTTTATCGTTTTTCATTTCCTCCCCCTTGTCTCTCCCTCTCCACTTCCTTCCTTCCTTCCTTCCTTCCTTCCTTCCTTCCTTCCTTCCTTCCTTTCCTCAGGCTGTCACTCTCTTCTTCTACCTGTTGGCCTTCCTGGTCATCCTGCAGAGGGTTTGGGCTTACATCGGCTGCTTCATTTGCACGTAACACCAGCAGGGGGCACATCCGTCCTCACTGCTGCAAAGTGCAGGTACGCACACACCTGCTGGCTCCAGCAGGAAGTCCTGTTGATGACTTTTATTTTGAAAAACAAGAGGGTCTTCAGTGAAGTCCCCAATTTCAGTGTTTCTTTTTCCTGCAATTATTACCACCTACAGCTTATATCACTAGTCTGCTATTACAATTACTACTAATTCATGATAATTTAAAAAAAAAAGATAAATTTCTAAAATAAATTTATTTGAAGATATTTTCATTTTCCTTAAAAGGATTAGCAATGCTCGCAATGACAATGAGGTGAAAAGATAAACTTTAAAAAGCAAAAACAGGGATTAAACTGTTGTCGATATAAATACAAATAAAAATCGCACAAAAAACATTAGATGAATCAAAAAATGTTGATAGTTTTTTTTAAAGGAAAGGTAAAAATGTTGCATTCAGTGACACTTCGGCTCTGACACTTTTTACACTTCTACTGTTGCCTCTGCTGACACTTTGTGGTGAAATTTTGTAATTACAGTAAAAAAAAGAAGTTAAACTTTTAAAAATATAATGTAAAAACAACAAACCCCAAACCAACTTCTTCTTCTTCTACTTTTTCTACTTCTTCTCCTTCTCCTTCTTCTTCTTCTGTTACTTCTTCCTTTTCGTTTTGTTGTGTTTTGTATTGTTTTTTATGTATTCATATGAAGCTGTCTTTGTCCTCCTTTGCTCCAGATGGAGACTGAGTCCAGAGTCCAGCTCAGACCAGTCTTTGTCCTCTCTGTCCTCTTCATCCTCCTCGTCCTCCTCTTTCACTTCCAGCGAGGCTCCTCATCAACCCAGTTTCTGCTTCTCCTGGCTGAAGCTCTTCCACAAGAAGAAGCAGAGGACAGAGTGAAGTGTTTTTAGAGGAGATTTGTTGGGGAGATAAAAGAAAGATGTTCCTCCTTCCAGAGTCCATCTCATCAGCTCAGTGCTGCCTTGAGACAGAAAACATCCTCTAGAGTTTCAGCCGTTTTATCAATTATGTCAATTTTGTTCTAAATATTCATCCGGTTTAAAACATATTGGCAGTTCTGTGTTGTGTGGAGCGGATCTGCTCTGAATCTGCGTCCCTGCTGAGATAAACTCTGACTCTGATGGTCTCTTACTTTAGAATTACTTTGTTTTGAATCGAAGCTGCTGCCTTTCACACCAAAGGCTTTTATTACAGATTTCATGTTTGTGACTCTTCAGCAGCTGAGCAGTAAAGCTGCTGAAGAAGAAGTGTTTTGAAAAGTTGTGGCTGTTATTGTAGTAGCTTTATTTGTAATAGTTCAGACGTAGTACTTCTGTTCATGCTGAATGAGAAATAGCAGAAGACATCGAAGTATAAGTTGTGAGAGTTGCAGCAGCAGCAGAGTAAGTACTACTGTTAGTGCTGCGAGTGTGAGTACGATCACTGTGTTTATTGCATTAGTCTGTTTGGTGTCGCTGCAGGACATAAACAGAAATCTGTTTCCCTGTAATTATTATTTCAGTTTTTTACCTGAACAAAAAGAATCTCTCTGAAAGAAGAAGTAGGTGTTTCAGTACAGTGAAAGTAATTGTGTTTTTTGTAGAATGATTTTGTAATTATTCTAGACGGGTCAGCATCAGTGTCGAGATGTTTCTAACCGGTGAGTTTTGATGTCACGTGATTCAGAGTGCTTTAGTTCAGAATTAAAACATTTCATGATTTGTTTGATGGTCAAGAGCCTTTCATGTGTATTTTGTGAGTGTTTTATCATTTCGTCTGAGTGTTTGGTGTTTTGTTTAATGCAGGAAGAGTTTTTCAGATGTGTGTGTGTGTTTGGTTGATAGTTGCTGCTTTAAAACATGAAACTCCTAAACAGCAGCAGGGAAACCACGTAACCTCCACGGAGAAAAGTCTCCAAATCAGAGTATTTCAACAACAGCTGAGACCAAGCAGGAAGAGGAATCCTCAGAAATGCATTATGTGTTGGCAGTGAGGAAAACAACTTCCTGTTTGGAGGATTCGCCTTCCAAGTAAAAGCAGATAAACTAGATTGAGTTTACATGAAGCATTTGGTCAACTCAGCATTAACTGTGTATTGCAAATTAATGTATGTCCAGTGTTTAACAACAACAACAAAAGTCATAATAATAATAATATAAGAAGAAGAAGAAGAAGAAGAAGAAGAAGAGGAAAAAAATATTTATTTGTATTTATATATTTATTGGCATATATTTTTAAACAGCAGATTATTTTCTGTGAAATCTAAACAGCACTAAATATGAGTGATTGTGTTAGAAACTTTCTGTGGCCTCATGTAACGTTGGAGCACCGGCACAAATTTACCACCACTCTAATTTTGTTCCACATTCATCTAAAATTAGAACAGTTGTGTTTTTTTGTTTTACATCATGAGGAAAAAAATTAGACGACACAAAGAAGATATCAGATTCAAGCTGTTTTCCTTTAATCACCAAAGTAGAAACAAGTGTGTGTATTACATTAACACCAGCAGATATCGTTCATATTCAGTCAAAATAAGTACTTTGTGGCTGACAACTGGTCTTATACTCTGACTGTAGTTCAGAGTTTTGACGTTAAAACTGATAAACTCAAACTAATAAGCTGCAAATAAATATATAAAAAACACTTGTGACATTTAATTTATTTTATCTTTTTATATTTTACTTTAAAAAAATATGAGAATCTTCTGAAATATGATGCCTTGCCTCACCATCTAACAGGTAGTGCATAAAGTACTAAAAAATGGGGTACACAATACCACTTATAATAAAATACTTGTAATAAGCACTATCTTTTTTTTTTTTTAGATATTTGCACTCTCACAAGGAGTGCTTACTTATTTTCGATACTTTGAGTACATTCTGCTGATTATTCTTTTCATTATTTCTAAACAAACCTCTGAATGCATGCATTTTTATTATTGGTGGAGCATTTTTAGACAGTGATATTTTTACTTTTACTTAAATAAGCACCTATATTACTTTCTTATGGGCTTCATGGGGCCAGAAAGCAAAGATTTTGTTGAGGATGCAGTTTTTGAGGAAATTGTAAAATTACCTACAATTAAAAGGACTGAAACTACAGAGAGGAAATTCTCTAAGAAATAGAAATAAACGGATAATAAATCAAGCGTAACGTATTCGTTTTGACGCAGGACACTTATGATGCCTCTTATTTTGAAATCCCGCACCGGATGCAGCTGCGTCACTCCCGTTAGCTTGCAGCCGTTTAAGCTGAGCTGGCTGAACGAGCCTCGGCTGTCGGAGTGTTCAGTCCGTACGAGTCGACGACTTTCACAGAGTGGGAGCTGCCTTTAAAACCAGGAAGATTTCTCTACACCCGGTGCGAGGCACGCTGTACTAGTCTGCCAATCCAAATTTCACAAAATCGAGCTCAAATTTGAACAAGAAAGAAGTTCCAGCTCTGTCATATTGACGCCATGGACCCCGCCAGTCAAGGTAACGTTGATTGTTAGCTTAGCGGGCAAGTTAGCTAGCGTTTAGCTTAGCTAGTGGCAGAAATGCGTAAACTGTTTGCTAACCAGACAGCAAACGGTTTAAAGAAGTAAAGCTAAGATGGAGTAGTTAGCAGCTTTTTCATTTTGTTTGTTCGGTTTTTTAACATTTTAAATTTTTTAAAGCTAATGTTTTTTCTGAATAGTGTAAGTCGTGAGGACTTCTTGGGCCCGCTGGTAAATGACAGGGACAGGAGCGTAAGTGAGGTGGTGAGGAGGGAGGATCGTGTTACTAATGTCACCAACTTCCCAACATAATTACACTTCATGTGACTGACATATTACAGTTAATAAGCGAACAGTGCTATATTTCTATGACATGTTAGCCAAACCTGTTAAATCTTACAGGAGCTTCCACAGTAATGTAAACAAAAGGTATAACGTAATGCTAGCCAAAACAAGTGTTAGCACTTTGTTTTGGTTGCTTCCCAAAGCGCAGCCCCAGCTTGTCTTTGCCTCTCATTTGACTGAATACACGTTTTGCCAGGCTAGTAAACCCTAATCACGCTTTATTATGTAAGAGGAGCCCGATTTGCTGAGTAACAGAGCATTGGTGTTAGCCGTGTTGCTAGCTCGCTGTCGCTGCTGCTTTCTCAATGTCTTTATCGCATCTGTTTGCATAGACTGACCTTTCCTTCCAGCTTTGGCCGATTAATGATCAGCTTCTGATTGATCATATGGAAGTGGTTAGAGTTCAAAAGGTCGCCTAACAGCTCGACAAGCCACTATGATAATAATTCAACACTTGAATCCAAAATTCATGTAAATCCGATTTAACATAATCTGTAATGTGCAGTTTTCTCCACCACAGTCAAATTACTAAAATCTGAGCTGGACAAATAATATAAAGTACGGTTTTTTTTACTCCAAAACCCGATAAGAGTAATATAAAAAGACTAGTTGCCCTCTTAGTGCCCTTACAGTTTTATATCTGACTGAGTGTGGTTGCTGATTTAAAACAATAATCTGGAAATGGTGTAATTTAACTGTAGATCTTAATAGCAGTCAAATGCAACTTTGAGATTATTTCTTTCTCATGTCTTTGAGGATGTGTCTTCTCACCTCACACTGTTAATTAATTTTTAGTGTTTTTTTTTCATTTGGTGCTTCAGGGTCAGTATGTCTACAGGGACGTCTTAATGAGACTTTCAGGGATGCATCCCGTAGTTTGTAATGACGGACATGTCATGTTCGATCAGGCTTCCTGTGCCTCAGGGCGGGCGCTTTCAGGAAGTGATTAAGGTTGCCTACATTTTTCTGTCTTCGAGTATGACATGAACTAGGGCATGTCTGTCCAAATAAAATCCTGCTCCTGCTGTTTCCTAAATGATGCTGTGAAACCTGAGAATAGGACGTCTTCCTGAGCTGGGGATTTTTCCTGACTAATCCATTCTCACATGACTACCGACAGTGTTTATCAAAGAAAAATCCCATCTTACAAGGATGATATGAACAGGGAAAGCACTTTGATGTGCCTTTGCCTTTTTTGAGTCAGTTTACATGTTACATGTGTGGTGGTGGGTTTATTTTATCGTCCTTTGATTATTCTGCACCACAAATTAATAAATGTCAGGTTTGTTGTCAGTTTAAATCAAACAGCAAGAACATCTTTACAGAGCTGTCATCTTCTGCAGATTTTTAGCTATCAATTACCAAAGAGATTTATTTCTTCATCCATATCAACAGGAAATAGACCAGGATGCGACGTAGCAGCAAGGTTGGGCTTTTCCTTAAAGGCTATGGCTGGGATTGTTTACATTCCTCGGTATTTGCAGACTAATTTAGCCAATAAACAAGTGAGGAAGCAAATGATGACCTCTGTGAGCAACTAATCTTTGATTTAAAGCAGCATATGAGCCTTTGTTGTCTTTTTTACCCCTGCTGCTGTTACTTCTGTGGGCAGGTCTGAATCTATATACCTTGAGGGTGGAGCCGTCATATCTCTCACCAGTATGCGGATGTTATGGGTGAAACTCTGGATCGCAGTGTATCACTAGCGCTACCTGCTTACGACGCTAATCTCGCTCCTTTGCAGCACCGTTGTGTTTGTCCTGCGTTGTCTGATATGTTGTGCGAGTCAGTGTGCAGTCAGTCGTGTAGAGATGGGTATCCCACTTCATCGGGAAACAAAGGCAAACTCAAGCGATGCATTCAGAGCCGCTTTCATGCCGAGATTTCAGTGCAACATGCTAAAGTGAACCAAATAAATACAGAACTCAATGAGACTGAAGTTGACAGTCCAACACTCCAAAACGTTGCCTTGGTGGAGTGGAAGTGGGTGTGTTTAGAGGCGATGTGAGATGTGAGTTTACCTTTCATAATAGGTTCGCCCACTGAATAAATATCACTTGAATGTGGGACTGTAACTGCCTAAAGTCTATTTTTACTCAGTGTTTCATGCAGTGGCTCCAGATTGTTTTTTCTGTCTCTGGTTGTGTGTTATTTTCCAACATTTCAGGCTCTGACTGTGCCAGGTTCCTGTAGCTGCCAAATTTATGATGGTGTCCTCAGGAGAATGACATGAAATAAACTCATTGTTATGAAAATGCTGATAGTGAAAGATTTCAGTGTTAAAACTGTACTTTTGTGCCCTCCAACATCTCTGGGAAATTCAGAGTTTACACATGAATAGATTAAGGCTTTGTTCTTTTTTTAAATGGTTTCTTTTCTGCTTTGTTTGTAGTTTTTATTTCTGGTTGACTGGCAATGTTCCCGTTAACAAACTGTGAAAGGATTAATAGTTCTGGGACAGAGGGGTCTTAAGTTACTCTATTTTATGAATAAATGTAAATAGCTGCAGTTGGTGTCATCAGTCCTGTTCAAGAGATAGTTTTCTTGATATGCTGTGTTACAACAACAGCCTGGCTGTTTAATGATCAACTGTCTAGTCAATGAATATATTTTTAAAAGCATATTGCCTCATAGTAAAGAGAAAAAAACTTTGGTGAAGGATATATCTTGCATTTCCTTTCCTTAGCTCCTCCAGAAGCCTCCTCTCTCCTCGGTCGTTGTCTCCTTGATATGCATTAAAAGACCTGAAATATCCTCCATGCTGTTAAAGAGGAGAGGATTTCCAGGTCAGGAGGAGGGAGGATGTGAGAATGCAAAAGTTAGCATAATGAAAAGCACTCCTCCCAGAGTGCAGTTCATCTCCTGACTCTGCTAACTGCCACTTTCTCTTCCTGTCTGATATCTCCTGGTGGTGAAACCAGTGTTTCCTGGCCTCAGGGTTTGTCTGTGTGAAGTGATATGGAGAAAGGGATCATCTGAGTAAACCACTCTTGGCTTTTAACACTTAAACTGATCTAATTGTGTATCTGTTTACTCTGCAGCTGCTTTTCCATCTTACCCTCCTGTTCTTTTTTTTCCTCCTTTCCCTTCTTCCGTCTCCTCTCTCCTTCACTCTATCTCTTTATCTCTCTCCCTCTCCTGGCTGTCCAGATATCAACCTGAACTCTCCTAACAAGGGTCTTGTTGTGGATCATTCAGACAGTCTGGCCGATGTGCCGGTGGAAGGAGCAGTGGGGAACGCAGTGAACCCTCTTCCACCCGGCCTGACGGAGGAAGAAGCTGAGGAGCTCCGCACAGAGCTCACCAAGGTAGGAAGCAGATGTTCCACAGTCACAAGATGTTTACATGCAAGCTGCAGCGGTCATGTGTGTTTCATGGTTGCTGTGGTTAGGTACATTTGCAGTGAAATCAGAGCTCCCTGAGGCAACAATTGACACAACATGAACTTCTTTTCAGCTCAGCTGTGGCCTTCTTCAGTCTGACTAAAGTTAAAGTTGCTCTTATACCAGGTTGTGGGTCTTTGTACATTTTTGTACATAACTTAGACGAAGTGACTAACTATTGCTCAAGTGCAGAAACATCCAAAATTGTTTACAAAATTCATTGGCTGCAGCTTCACAGATTGTTTTCCTCGGTATATGTGCTCTTAATGCTAATCACAAACACATTTATTTTGTGTTTACCTGATAGATTTTCTCCTCTTGTAACTGCATAAAGCTTATGAATGGCGGCTGAGTAAATAGCATAAGCAGCTTGATGACTAATGACCCACATTTACACAATTTTGTTTGAGCTCCTAATTTTAATCTAGTCTCTTACAGTTCTTCGCAGTTTTAAAAATTTGCTCTATAAAGAAATTTGGCTTGATGTTTTGAGGCAGATAAGTGTCAGGATTATTGACATTTTATGCACTGGATACATATCAGACCCTTGTCATTGCAGAACTTTTGCATGTAACAATAAGAAAAGCACATTTGTAGTTGCAACAATGATGACTGCATTTCTTTTTAATTTGTCCGTTGCGTAGCTCAGGTATGTGATGCTCACTCAGCAGCTTGGCTAAATGCTGCTTGTAATGGAACAAAGCAGAGTAATGGCATTAAGTCATCCTGTGCTTTCACTGCTACAACAAGTCAAAATGTCTGTTTTGGAAAATGACTGGCTTTTAATCAAACATATAGGTTGACTATAATGGCAGCTCTCTAGCTTTGAGGGTGAAAAAATTGAATCCAACACTTTATAAACTTCTGTAGTGTCAGAGCTGTGGTCTCTCTACAATATAAGGCATTGGAATTAATCACAAGAGGGAGACAAGAAGCATCTTTTCCTTTAAAGTGTTAGGATTCAAGACATTTGCCATCATGACTCAGAGTAGATCGTATTAAGTGGAGCCTGCATTAGATGATAGGAAGCACCTTTGTGTTTCTCATCAAAATTTAATATAAATCTGCTTGTTGGAGTCAAAGAGACGAAGAGAGGTGAGCTGTTGTCTGGTCGGTGTGTTGTGTTTCAGGTTGAGGAGGAGATCAACACTCTGCGTCAGGTTCTGTCAGCCAAAGAGAGACACGCCTCAGAGCTGAAGAGGAAACTTGGCCTCAGCCCACTCAGCGAACTCAAGCAGAACATCACCAAGAGCTGGCAAGATGTACAGACCTCCAACGCGTACGTATCAATCACACAGGTTCAATTAAACTCAGTAGATGAGACAGAAATAGACCTGAAACAGTCCTTCAAATATATATGACTGTATATTGTACTTAATGCCACCTTTGGCTGAAATTAGAGCTTCTCCAGTTTGTTTTGAATGTTTAATCATATAGAGAGTCGATAGCTTGTGTAGCTTCTAACTGGCTCATGTTCCACTATTTTTTTTATTCTCTCAAAGTTTAAAACATAGTTAAATTGGTATTTACTTGTACATTTAACAGGCCTCTGGTTGGCTGGAAGGCTTATCAGATACCAAAACATTCCACTGTGGTTTAAAATGCCGGGGTTTCACAACTCTGCAGCTCCATCAAGACAGCGGCTAACATTAGCATTCCGCTAACTCTTACGTAGCATCTCCTTCGTGTTTCTCTGCCGGGTCCCTTTGAGGCCTCATTGAAAAGAACAAGGTGCTGTGTGTTTTGGGGGTTTCTGAATGTAAATATTGTGCATTTAAAAAACTTATCAAAGCTCTTTTTTTAATTGTTACAACAAAAGAAAACTTACTTGATGCTTCGTCTCAATAGAAGATGAGACTCTTTTTGTGCTTAGTGTTGCTGTTTAGTGCAGTGGTAAATGCTTTTTAAGTCTGGGACAAAAAACTTACATCATTCTTAGGATTTTGAAGACTCTGGTGGCAGAAAAAAGTTTGATACATAATTTTTAAACTTAAATGACGCTGAGCAGTCTATAGAAGTGGCCCTCGAATCAGCTCTTCCTGGAGACGTTCTCTGATGATAACTGCTTTATCAGAAAGAACCAGTAACCAAATGACTCATCGTCTGGTGACACAGGCGGCTTCTGAAGTCGGTAGATTAGTTTCTGCAAAGGTTCACATTATACAGAACGACTGCAGACATCTAAAACAGACGCAGCTTCGTCTGGCTTCAGCAGAGGCGAAGGTGCTGAGAATCATGTTCTTAAAGTTACTGTGATCACGACTGTTAATCAGGTTAAACAGGGAACAAATATGTATCTGCTTTGCTTTGTTTAAAATGAAATTTAATGCTTTAATATCATCAGATTTCACCAACAAAAAGCACTTTTTTTTCTGCCACCAGAGGTCTTTTCATCAAAAACAAAAGATGATCTTGTGAAGAAGTGTCAGGTCATGGTACTTTTTCTTTTTTTGGTTGTTCAGCAGCCACCATTGAAGATTAAAATCTAATTTACCTCCTTTTTACTCATTTTAAAGGTGAAACCATGCAATTGTTAACAGGGATCAGCAGGAAGTCTCCCTTCATTTAATCTATTTTTAAATTCTCCATTCCTCATTTAGAAATACAGTAAATAATTAAGCATGTTGTATATTTCATTTAGTGGTTATGCAAACTGTCAGGTGAGTATTCTCAGAGTTTGTTATTCTTTATTTTGAATGACTTCAACAAGATAAAGCAGGTTTGTTTGACTCTTGAATAATATTAGTTACAGATACACAAAAAGAACACAGGACAGATGACCAGACCTCATAATAAAATAAAAACAAGGAGAACACATGAAGCATTCACTTCTTTTTGCTCCAAAATACACAATTTTACTGTAGGTCTTGTTTCTTGGTGAATAAAATGCAAAGTTTTCCCCCGTTTGACATCCATGAATCCCTATTAGCCTGCGTTTGATCTTCATGACAGCAAAACAAGTTAAGTGACAACCATCAAGACGCTTCAGCAGTTGTAGCTTAATCAAAATAATCATCTAACCTCAGCTTGCTTTGAGTCATTTCTGAAGCTCTGCAGCGTAACGCCTCCGTGTCTCTGTTCCTAGCTATGTGAGAACCGCTGAGAAACTGGGCGAGTGGAATGAGAGGGTTGCCAGTTTGGATCTGTGAGTCCACGCACTGTTTGCTGCTGCCCGCTCGCTCGCCGCTGATGTCTGGGCTTCTGCTGTGTTTGCACTCTCACGCTCTGACTTTTTTTTTTTTTTTACTCACCTTCTCACCATGTTTGAGAACACTAACATTTCAACAGTTGGTGTTAAACGCTGTGGCTGCGAGGAGGACAAACATTTGTCTGTAGTCTGTCTGTGTTGTGAGCGAGATTCTCTGAATGAATGTTTCCAAGTAGAGCATCAATCTGCTGAACTTGATTCCTGTTTGAAATTTAAACTCTTTAGGAAGAGACAAGTTAAGCTGTAAGTTGTTGCGTTTATTTGATTGTTGGGAAGCATCTTCGACCCTGTTCAGGACTCTTCAGGGTTTGAGGAACCTGGTTTGTTGATGGTGGATCAGCTCTCCTGCTGCTGTTGGGATCCTTTTGCATACGTGGCTCGACTGTAACACTTAGTGGGATTTCATGTGTGTGTCAGTTGTTAACAGTGCAGCTTCAATTACAAAGATTGTTCACTTTTTTCTGTTTAATGCTCAGATTTTTTAAAGTGGCACTGCAGGTTCAGTAAGACTGAGATTTCTTTATGAATGTTGGTGCTGACAGAATTAAAACTACAGAAAAAAATCACTTGGATAATGCTGGTCTTCTTTATTTATGTCCCTGATCTGTTAGTTTCTCTTCAGTTTTCTATTTCTAACCTCCCTATGCTATTATAATCCATCTGGTTTTTACTTCCTCTCACAGAGGTCAGGTGTCTCCTCTTCCTCCATTCAGAAGTGATGACACACGTCTTCCCCTTTACTTCCTCTCCAAGTCAACCTTCTGTATTTTAAGCTTTCTCAGACGCTTCAACTCTGCTTTTATTACCAGTGGACAAGCTGAAACTGACATTAATGTCTGATTGTGCGTTTAGGTTTGCTTAACAAAAAGACTAAATCACAAGGATGTTTATCTATTAAAGTTAAGAGTCAGGGGTCCCTATAGAAAGAGGGTTAGAGTTTGGTCTTGGTTGCAGGCCCCCTGTTGGCCTTTAAGCTTGTCTGAGAACTTTTTTTTTCAGCACAGCAACGCCAATTATTATTGTGTTTGTTTACTTAGAAGTCCAGTTTGACAGTTTGTTTGTCAAAAATCAGAATCCATTAATTAATTGTTGCTGACTACATAATCAGTTCGGCCTGAGGGCTGATTAGTCAGATAAAATCACTTGGCACTTGATGGAAAAACAGAGATAATAAAATAATGATGTGATAAACAGTGTTGAGCTGATGTCTCATCTGGTCAGTGAAGGCAGCAGTGAATGGAGCCATTAGATGGGGTCCCTGGATGCAAAGGCTTTAAAAGCCTGTTGCAAATGTAACTCCGGTCTTGATGATAATCGAACAAAGTTGCTTTGGATGCTTATTTGCAGAAGTTAGTGCTTGCATCTGCTGCGTGTGCAACACTTGGTTTGAGTGGAAACCAGAGAAGTCTCAGATGTTTTTGATTGCATCTCCTATAATGTTGACATGTTGCCCAGTCTTACTCCAACTTCTTGGAATTCCCGGATTCACTAATACATCTGTGATCACACTAATGATGTAACACAACCAAGTGCTTTATCTCACCTGCATTTTATCTTTATCTCATTTTGCAATTTTGCAGCTTATTTGTGACCCAGTTTGCACCAAACGAACGGAGAACATTAGCTTCGTAACCACAGACGGACTCCTGACTGGCATCACACAGACGGAGAACAAACTCTGCTCTGCGTCTAATCTTTGTAAAGTTTCACCAGGTTTGAAGTTCAGGTTTTTAAGATGTTTCTGTAGTTGCTGAAAAACATCCAGACTCTATAGGCGGTGAGAAAATTATAAATCATTGACTTTTCTTGCCGTTTCCATCAAGCTGCTGCTGCTGTTCAGTCTGAGGCTGATGGAATTTTCCATGTGGCTGCTTCTGAAATGAACTGGATTGGCAAGCTCACTCAGATAGTTAGCCGTTCCTGACAGGGTGGGGTGACGCCGCTGACACCGTTCTTGACTCTTACTGATTACACTTTTACATTCACTAACAGCGGCAGGTGCGCTGGTTTTGGTTTCTGGTGTTTGTTTTACTTTTTGCGCTCAGAAATAGACCACCACGTCTGCTCACACACGTTTCTCACACTCTCAGTTTTGGACTTTCAGTCAGCTGTTTGCCAAAAACAGTCAGAATAGTTGTGGGTTATTACAACACAAGCAGGCGTGTTAGTCTCGGTTCAGGCGCTTACACAAAGGCAAGTACAGTACAGGAAATGTTTTTCATGTCGTACCCACATGCAGACAGACACATGCTTGCAACCTGGTCGTGCCTTGCTGCTGCAGGGAACAGGTGGGAGGAGGAGAAAGGAATGTGGAAGATGGACGGAGGAAGGGAGGAGAAAGATTTGCTTAGTCACAGAGGGAGAGAGAGAGAGGTTACGAGGTGGAGTCGAACTGATCCAAACAAAGAAGTAAGTGGGTTATGAATTATGAATAAGTTGGAGGCACAAAGACTCTTGAGTGGGTTACCATGAAAACTGGAGTGCGTTGAGGGAGTCAGTCAGCTGTTGCACTCAGTTTTTCATCTCAGTTAATTGTGCTTTATTAGCATAACAGTAAAAATCAAACAGGATGTTTTTGCCACACAAGTGAAAGAGGAAATGATGTGGCATACACGAGAGTCTCACTGCGTTCCCGTGCTTCACCTCATTATATTGTTATGATATGAAATATTTTTAACTCGTATTGCAGTTCGACTTCTCTTTCTGCATTTTCACTTTTTAGTTGATCATCCGGTTGAATGGTGATTTTCCTTCTTTGCACATGCAAACATCTAAATTTAAGCCGTTACTGGAAGACTGCGCTCTGCTGTGAAACAAACACGGCGCTGTGATAGTGAACTGTTGAGACGAGGCTGGTCTGCATGCAGTCGCTGTGCTGTACAGTAAGCAGCATTGTGTGGATGTAAGTCAGGACATAGAGACCGTCCTTGTCTGCAGCAGAGCCGTCTCCTGCTTCTGTAATGGTATTGAACCAGTTTGAAAGCCGTACACCTGCTATCTACTGTGTCATCTTTCATTTTATGACTCAGCATGTTGAATGCCCAGCTGTGATTGGTGTGGTGTGTGTGTGTGTGTGTGTGTCCTGTGTCTGACTGTTAGCAATGCTTTTCCTGTTTTTCTCTACAGATTTTTGTAGGTTTTGTTCCTTTTTTTTTCTACTGTATTGTTTTTCTGTTAATTCCTAACCAACCTGTTGCTGATGAGCTGCAACCCCCTCAGGCAAACTCACAGCTCGTCGTGCTCATTGACCTGAGAATCTGATTGGCAAGCTTAAATCAAGTTTTTGACTCATTAACCATGACCATGGTTAATCCTTCCCCCCACCAAAATGTAAGCGTTCAGGGTTGATTTCAGTGTTGTTGGAAAATAGTCTGTACACATTAGTCTTTTTAAATATGTGAGCAATATTTAATGGTAGTGTAATTCTAGTTGTGTAGAGTGAGACATCCACAGTGAGATCAGAAACTTCCACTCGACGGCTGTGAAGTTGGAGTCGTTCCTGTGTTGTGTTGACTGTGAGTCTTATCTGCTTTGCTGTTTTTCAGAGCAGACAACACAAACACACTTCCTGTGTTTTTGTAGCAGCTACAGGCCGGACTCTGTCTGTCTGTGTGTGTGTGTGTGTGTGTGTGTGTGTGTGTGTGTGTGTCATTAGCTTAGCGTGTGTGCTATCTGGTGTTTAACTTATTAACCTGTTTGATGTTTGTGAGTCACACTGAGACTGTTCTGCCCGCTGAAGCATCAACTCTCAACTCGCTTTTCCACTAATTGTGTGTTTCTGTGTCATTTTTTCCCTCCCAGCTTCCCGTAGAGTTTACACACAATTAGCTGCAGTTACTCCACAGACATATGCAGGGAAATCAGGAAATACCTGTTATAGGTGTCACGTCAGCTTGAGTGTTTTTTTTACATACCTTCATACCATCCTGACATTTCACCCTGTTACACAGTTCGACAGTAAAAACTAAGCTGCTGGTGACATTGTCTGCTCTATGATGTGATTATCCTACTCAGGCAGGTCTTATTTGGGTTTCTGCAGGGAGGAAATGCTTCTTGCCCCTTCTTCTCCCTTTGATAGTGAATTTTCCTGCATCCTTTTGCATTTAAATGCATCATATTTTCTTGTAGATCTCTCACTAAGCCAGCGTCAGTAACCTAAACAGCGAGAGAAGACGCCATCCTTCGCAGTCGGTGCTCAATTCAGTTAACTTAGTTCATCCAAAACTCATTTTTTATATCACTTATCTCTTTAACTCAATACAGCATTTCTGAATTAGTGTAATAGTAAGAGCAGTGCCTGATGAGGGGGTTGAAAAAATGTTCAAAAAAAAGAAAAATCCAAACTGATGTTCGCTTCATAAACAGGTTTCATTCTGCATGTGCAGTTATTGATCCCTTTGACACTTTTTGCATTGGTTGTGTTTAGTGTTCTGCAGTACAAAAGCAAATTCCATCATTTCTTCTCTCTATTTTCTCCTCTCTGTTCTGCCCTTTTAAAAATTTGCTGTCAGAAGACAAGTTATTGGAAAGACATAAAATATGATTGGTTTCATTGCTCTTTTGTTTATACATTATGTGTTTTTTTTATACTTTTTTTTTCTGTATAAGCCCTTTGGAAGAGAGGAAACTCTACCAACCACATCTGTTAAAATGTTAAAGGTCTTTAAAAAACCAGCTCACATCCACCAAAACCTTCAAATCTGGTCACACAAACGTAAAAATCAAACGTTTGGAGTCGTCGTTGAGGAAGGAAATGAAAAGTCTGTAGGAACTGTAACCCTGAACTTTACTGAACTGTACTGTATTGTGAGAGTGTGTCTCTTCCCCTGTGTCATTATCCTGCTGTTGTGTCTTCAGATATCTGTCTGCCTCAGCCACTTTGGATGACATTACCCGCTCTGAAGCGTGAGTTGACCCCTTTCTCTTTTGTGTTCTTGTTTTGTTTTTGTAGAGCTAAGGTTTCTTTTTCTTTCTTTTTGGGAGAGTTTTTCCTCTTGTTGTTTTTTTTCCATTCCTCTCTCTTTTGTTCTTCCTTTTCTATTGTGATGGTGAAGGTGTTTAGTATATTTACATTTACCTTGTTTAGTCGTGTTTGTGGTTATAGATTTCAGGACCATTTTCCTGCTTCCTGCTGAAGAAACCCAAACATCATGTTTGGTGCAAAGTTTCTCACTCATTTTAGTTTTGTAGACAGTAGACACAGTACTAAATACTTCAAAACTTGTATTCACATGGTTCCTGTTAACCGTCTGTCTCTGAGACTTGGTGTGTGATTGAGTAGCTCAGCTGATCATGATGTTGATAATATGTGTGTGTGCGTGTGTCAGCCTGTCTGGGAGTGTTTTTTTCAGCCTGTTAGTGTTTTCCAGTTTGGGTGTTTTCCTACATGCACATTTCTGAGCATGTGCCTGTGTATTTGTGTGTGTTTGTCTATGGGTATCCATGTTAGCAGGTGTAGTTTGTCCACCTGAAGCAGATTTAGATGGAGATGAGTTATATGGCTCTCCGTACATACATGAGCAGTTCGACTCTCTGTGTGATTGTGCAGAAAGTTTGAGGTCAATAACTTTTTGTGGTATTCCTGTTTTGGTTAACTAAAAAGTGCAAGTCAGTGCTGTCTGAGTGAATGGACAGCGTCAGCCTTTGTGCAGTCATCCTCTGCATCCTTCTCAAGGGGCTTCCCCTGGAGAGTCAGCACAGTCGTGTAGACGAACCCTGCAGGAGGCCTCCACCTCTCACAGCATGATGAAGAAGTGGGCTGTTACACTCAAACACGGCAGAGAGCAATGACTGCACAAAGGCAGATCTTGTTTAGTGAGAGCAGATTTGTTTTATTCTTCCCTCACATGAGGATTTTCATCACTTTGTAACTCTATAAATGCTCTCGGCAGAGTGCACCATTCCTCTGCCTCATCCCTCTGTAACTTCAGACTTTCATTCCTGCGTGCGACCATGACCTTTTCGGAACAGATCTACACTCTCTTTCTTTATTATTTAATGTTCTTAAACAGCACCATATACCAGCTGCTTGGTTGGAAGTCACTGAACCTTGAATGGTCCAAATCATTCCCACCGCCTCCCATTCCTGCTTTGCACTTGTTGTCACTCAAAATATAGTTTGAGAGATAAAAAAGGAGGTTGCGCAGATCATTTCACACCATTTTCATAGTTAAACATGCACAACACGAGCACCCTGTGCATCAAAAAAGTAGCTTGTGTGTTGTGAAACTTGATACTCGACCGCACCCACAGAGGCGATTTCAACAGCTTGTCTGTTGGGTTTGATTGTGCCATCATGAACTCTTCGGTTCTGCTGCGCTGAAATAAAGAGGCTCTCGTCATCTGAGGCTCTTGGCTGCAGTGAGACTTGCTGAATCACACCTGCCAATATTCCTGATGGGGTTTTTTTTTTTTTCACTTTTAAACTTGAGAGCATTTCAGGACAAGAATTTAAACTTAATGCTTATTTACAGGAGATGCTGCAAAAAGGAATCTGACTTTATTTCTTTTTTTCTTTATTTCTCTAACTGCAACCTGTCAGATTTAAGGATCCAAACACTAATGTTTAGACACTTAAAAAGCATTTTAAAAAGCCTTTTAAAAAGCATTTTAAAGACACACAGAGCAGGTGGAGGAAGGCTGGTGGCTGCTGTTCGCTGCACCCCCCCCCTGGTACTCGCCTGAATTCCTGAGATGTCTGACTGTATTTCTGTGTGAATACTAACCGTTGGGATGAATGCTGCTCTTTTCTTTTTGGGGGAGTGAAGCAGTAACTTAAATCACTGTTAGCTTTTGTGTTCATGTTTGCTGTGGGTTTAAATGCTTTGGTCTAATTTACCTCCTGTCTTCTCTTTGTTTTCATCCTCCTGTCTCTCTCCTCTTACATCCATCTGCCTTGTTTTTCCTCTTTCTGTCACTCCATTTTTGTTTATCGCTGCTCTCTGTTGTCTTTTCTTTCCTCCGTCTTCCTCCCCTCTTTTGTCCCGTCCTTTTCCCTCTATTCTCTTTTTCTCCATCCTACATATTCATTCCACTCCAACCATCTGTCCTCCTTTTGTCTCTCCATTGTTCTCATTCCATTCTCCTGTTCCCACCTTTTTCTCTCTCTCCCTTGATTCTTCCATCCATCCATCCCTCCCTCCTCCTTTTTTTTCTCCCCTCCCTCTCTGCAGATACAAAAAGACTCAGGAGACTCTTTCCCAGGCGGGACAGAAGACCAGTGCGGCTCTCACCACAGTGGGCACGGCCATAAGCAGGAAGCTGGGCGACATGAGGTATGATGCAGCAGAGCCGAACAGACGATGCTCTGGCCAGGCTACAAGAACGAAGAGCAGAGTGGACTGTGTTGAGACAGAAAGGCCCCAAAACCAGGATGTCACGCCACAGATCCGAGTTTATTCTTGGAAACTGAGTGAGGCAGGGAGAAGTGTGGATTTTTTAAACTATGCTAGAATAAAATCTAGTCCACGTAAGCGAACTGAATAGGTTATTTTGGAGAAAACTTGACAAAATCTGTAAATGCAAACATTAAATCCTTGTGTCAGAAAGATGGAGAAACCAATATAAGCCTTTATCCAGATTTCTGATTAATGTCAGAAATCACAGATGCATCCTAAAGTGGTTGTTAGGGAGTAAAACAAAAAAAATGTGAAGATGACAGCTACAAAAATATGAAAGAAGGGGGACACTGGACACATGGAGGAGGGGTTTTATGGCATGTTTCCATTACAGGTGATGAGATGGAAAAATAAAACAGCAGAGCAGTAAATGCAGCTGTTTCCAGGTAGCTGGATCATGTGACTAACGAGCTGAATAACCAGGTTTCTCCGTCCTCCATGTGAACTTCACGTCCCAAACATAGTCACAATCCTGGTTTGACTCGTAGCTAATTAGACTAATTAAACTCATTATCAGTCTGAAGTCAGCTGAATGACACAGTCCACTGCTCTTTTTTCTCGTAGCACTGAATGTGTCTCATGCTAACCAGTGATTAGTTCATGTCCCTTTCTCCTCCAGCATGAACTGGTAGTGCTGTAGATTAAATGTCTAGAACTGACTCTGCAAAAAAAATCCTCCTGTCAAGTACATTTTGCTTTTATCACCTGAGCTCATTTTATTGACTCACATGTTGGTTTAAAGCATCTTTTTCTTAATGCAAAGTGAAGATGTTAGTTTTTCCTGTTAGCTAATTAAGATATTTAGCCATTAAAAACATCTGAAAGAGTGATTGTCCAGTGGTGTGCTTTAAAAGAAAAAATGTGAAAATTGGAGACACTTGGGAAAAAGAAGGCGTCTTAAGTAAATTATGTTTGTTTTAATGTGGACAACTTTCACACTCAGTCACACTCAGTCTTGTGTGTTTTGCTTCAAACTGTGCCGACTTTTTGTGGGATTAGACTCAGTGAAGACGCACTAACCACTGACTTCTGTACCTCTTACTGGTTTAATCTCTGGTGGGATCTTGTTAACTCACACAGTCTTTTAATATCTTAAAGTCTGCATTTATCCGCCTTCACTTAATATTTGCTCTTCTTGCAAGGGTGTGTGTGAGGAGGTGATGCATGGCTGTGTGACAAATGCGACATGTGATGAATGTTTACATGTTGTTCAGTGGATTCTTGTATCTCACAAACATCATATTTCAGTGTTTTTGACCTGGTTCATTCTCCCAGCGTTTATTCCTGCATGCTGCATGTTTTCCATTCATTCCTCCTCACTGTTTCCTCTGCAGCTGAAAGTTCTTCTCTCATATGATTATAGTTTTTATTCGAAACGTCCCAGTTTTCATTTCAAGATACAGTTTTTAGTGAAGGTTCTGTCCTCTGCAGTCTGTCCATGAGTTTCACACACAGGGACAGCTTCATGGTGCATTCAAATGCACCTTTTAACTCAGAAATCTTAACTGCAATTTTAAAACCGGACAGTTTCAGGTTGTTTTTTGTCAGATTTACCATATTTAAACACATAGGCCTTAATCTGTCATTGCCTTCTCATTCTTTCACCACAGTTTGGATGCTAAAAATCATAATAAAATTCAGTTAGTTTCTACGGGGGGAAAATTTTGTAAATTCTTGTAAAAATATTATTGGTAAACTCAACCTTATTCTTGTCCAGCAGGTCCCAAAGTACCTCTGTGATAATTTGCAGTGATCTGCAGCATTTTTTGAGTAATTAAATACTAAAATCATACCTGTACTCATTCATCTGGGCCTGTAAAATTATGCTTGCTGAGGGACATTTTCGTCCAGTCTCAATCTGTCTCAGTATCTCAACTGTCTTGAGACGACTTTGGTTGTGATTTGGCGCCAAATAAACAAAATCTGATTTGATTTTGTTTTGATCTGACAGTGAAAAAGTTGATGAGGGACGTTTCAGCCTGTTTGACCTCCATCAGTGTCTCAGTGTCACCGTGAAACAACCGTGTGTCGTAGTTTCACGACAAACACTTTCCTGCTTTGTTGTCTGAGCTCACGTCTTTTTCTGCTTCTGCTTGATTCCCCTGCTGATGACTCTGCTGTGTTTCGTCCTGGTTTGTGTTTCGTGCTCTGATGCTGCTGCTGCTCGTGCCTCACACACTCTCTCTCCTTGTTTTTAATTGCTGCCTTGGTTTGACCTGCAGAGCTCTACCTTTCTCTAACTCCTTTAGGTAAGACCGACATGTCCCATCACAACAACCCAGAGTGCAGTCACGCAGTCGTGTGGCCAAAAAATTTGTTACACAGAAAATCATTTGACTCATCACAGAGGTTAAGCTCTGCCAGTTTTAATACTTAATACTTTGACTTCTGATTTTTCCAAGTGCCACTGACTTTTGGCGTTTTTAAACAGAAATCCTTGCATCCTGTAATTTATTCCCTCAGGCTGTTTTCATGTATTTTTCCCAGCTCAGATACTCTGCATGCAGTTTTTGTCTGTTATTTTAATTGCTGTTATGTCGCCTTTGAGCTTCTTTATTATGTTAAAGATAATTAACACTAAAACCAGGTTACTTTTTGAGTGATAATATCATGTGTGCCTGTAAACAAACTGTTTATTTACTTTCATAAATATATCCGTGTTTTAACTGAACGCTGCCACTGATGAAGAGCACAAACTTACTTTTTTTTTCCTAAAATCAGAAGTTAATTAATTTTTTGTGATTTTAGGACAGAAATTTTTTTTCTTCCTAAAATTTGGAGAATGTTCAAGGACAAAAGGAGAGAGATTATAATTTAACAACTAAATATTCAATGATCTAATATCATCTGGGTTACTGTCTGCTGATGTTGTACTAGCTGGTATGTTATTGTGTGTATGTGTGTGTGATGGTGTGTGTGTGTGTGTGTGTGTGTCACTGCTTGCTTTATAACACTTGCACTTCTGTCTCCTCTCTTTAACGCTTACAAAGTAGCAACTATTCCATTCGCCACTCGATAAGTATGCCCACGATGAGGTAAAGTAACACACACCTGCTCATTGTTTTCTGTCTCTGCTGCTTCAGTTTAACTGTCAGTGTAACAAACATTTTCTTTACCTGCATCACTTTGTTTGTTTTTAATTTGTCAGGATTCTGCTTTCTTGTCCACATTTCTTAACCCTGAGATTTCTTTTTTTTTACAGAGTATTTATTTCATATTTAAATCATTATTTGCTTGTAATGTGTTAAACATTCAGAGATCTCTTGGATTTACTATTATGTCTTTTGTATCGTTTTATAATTAAGAAAAGTTTTACAAAAAGTGATTCTTAAGATGAACTGAAATCATATTCTGCCCTCTAAACAACATGTTGTGTCAGTTTTACAAAACAACCATGTTTAGTAAAATATTATCATGGTGGTAGTCAAGTACAAAACCATGAAGTAATCAAGTAAAACTGAAACGTGACTAAAAGCTCTATTGCGTTTAAAAAAAATAACTTTTTTTGGATTATAATTGTACTTATATGTTAAAGTGTTGCCTTCTTAAATCACCCTGTGATCATTAAATGTGATCTTGTGTGTTTTTTGTGAGTCTAACATCGTGTCTCTGTTCTGCAGGAACTCTGCCACCTTCAAGTCGTTTGAGGATAAAATGGGGAACTTGAAGGTGAGCCCTCAGTTTTATTTGTGCACGACACTTAAAGACTCACAACAGCCTCACAATGAGCCATGTAAAGATTATTCAGAGTGCACCGTCACTACAGAAGTCACTGTGAACACATGATGCACTGAGAGGCTGCTCGGGTTCACTGTGCCGTCTGGTTTTGGGACGCTGATGGGTTTGAAAGGAAGTAAGAGGTTTTCTGACTGTAAACAAATACAGGAAACCGAAGGTGTGACGGGTCGATATGATGCTGAAAATCAATAACACTCTGCTCTCCTTCCTCTCTCTCTCCCGCCTCCCCCCTTCAGTACAAGGTCGTGGGTCCCAGAGGAAACGGCGAGGCCGTCAGCTCCCCCACCGACACCACCCCCACTCAGGAGAACCCGCCTTTCTGAACACATCCCTCCTCCTCCTCCTCCTCCTCCTCCTCGCTGCCACCTCCCTCACGACCTGAGACTGTACTGTTATCACCTCACATCGGAGAATCAGCCCTGACCTTTGACCCTCCACCTCACCGACTCGCCACCGCTCACTTTTTCTCTCGAGGCCTGTAAACTCCGGCAGGCGGAGGCGAAGGACTCGTGGGTTTGAGGTGGGACGAGCCCCCCCCCCTGTCAGTCCCACCGCTGCTGGTCCCACGGCCTCCATTGTTCTGCCTCGCTGTTGAGGAAAAGAAAAAAATGTTCTTTGATGTCTAAACCTGAATAATTTACGGACCTTGTTTTGTTGCACCTCCACCTCCTGCCTCTGTTTCCTCCACAGTCAGAGTCACATCTCTTTGTAAGTCCAAATAAGTTGACGGTCTCGTCTCCTGCAACCCCCCTGACAGCTTTTAAAGCGGTTGTTGCTGTTTCAGCTAATATTCTTGCTAAAGAAAAAGCTAAAAAAAAAAAAAAAGGCATTATAAGATGTCAGGCTCTTAAACTAAATAAGAAATGTCACATTTAATGATGCATCCAAAACCCTGCAGGAGCGTTTTTTGGCCTCGGCTTAGAGTTTAGCAACCAGTGTGTCTGCAGACGGAGGGTGGAGGACTGTTCTATGAGCATAAACTAGAAGGTGATTTATATGCTACTTAAACTTAACTAAATCTGTCTCTTTCATCTCTGACTGCTATCATGTACTGAAACATGCATTCTCACTGTGTCGCCGCAGTATTCCCAACTTTCTCTCTTGAAAACTTGAACCCAGTTTGCTTCGCAGCTCTGCGTTTGCTAGCAGTTTGAACTACACTCGCAGGTTGGAGGTTAGTGGTTAGACTGGGAGGACGGGGGGGGGCAGGATCCAGCACAGCTTACATCATCTTAGACCCATGACGGCTACATGCATGTGCATATCTCATCTCAGCTGTATCATACCAACTGTGCAAAGACAAAAACACCCTTAAAAACACCCCCAGGATGTAAAAACAGAAAAAAAAAAAAACTTAAAACCATTTTGTATTAAAACTATTTTACACTGCTTTGCATAATGTTTTTACATAACTTTTAACAATATGTATAAATATATATAAATAAATATATTGTCACTGATGCTGCCCAATGGTGGCAATCAGCTTTTGGAGGTAAAAGAAAAAGCGGAGGAAGGCAGAACTAACTTTAAAAAATGTGGAAAACAAAGAAACACAAGACTCAGTTTCACATTCATGAGTTCTTGTCTATCAGGAGTTTTTTTTTTGTTTGTTTGTTTTCTGTTTAAAATACATTTGTGATCTAAAAATGTTCCCATGTTTGTGAAACTGACTCATTAATGAGCTGCGGTCGTTTCGTACCCGTCGGTGCACAAGACTGATCAGACAAACGTAATCACACTGGTTTCATTTGACAAACTGGACGTGTACTTTATCTCACATGTGCTGCTGCGACACGTTGATGCCGCCGCCGCTGCCGCTCGCAGGTCAAACTAAAGCTCGAGAGCTAAAAATGGTCTGAAACCAGTTTGAATGTGTTTTTCTCTTCAGTCTGGTTTGACTGCTGTTCTCCTCTTCAGTGTGAGACGATGCTTTGCTGTGTACACTACCTGGTGAATGTCAACGCTTTCAATCGGCCTTACTCACTTTAAATGGTTCATCTATTATCATTTAGCCGGTAGAAGAGAAATAGTTGTTTTTCTTTACGTTCTTTTTTTTTGTTTGTTTGTTTGTTTGTACAGACTGGTTCGATTGAAGGAAGGGGAGTTAGCATTGAAATATTTAGAGTGATGAGCCACAAAAATGTGTCGTGGAAAACATCTCACTGTCCTAGCAGCAAATTTGCCAACAACCCCTTAACAATGCACACATGCACACACATGCACTCCTGCTAACACACTAAATGCTACTAAATGCCCTGATTGTGCACACACACACACACACACACGCGCTCTGCATGAGGCCAAACTGCCACAAACTTTTTGTAGAAAACCCTCTTATCGTTGTGCACCTCTGTAGTGATAAAAGAGAGAGTTTTGAAAACAACATGGAAACTGTGACAGTGAACCTGAAAGCACAAAGTTGTGCTGCACCGTCACTTTTCTCCTGAACACAAAAAAGAAAAAGGCGGCATCCACTATTGCTACTGAAGTTTCCCGGCCAAATACAGATGTTTACTCAAGGAAAAAATTGCCAAAATGGTCTCAGTGGTGGTCAATATTGACTTACTGTTAAGACTCATCATGTTTATAGGGCACTGAAGGTGTTTCACTGTTGCCTTGCATTGCCAAAAATCTGTCAACCATTAACCCCAAATGTTGCTCTTGTATCCTGGTAAATGTCGACCGAAAAAAATGGGTTTTTATAAACCTTTTTAATATTTAGGAACATTAAATGATTTATTCTAAACAAAAGGTGTAAATTTGCCTCGAGACGAAATAAATCATCACAAAACAACATGGAAACAGGTGTAAGTGAAAGCTGGGCTACAATGAACAAACATGCTATCAGCGAAAAAAACAAAAACAAACTTCCCCTCAAACTGCTGCCAGTGTAGCATAATTAATGTGTACTCTCTTGTTTTGTTTATGTTGATCGTTCTGGTAGTTAATATATTCCTGTTAAGTGAACTGTTATGTTTTCTTTTGGCTTTCTGTCTGTTATTTGTACAAAAAGTTTGCCATCATTTACAAACAAGTGGCCAATATTTGATGATCTGTTACAACGTCTCTCTCTTTCTTTTTTTCTGCCTCTGAATCTCATGGAGTCTCCAACTTTCTGCTTTGCCAAGATGAAAAATTGCAGATGCACACTAGCAAGAAATGTTCATCTTAAGACATTTACTTCAAAATTGATGGTTTTTCCTCACACATTGTGGAGAAAGTCACTCACAGGTGAAAAAGTTCAATTTTCAAGATTGAAGTAAATGACTCGTTAAGATGGGCTTTTTTTTTCTGCAGTGTAGCTGTTGCTTGTTTAAAGCTGCAGTCCGTTTTGTGAGGCTGATGATGAAAATGATGATGTGCTTTTGTTTTGGGTGCCAATGGGAAGCAGCACAGGACAAGCCTGCTCAGAGCCAGCTGCTGCAGAGGCTGAAGGACAGTAGAGTACTTATAGCTTTATTTAGGTCCTGGGATTGGCTGATGTAGAGTATCTAAAGGGATCAGAATTGAAAGTGGTGAATGAATTAAAAACACTCTTTGGTTTTGTTGTATATGTTTGGATATCAATAAAGCATTCCTTTAAATGAATGAGTGGTGTCTGGATGGTATTTTGAAATCAAAAACAAATGTCTTCTTTTTTTAAAACCAAACTCTTAATCAAATTAGAATGGTTGCCGGAGAAGTGTCATACATGTTTTTGGTCTGAATCTAAAGGTCTGATAGGCACAAAGTTACATAATTTTTTTTTATTTGAGTTTCAATATAAATTGTGGCTGCGTTGAAAGCATCCAGCACCTAAATGTTTTAAAATGCAATGTGATACTACACCTCTTTTATTGCCTATTGTGTGCTATCCATGGTGATGCATACATTGCTTATTATAAATAGATAAAGTTCAGTATAGCTTTATTTATGACTTCATCCTCAGAATGAAGAAGTGTGATGCACTGGAGGAGTAACAAGCAAAAAGCTAGTTCCCTGACCGGGAATCGAACCCGGGCCGCGGCGGTGAGAGCGCCGAATCCTAACCACTAGACCACCAGGGAGCTTGTCAGATGCGACAGACAGCAGATTTTTCTTCATGGCAACATGTAGACACTTTAGAAGAAGGAATGGAGACTGAATGGAAAGCTAGCTTCAGCATTAGCTAGCATGTTTTGTTGACTTGTTTTTGACCATCCGAGCAAATATTAAATATAATTAAAACTGACCGCCGAGTTTTGAGTCCTACACAAATGCTCCTGTTTGTGCAGGTTTTTAGTTTTCAAAAGCTCCGGTATATTTTTGTTTGGCCTCGGCTATACAAAAAAAAAAAGAGGGAGGGTTGTGTATCGCGAGATTTCTTCATAGGCGGTGGACGTAATAGAACATGTTGTCGTGGCCGAGTGGTTAAGGCGATGGACTAGAAATCCATTGGGGTCTCCCCGCGCAGGTTCGAATCCTGCCGACAACGGGAATAAATTTTCTCTTTCTCTTGATTTACTGCAGTCACAGACCAGACATCGGTGCTAATAGCTCATATGGGGCCCGCCTTCATCGCTGTTTACTCCCTTAACCATGACAAATCACGGAGAGTTAGCATTTCTCTACACGATCTGAATGTAACTGATTCGGTTAAGTTTTGAGGGCTCCAGTTAATGATTAATTTTTCAATACAGAATATTCATCACATCAGATTCTATCATATCCAACTGACAAACAATACTCACCTTTGATTGTGCCATTATGAAAAGAGGGGTCTTTGTCTTCAATGCAAACCACTACTGCAGTTCATAATTTTCACCACAAGAGGGAGGAGGTTGTAAGGTGTTTGGGTTAGGGACCCTCAATGCATTGAGAGGAGGAATTTATGATGTACAAACTGAGAAATAATAAGACGCGAGAAGAAGGGACAAGGAGGTTTAATCAAATATTTACAGTGTGATATGTTGGGATTATGTTGGAATTTATTTAATGATCAGATCATTGATGTGCACGTGTACAAGAAGAATTGAATTAAAAGTGTTATTTCAGTGTGATGTGACTTGCTTACAAAATCTTCCCTCTCACAAATAATAAGACTTCATTGGAAGAACATAGAAAAGTATAAAAGGTAGAAAATAACGAATACTTCTAAGCTGTACACTTTGAAAAAGCTGTCAATCAACTGTAAACTCTTTTGTGCATCAAGCATCACTCATGTAAATCTCGGAGTCTGCCTCCCCTCCTACCGGAGTCCTGAGCTCTGTCGGCTCTGAACACACTTCTCCCGTCTAGCGCAATAACTTCATCTGGGATGTATTGGTGGAGGCAGGTCAGGTCTCTAAAGATGCTGACACAACGGTCCCTGATTTTCAATTTCTTGGTCGGCTTTGTCTCATTTCGTCAAATTCAATCGTCTCATTTCTGGTCACTCTGACAGAGATCATCACTTCCAGCTGATGAGAGAAGAAGAAAGGCAACAGATTTCATGAATCAGTGTTTACACAGACTCCTTCATCAGCTGTCAGTCAGTGATGCAGCTCATCCAGTATAAAGAGCAGCAGGGACTTCAGTCCTGTTCAGACAGGAAGTGAAGTGGCTGTGTAGCGTAGCAGCTTCCTGTAAGCTCTCATGTTAACGTGTTGGAGTGAACAAACTGAACTGGAAGCTCACATAGTTGAAGACACTTTGGACATCAAGTCTGTTTACTCTGCAGATTTCACTGAAGTTCACAGTGGAAATAAAGTGCTGAGAGTCCCTGAACATCATTACTGCAGAAACAGAGAGAAGTTCACTGCTCACTTTAATGATGGATTCACTGCTGTTAAAAACGAGAGTCTCGGTCACATTAAATATTTCATCTACTTTTGAAACATAACATGAGAAATCTGTAAATATGGAGTCTGTCCTAAAAATATTTGGACAAAAAAATGAAAAATTATCAGATTAACAGTATATGTGATGTTAAAGCTGCTACATGTTCACACACAGACTGAAGAGCCAAACATGAGCTGTGGTTCCTGGACTTCAGCAGAGGTTCTGCTCTGTACAAAGACCACATGGTCACTAAATGTAATGATGCCTCTTTGAAATAAGAGACAGTGATTTTAAGCTTCAGTTTGACTGGTCTCAGAGCTGTGACAAAGATCAACGGATCAATTCTTCAGTGTTGAAATGAGAGAACAAACACTGAGATCAGATTTGATGCTCCCACACTTTGATGAATGAGGACCACTGTCTCTATACATGTTGTAATGGTGTCAGCTGGAATCCAGCTTTATTTCCTGCAGACATAAACACAACAACAACAGTCGTCTTCACATTCACTCAAACACATGATGACGACAAGATTGTGGCTCCTCTGATTGGCTGACTGTTCTCTCTCTGTCTGTCTTTGTGTCCAATCCTGAAGTCTGTCTCCATCCTCCTCTCACAGCTTCACTTAGGAAAGCAGCAACTGAGAAGGTTGAAGCTTTACAGGAAAAACTGAATCTTTGCTTTGATTCTAACTGTATTTATTGTTTAAAATCACATTAGTTATTACTGATGTTACACATGGTTACCACAAGGGGGAGTTGTCATTCTGGTCTTTATGGACACCTGTGATGCTGTGTTCAAGGACACGATAAATGTGGGATATGCAGAGGACCTAGGGTCATGAAGAGCAATCCTCCTATCTAACATCATGACGACACATCAGTGTGCCAGGAGGCACAGAGGCTGGATGAAAGGGCAGTGAAGAACAAGATGCTGCTCAACAGGCAGAAATCAGAGCTGCCAATATGTTTTGGACGAGACCCACCACAACCTCCTCCTCTGATGCTGGGAGGACAAGAGGTACCTGATGTGAAGTCAACAAAATATCTGGGCTTTCATCTGGATTCAAAGCTCAGTGGAGACATGCACACTGAGAAGGCAGTAAACAAAGCATCCAAGCAGGTACATTAGCTGGCTATCATGGCTGGGCATGGTCTATCTGCAGATGACCTGCTGACAGTCTATACTACTCTAATTAGGCAGTGTCAGGACAACAAAGAAACAAGCCGAGCTGGAGCAAGTCCAGACACGTGCCTGCAAAATCATCAGAAGAAGAGCTGGAAACATCTCACAAGCATCACCTGCACTTCAGACCAGAAGGGAGGAGGCTGCTGGGAAATGAATAAGTGACATGCATGAAGCAAAACATCCCTTCCATGACCTGTTACCACCAACACGAGGCAGCTGCACTGCCAGGACACTCAGAAATCAGCACAAACTGCTTGAACTGAAAACCAAAACCAGCAGGCTGAGGAATGTTGCACATGGCTTTGAGGCTTTAAACCAGACTGTTGAAATACAGTCTAAATTAGATTGACTCCCTCATATCTTCTATTTTTGTAATGTTTGCTACATTGATTGCCAGCTGCCTTGTCTACTACCTAAAGTTTTAAACTTGTAACTGTCTTCTAGTTTTTTTAAGTGCTTTGTAAACCTTTTTAATATTGACATGTAAAATTTTGCAATTAATAAATCAAATCAAAAAATCCTGCTGAAACCAGCATGGACTGAATTCAACGTTCTACTGAAGAGGGCTTTGAGGGGCTTCCAGGAGGTCCGCAACAAAAAGGAGAATCGTTTATTTTCACTATAAATCAATGCAAAATAACACCATGATAGAAAATGAAACTATTTTGGTCACAAGGCTCCTGAACCTTCTGGGAAAAAAACAATTTAAAAGCAAAAATCTTTTCAAACTGGATCCTTGACATAAAAGTTTGATCAACTTTGCTCTTCTGACCTCAGAGTCTCCAGTCTGTAGTTTGGACTTTCCAGAAAATCACACAGCAGCTTCACTCCTGAATCCTGCAGATAGTTATCTCTCAGGTCCAGCTCTCTCAGATGGGAGGGGTTGGACTTCAGAGCTGAGGCCAGAGGAGCACAGATGATCTCTGACAAACTGCAGCGACTCAATCTGATCAAGGAAGAAATGATGAAGATAAAGATTCAGGTAAACAAAAATAATAGTGTTGAAGACAGTGATTCTAAATTTGTTTTTGTTTTTATATTAAAGGAAAAAATGTACTTCTTTACAATATTTACCCATTTAAATTCAATTTAATAAATCAGACATATATATATATATATATATATATATACACACACATATATAATATGATGTTTTCATTGAAAACACATGTTGAAAATCCCGTAAACGTCTGTAGTATTGCAGTTTCAGAGTGGATTATCAAGTGTAGATTGTTTTTTGTTCACTGTGGGTTTTAAATGTGCAGCTCAACATTGTTCTGCCACAGTCAAAAGACTAAACCACTGAAGAAGAAAACAGACTTTAGCATGAATAAACTCGGTGTAGATCAGTGTAACATCAGCCTTTTGTCTGCAGTTTACTGTCAACACAATTTTATCATCATATTAATGTGAGCAGTAAAAAATGGAGTCTGACTTCAGAGTCTCCAGTCTGCAGTTTGGACTCTCCAGAAAATCACACAGCAGCTTCACTCCTGAATCCTGAAGGTTGTTGAAGCCCAGGTCCAGTTCTCTCAGATGGGAGGGGTTGGACTTGAGAGCTGAGGCAAGAGAAGCACAGCTGATCTCTGATGAACTGCATCTCCTCAATCTGAATAAAGAAGAAATGATGGAGAAAAAAATTCATTTATAATCCAATCACATATGTTGGGACCTCACCATGTGAGTAGAACAAAGAAAGAGCACATCTCATTTGGAAATCTTGCCTGAGTCTGAGACACTCATGAACTCAGTTAAAGAGCAGGAACTTCCCAGAGTCCTTCAGATTTCACACCTAGGTGTGAACACAGACAATAAAAACTATTGCTACCCTCTCTTCTTGCTCTCTTCTCTCTCTTCTCTCCTCCTGAGAAGCCCTAGAGGGCAGAGGACGCTGCACAATTGCTACACTGCACTCCTCACCTAGAGCAGCGAGGCGAGAGCCTGCCGAAGGATCAACCAGGAGTCAGCAAGTTCAGTCAGCACTAGGGGCCAGGACACAAGGTCTGCCAGCTGAGACTTAGAAGTAACGGGAGTCACAAACCAAAGTTAGCCACGAGCTGCTAACTTATGGAACAAAGGAGCAACCAGTGGTCTTCAGAGACCCAGGGTTCAGAGGGCCAGACCAGCCTGTAACCCATCAGGGAGCCTCACCAGCTTATTGGACTTAACGTCATCACAAGCCTGCAGCTTCATGGACTTTACAAAGTGACGCACCAAAAAAGACATCTTTTCATTCAAAGGACTGGGTGCAGTAACTGGGCAAAACCTAGCATAAGATAGCACAGCTAAGCAGAGAATTATTCAACTGTTGTCATTATTGGATGTAATTCTTGAGCTTTATGTCTAAGCTTGGTTATTGTCAGGTTAGTTGTACATTTCACACGCATACAAGACTAGAAGCATATCCAGTAACTTGTAGTGAGTAACCTGTGTGAAACTAACCCCCCCTCTCTTAACCTGGAACCTTATAGCGTACATGCACTGAGCCTTAACAAAGAAACCTTTAACCTCCCCCACTAGCCATGTGGTGTTGGCCGTAATCATCCGTTTGGCCATCTTTGTTTCAGATTCCTTTGTTTAAGCCATGCAGTCCTAACCAACATCTTCAGTCAGCCATCTTGTCTTTGTCTGCCCATCAGACACAGACACAGACACACACACACACACACACACACACACACACACACATGCACACATATATACACACATGTAAATAGTAGATATGCTTGTAGTTTTGATGTTGTGTTTTGTCTGATATTTGTAAATAAATGCTTTTGACACAAGTCGTTTGTTCGTCTGTTTGATCTGTACAAAAGTGAACGTTGCCAACCTCTACGCTGCAGAACTCCAAATCTTTCAATTTTTACTGATGACAATTGATTAGGACTTTGATAATAATTATTATTTAATTAATTATCATAGTTCCAAATTAATAGTTGGTAATTGTACGAGACTGATTAAATGATTGGCTATTATTTCCTTTTCTAAGGGTGGTGCCCCGAGGTAGGTTTAATGTATATTAGATCCTATTAATGACTTTACTGTTATTTACTTTAGATAGCCAATCCCAAATTGTTAAGCCCAACATGGTTGGAACCCCCTTGTGACCCAACATGTGTGCGAATTTTGGCTAACATTATTCTGTTAATATTGTGATAGGTTCGTTTGAGTTGTTTACCGAACTTTGATGCTAATGGTTAGCATTACAATGTGTTTCCCCATAGACATTAGCATTAAGCTAGCAGACTTTCGAAAGACACATTGTTGAAAGTTTGTTGAGTTGTTACAGATGTTTAACTTTATTATTGCAATGCAATGGTGCAAGTATACAACGCATGTTTCCTTTATATCTTACTTTTATTGTATTTTTTCACAGTTTTGCAGTGCTTCATGTGGAGTCAATAAATTGTGGGTAAAACCACAACGCCTTGTCTCTGTGTGAAGAACTGTTTACCTACCTGCCAAACTGAACCAGCCGTTAAGGGAGGGCAGCATAAAAACAAAGATTTCGATTGTCTAAGATAAAAAAAAACCTTTAACATGTTCCAAATCTGAAAAGCTGTTTAATAAACATGTGCCTAAAGGCATTTAAACAAAGTTAACCCTTAATCGGGCACTCATTAAAATACTTTGAAATTCAAATTTTTAACCCTAGAGTGTTATTAGAGGACATAACAAGATTTCATTACTTTTGTGACATTTTTAAAGAAATTTAAATTTTCATGGAAAAAATCAAGGTCAATGAAATTACCTTGCCCTAATATGGTAAAAAAAAAAAATTCCAACAAGTGCATCTATAAGAAATACAAGAAAAACACTTATAAAGTGAAAGAAACACATCTTTTTTACAAATTAAAACATAACTTTCAGTATACGATGACGTATACTGTGATGTAGAACGATCTGCGCTGATTGGCTGGATGTAAACCATGTGCTTCTCGACCTCACTAAGAGGTGGGAGGGACGCCATTTGTAAGGGGTGCGCAAGTTACCGGAAACAGTTAGTCGCCCGATAAAGGGTTAAGTGTTAGAGTTTGCATTATTCAAAATTTTGACGCCAGTATTTTCACTTTTACTGCAAATGAATATCGGTTAGCAGCCTCCTTGACTACTAATAATCGGTATCAGTATCAGCCCTGAAAAAACTATATCGGTCTATCTCTAGTATTTACTAATTGTTTTGACATCAACGCGGTCATAGCTAAGTTGATGGTTTGTGTCTACTTTGAGTTACAGAGGCCGCAGCTGGAGTTTGGTTAGAACCGGCAGCTTGGGCTGATGATAGGGAAGTTCCATGATGTACTCTGGGTGGATTTTTTACAGTGTAGATGTGATGTTCCAGATGTTGGGTCCTCCTCTCTCTCACCAATAAACTGGGCGGCATGGAGATCTGCCTGCAGGCTCTTTCAATTAAGATTCGGTTTTGTTTTAAGGCAGGTGCAGACAGCAGTCTGTGAATCCTTCTCGGGTTGATAGTGAAAACAATAATTTATTGTCAGTTTATTAGATAACTTACCAAAAATCTTGACGTTGGACAGAAGATAAAAATTCTAATAAGTCTTCAGCAAAACTGTGATGGTGAAAATGATTTATATTGAGAATTAAAGGAAAATATATAATCGTAATAGAAATTTTGCTGAATTCAACAGCAGCTTCAGAGAGTAAGATTCAAGAGAAAAACTAAAAGACTAAGAGTCAAGAGATCAAGAAAGTGAAAAGGGCACAAAATCTAATTTTCTGGGGTTTTTAACTCCCTGGGCGCATGTCCCAGCAGTGTTCATGGCTTTCCACCAATCGAGATGCTATATTTTGCATGTCTTTGGCTCCACAGCTGTTCAGGAGTCAAGTTTCGAAGCTATAAAGTTTTAGTTGGTCACGCTGGAATTACAAAGAAATTGAAAAATATACCTGTATATTTCATCCACTATGACCCATTAGAATATCAACATAATTAATAATGAACAGTTTAGCAATGCAAGAAAGGAACAGTAAATGAATCAATGAAGTAGCCTAACTAAACAAAAGATGCAGAAAAACTGAACTTTATGTTTAAGTAAATACCATGGTAATAGATAACTTTTGGGTATAGATCACTATTGAAATAAAAGAGCGATTAATTCCTACTATGACTACGAAGAGAAAAAATTTCCAACATTGTTTTGCCTATGGTAATGAGATATATACCTTGAATTTTACTCCAAAAGTTGCTCAACATGGTCAGTACATGGCAATATTGTAACATGGTAAAAAACAATTAAAAATCCAAAATTATATCTTGGGACTGGAACATGTTAGGAACGTGCAGTTTTGACCATTTTGGATAAGATTTCCAACTGAGTAAACATTGAAGTAAATGGATGAAACAATAATTTTGTCATGTTTTCAAAAGTAGGCTACAAGGATAGCAACCTCAGCAAGTGTTACTGTCCAGAGGGTAGGAATTTTTATGGTCCTGATCTTCATGCAGGCCTCCCTAAAGGGAGTAAAGCAAGGGGGTTTGGAGTGTCCCATGTAGTTGTGAATGTGTATGTATGTGAAAGAAAAAAATAAGATGACTTCACACTGTGGAATTTTCAGTTCTTATGATATTTCTTCCAGTCAGTGAAGTCATCAGTCAATGTTACTCAAAGATGAGGTCTAATGGTCTCCAAACTGTGAGAAAGGCAGATTTTCTTTGTGTGGGAGTTTGTTTGTTCATTTGGTCCTGGTGATCTCACCAGATCTCCATCATAAATCTGTTGGATATGTTAAAGGTTGGTCCTCATCGGGGGTAGAACCAACCCATGCTATTTAGCATCAAGGTGATAGTTTTATAGTTTTTTTTTTTTTAAGTGTTAGGAATCTAATCTGATTTAACATAAACTTAATGTCCCAAAAATGACCTTACTAAGGTATGTTAGTAACACTGAGTTGGTGTCTGCCACAGTGAGGATGTGGAGGGGCGTTTGTGCAGTAACAACATCTGCATAATTGGAGTGTCGAAAGGGATGAAGGGGCTGCAACCAAGAGAGTTTGCTGTTCAACTACTGACCGATGTGTTATTCCTGGATCAGAAGCTGCCAATTAACTGCGGTCACTGGTCTCTCCAACAGCTTCCCGCTGACACGCAGCCTCCTCGTCCACTGGCCCTGAGGCTCCACTACCATCACACAGTGGAGGACATCCTGCAAAAAGCAGCTGATCTGAAGGATGTAAGATACCAGGGGCAATGTATCCAGCTTTTTCCTGACTACCCTCAGACTGTGGTGAGAAACGTGAAAGAGTTCACTAAGGCCAGTAAAGAGTGAATTACACACCCACTTGCTCCCACTTGTGCATTAGAGACCACCAGAGATTACAGAACCAATACTTTGGGTCAAGTCTCTCACTTGGGGTTTGATTCTAAAGCCAGTAGTGTTGTAATAAGCAAGAGAGTACATTTTTCTGCCTCCAGTTTAATTTCTTAGAAAATGGAAGATATTTAATCATTACTGGTACCCTTTGGCACACCCCTTTTATATTAGCTAATACACACACACACACATATATATATATATATATACACACACACACCTAATTCAGATAATATTGCATTTGCCAGTAGTTTACTGAGTAAGATTCCCTGCCTTAACATGCACCTTTTGAGTGGAGACTTGTGTTTTTGACCCATCCCTAGATCGTTCTGCTCCTAATGTGTTGCCTCCCTCTCCTGTGGCAAAATGTTTTTCTGATTTTATGTCTCAAAATGTTCATGCTGATCCCTGGAGATTCCAGCATCCCGACTCCCATGAACACTCGTTTATATATATACCATTCTTTTTCTAATATTGATTATTTTTTCAGTGATTGTTCTCTGCTGCCTACACTTACCTCCTTTGAATACCTACCAATTCTCATCTCTGATCACAGTTTCTTTGCCATGAACATTGCTCTGTCTACGCAGCCTTGATCTTCCCCATATTGGAGATTTACTTCTCTTTTGCTTTCTGATTGTAGATTTTGTGATAAGATTGCTGTTTCAATTGATTTATTTTTTAAATTATCAATCAGACAAGCTCCACTTCCCACTCACTCCTCTGGGAGTCACTTGAGGCATTTCTGGAGGGGCAAATAATTTCTTATTCTTCATATCTTCAAAAGATATCTTACATTTGAATGAGCTTCTACATGCTTTACTTGGATTAGATTGCCAGTATGCTTCAAATCCCTCTCCAGTTTCACATAAACAGTGCCTGAGCCTCTAATCTGAATTTAACGTCCTCTCTACTTGAGAAGCAGAATTAGCACGCCAATTACAGTCATCTGCTTGCACACCAATTACAATCCCTAATTCCTAAAATTTTTAATTCTTCCCCTGATAATCTGATTTCTGACCCGCCAGGGATTAACAGTACCTTTAAAACTTTCTACTCAACCCTATATAAGTCAGAGTTCCCATTAGATTCTACTTATATATGATCCAGCTTTGATAAATTAGTGATTTCTTCAGTTGGGCCTGAGATTGCAGATGGTCTTGAATCTCTGAATTTTTAAAAGAGTCCATGTCAAACTGTCCCCTCTACTTTTATCCATGTATAATGAATTTCTTAAAAAAAGGCTTTCCTTTAGTTATAGCCTCTATAACTTTACTCCTTAAGAAGGGGAAGGACGCTACTTTGTGCGGCTCCTACATACCACTTAGCCTCTTAAACGATGATGTAAACATTTTGGCTGGGGTCCTTGCACAAAGACTAGAGACAATCTTACCAGAAATTATATCAGAGGAACAAACTGGTTTTATAAATCCTTTAACATTTATACACTTTTTGATATAGTTTACCCACAAAAGTCCTCCACCTCCCCCCGAAACAGTTATCTCCTTTGATGACAAGAAGGCGTTTGACTGTACTGAGTGGGAGCATCTATTATCCTCAAGAAATTTGGATTTGGCAACAAGTTTTGCTCCCGGATCCATCTTCTGTACACATCCCCTTAAGCCTCTGTCTGTACCAATGACACCCACTCAAGCTACTTAGCTACACAAAGTACTTACTATGTGGTATGCATCAGAGACGCCCTCTGCCCCCACTCCTTTTCACACTGACCATCGAGTCTCTGTCCATGGCTTTATGTGCCTCATCCTTTTTTGAGAGTGTGATGTGGGAAGGGGTGAAACACAGGCTGTCCCTGTATGCAGATGATTTATGTCTTTATTTTGAAAATCCTGCTGCTTCTCTGCCGTCTATTGTTTCAGTTCTAGACAATTTCAGCCCCTTTTTTTAAGAGTTCCTTTTCAAGCTTAATCTTTGAAAGAGTGAATGCTGTCCAATGAACCCACCACAACTCCAGCAGTCTGACTTGGTCTTTCAGTTATGTCGCGCAGGTTTTACATACCTTAAATATGGTACCATACCTTATACCTGATACCTTAACCAAAGTGTGAAGCTAACTCACTTGTTATCCTCCCTTCTCTCAGCAGATTTCATTCCTTTACTTTTCCAAATGAAATGCGATTTTCAGAGATGGGGTAATTTGCCACTAATACTTATAGGCAGGATAAATGCTGTTAAAATTAGCAATTTGTTTACATTTTTTTACTTGTTCCAATCGATTCCAACATTTTTATCTGAAACTTTTTTTTTAGATCAATTAATCAAGCTGTTACTACTACTACTACTAATACTACTACTACTAATACTAATATTACTACTTTCATTGGGCCAGGAGGGGTGCCCAGGGTCAGTGGGTCATTACTTCAGAGATGCAAATTTAGTGGTGGACTTGCTCTGCCTAAATTCCTATATTACTACTGAGCAGCAAATATCCAAAAATTGCTCATTTTACTGCATGCCCCAGGTACCCCTTTGTACCATCTTGAGGCTCATTCTCTCATCTCAACTCCCCACTCTTCTTTTCTCCTCTCTTCAAACAAGACCTTACTTTACAAGAAATCCAAACATTAAAGATTTTGTACCTTTTTCATAAACATTTCAAATTCCTTTCTGCATCCTTCCAAGGTCCAGTTGATAGAAACCACCTATTCAACCCTTCCCTAATAGATGATGCTCCATTGCTCTGGAAAAGGATGGGTAAACAGACATTCCAAGAATAATTTTTAAATTACACTTTTGCCAGTTTTTCCACCCTGATCTCTGAATTCTCCCTGCCTCCATCTCATCTCTTCTGCTATTTTCAGGCAAGGCATTTTGTCTCCCCTTACTTTCCTAATTTCCCTGCTTTACCTCCAAACAACCCTGGGAGGATCTCCTTGCAGATCTGCCCTGTTAGAAGGCTTCTATTATTTCATCAATTCATTTATAATGTCTCTAAATCCTTATTCTACAAATAATGCCAGGGATGCTTGGTCACTGGAGATGGGGACTGAACTCTCCTAGGAATGGTGGAATAAGGCAGTTAATGGGGTGCGCACGACCACCTCTGTGCTAGACTAGGGCTCATTCAATTCAAAGTTCTACATGGATTACATTTTTCGAAATCCAGGCTATCAAAGATATATCTGAGTGTAAGTAGCATTTGTGACAAATGCCAGATGTCCCCTTGTGACTTAAGTCACATGTTTGCTCTCTGTTCTAAATTGCAATTCTTTTGGAACTTAATCTTTAAAATACTTTCTGATGTTCTTGGGGTCACTCTTCAACCATGCCCTTTAACAGCCATTTTTGGTGTCCCTCCTGACCCGTCTTTATGAACCTCCAAACAAGCAGATGTCATGACTTTTCACAACCATACCGGTGAATTCTTCTTGAACGGAAGTCTGCACAGCCTCCCTTCATTTCCAAGTGGCTTACAGATATGATGTTCTTTCCTAAGCTTGGGAGAAGTAAAGTACTTTTGATGAGGTTTAAATGATAAATTCATTACAAAATGGCAGCTATTTATTTCATTTTTTATTGCCTTACAAAGGGCTTTGAATTGCAGAGTTAATTTATTGCCTTTCATCAGGTTAGTGCTAAGTGATTCAGGCAATTTTGCAATTTTTTTTTTTTGGTTTTGTTGATCAATGACACTATTTTTCTTTTTGGTTTAACTTCTCTCCCTACATTATTGCATGGCAATCTGTGCCTTCCATCTCACGTGTTCTGTCACCCCTATGTTAAACTATGTGCTGCTCACTGTTACTGAAGTGATAGTCTTGTAACTTGGTTAATTATTTTGTCTTTTGACTATCATCTGGATGCACCATAATACTAGCTCAATCTCATATTGGTGACCATAACATTTGTGTCCCAGCCTTTTAGGCACTCTCTATGAATTGTTGTTATTATTATTGCAATTATTACTATATTTATAATTATTTTTCTTTTCTCTCCCCTTCTCTCTATGAGGTTTGTTGTTAACTGTATCACCTTTTTTATATTGCAAATATAACAACAAAATATTTATATAACATATAATTATATAAAGTAAAATATAATATAAAAAGATGAATACAAATATTAATATAAAAAAAGGAATCAAGCCTGGATTAAGTTGCATGGGGGTAAGAGTAATATGTTCAACTTTGATTTGTCAGGAAAAGTCCCTCCATGCATCAATAACACCTACTTCGTGCACTAAACAATGTACTCTTTTTTACAATTGATGGTGTCTGATGGGTAAAGAGTTTGTAAATCTAATTTAGGATTTAGATGGACTTTCCAGTCACCTCCACAAACTGGTGTACTTTGTGTTTCAGAACCCATAATGTTGAAAATTTTTTGAAAAAAAGTCAAATCACATCCAGGTGAGGCATAGATGTTAAGTTATGTCCTGTTTGTACTCATATCAACATAAATCTTCCTTTTTTATCCTTAATTTCTAAGAAAGGTTCAAAGTTAATCCAACTGGAAGTTATTAGAGCTACTCCTCTTCTGCAGCAAGATGTGTGTGCTGAGGAGAATACAGACTTAAAGACCATCCTATTCAGTTCATTATGTTCTATCTGAGAGTGGAGAGTTTCCTGAAATAACACAATGTCTGATTTCTCTAACTTTGGTAAGAATTTAAGCCGGTTTAATAGGATTGATGACTCCATTGTTATTAATTGAGGTTATCTGAATTTTGATCAGCTTATTCCTTTGTAACATGAATTCCTGAAAAAACAAGAAATAAACAAACAAAAATTGCCTGCCTTTTCCGTTATCGCCTGTATAGGCAATGTATAGACCAATCGTGAAATTAAACCAAAATAACTATATTTTCTACGGCACAAATAAGAAATCCTTTGAACCAAAACATATTTGTGGCTTTAAAGCTTCTCTTACTTATGCAAGTGAGGGAGCTCTGAAAAGGGCTGACGAAAACAGCACAGTCATTTTCTTTCTCCAACCGTTCCTTTAAATCAATAGTCATCCAAATGTTGAAATTTGTCTTTTTTCCCTTTGTTTTCGGTTGTTTTTTTTAACTAAGAAGAAGGGAAAATAAGATAAAAGGTTACTCTGACCTGAGGATTAAGGTTGCTCCTAATTTTTCATATTTAATCAATCTCCCACAGTGATTTATATTTTGTCCAATGCTGGCGAGCATCTGAGAAACCTGAGGCTTCTCCTTGCAGCTTAGAGCCCTGTGTTGTGTTCACATTTAGGTCTCCCTGCCACTGTATGCAGTGAGTCATTGTACCCTCTCCCCCAGCGATCCTGGTGAATTTAAGCACAGCAACCTGGTATTTTCTTGCTGCCATATCTTTCATCGCTTCATCTGCAGATCTGTATTCTTTGAATACTTCTTCATAATTTAGTCGAAGCCTCCCCAGAAACAAAGTCATAAAAAGTATGTTGTTGTCTTTTAAGACTCTTATCACCTCGAAGTACGTCTTGTGTCCCCTTAAAACTTGTGGGACACTGTACTGGTCAGTGTTTATTTTTTACCTTGCCAGATGAAGCCCTTTTTAGTCCAGAATCATCTCAAATTTTTCACTTTAACTCTGAACCAGGCTACAATAGGTAAATCAGTCCCTTCAATTGAGATCACCTTTCCTCTCTTTAATATCGTCCAGCCACATTTATCTAGGACAAATGACATATATATATATATATATATATATATATAGAGAGAGAGAGAGAGAGATAAACGGAGTAAAAATTTGTGCAAGAAAGAGATTGTTGAATGTTATGAAAGCTTTACACATGCCACAGAACAAATTTCAACTCATTATTTGGAGAACATAATAAAATTACTGATAGGGGAAAAAGAATCGAGACCATAACAAGGTGATGAAAGTATACACCTTAAAGGGCAAGTCTGTTTATTTTTGACCTTATTTTTTCATAACTTGTCATGCATATCAAGATTTTTACACAGTTAACCTCAACAGTCCCTGCACTTCAGTCATTAGGATGACTAAGGAAATCAGGCTTATCCAAACCAGTCTGGAGATCCACTTTATTACGGACAGTTTTTTTTTTTAAGAAAATCAATGCTTGAATTAAATTTCTATATGCAAATGGGTGGGGAGCAATGTAATGCTTCAAGGCTATTAACATTGGATTATATACATTCTTAATAATGCTGCATCCTTACCCACAGACTTGGCTGTCATACAGCATTTCCTCAACATGCCCAGAAATTAGATAAACATTTATTGTCTATGCTAAATGATAAGTAAAAATAAAATACGAAGAAAAACATTTAACAAGCAAAAATCTAAATTTCTAATAACACTGTTGAGCCTTTTTGACTCACTACCAAGCTAGCATTTTACAAGGAACTGACATATCTCTCAATACAATAGTTGTGTCAATTCATAAGAACACAATGCATTATTAAAGCTACAACAACTGATTTTTGAGGCAACTTGGGGCCAGCAGAACAAGGCAAAAATATATCTGTCATATCATCATCTTACAAAGTTAATACAGTTCTCTGCTACACTCAATAGACCTGGGGCAACATCATTCCACTGCAGTCATATTGTTGAAGACTAGACACATAGACTGATTTGAAATTAAAAAAAATATACAGGTATGATGTGAACAAAAACTTGCACGTGGCAACTGTCAGATCTTTGAATCATCACATGAAGCTTACTTTAATCTGGTATAGATTACCATGGTGACTAGGTTATTCATTATGGTAATTTATGCTGCATTGCTAACTTGATATAGAGTAAATGTTGAAGAGGCTTACACTGAATATTGTATACCCCTGTGATTTCTGTTGATTAGTAAAACAGAAGAACTTGCTACCTGTTTTTTGATCGTATTTATTCAAGGATATTCTGGACAGACACAAAATATTATAGAACGAGGGAGACTGAGCAAAGAATTTATAAAGATATTCTTTTGTTGTGGGAAAAAAATAGCTGATCCAAGAAATTATTTCTTTGTATTCTTGTTTCTAGAGGGAACTTCAATAAAATAAGATAGATTTTAATCCGAGCTCTACAGCAAAATTTGATTTGTAAAAGGGGACTTGTTATGCTCTTTTTCATCGCTGTAGTTTTTGTCTCAAACTCCTCTTTGTATGACTCACTGTTAAATAAATATTGTATTTACTTTATACTGGCCTCTAAAGAAATTGCAGAGTACGTCTTCGGTTTAAAACAAAAAGTTCTAGCTTCTTTCTTTTCAATGCCCCTCATCCTTAAAGCCATTTTTTATTTTGACTGGCCAAATTCTTGAAGAATTCTGCAGGGCAGAGAGCATTTTTTTCCCCCAAGACTGCTCCACCTAGTTCTGCCCTGCTGTGCTGTGTTAGGTTACTCCAGTTGGTTTCTGATTGGCAACTACTCTTTTAGTTTTATGTGGGAGAGTGGGTTTCTGCACCATGTGAAAAATACTACCTTTATTGTTATTTCGTTTTTTCTAAAATTATTTTAAGTTTTTTAAAAATGTTTGGTTTTCAGTTGCCGCTCAGTTAGGTTTAGAAAAGTGGACTACTTGGTTAGATTTAGGAACCAAAAGTACTATGTAAGGTTTAGACAGTAGAACTATAGTTAGCTTTAAGGTCTTTACAGACTGGAGCCATAGCGAATAAATGAGACGAAAATGCAAAAAATTTCCAAGGAAATATGTTGCAGCAAAACTATCCACACCAGCCCTGTTGTGAATTTGTGATATTTTTAGCATTTTTTTTTAAATATTTGCAGAGCAGCAAAGCAAAGATGGAGTGAACATCATTCAGTGATGAGGAGCTTCTGCTCTTAATAATAAACCCCAAATAAAAGAGGAGATTTGGGTACACCCCATCCTAACTGGGAGGGAGACACATGGGAGTTTCACTGTCTTATCCAGGAGTAGAATCTCTATCACTGAAACTTTCAAATATATACTAGGATATCCGTGGTACATTTGGAGGCCCTTTCGGGCATGGTGGCAGCACATCTGAAAAAGAGGACTGATTACCGGGAGCCTATTGATACAGAACAATGTCTAGCAGTGTATCTGAGGTGAATATTTTTTTTTTTGAAGTCCTGAAAGGGGTTAAATATTTTTTTCTTGGATGCACGTGACAAAAAACTTGGCACCACAAGATGAATCTATAAGCACATAGACTTAATATGTGCATATGAAGGCATGACACTTTGAAGACTACGGTAAGTTGTGTTTATAGCTTTTATGACATTCCCAGATTAAAATGAAACTTGATTAGCTGAGTTTTTGCTATAATGTGAAACAGATCTGGTGGCTGTGTGCAGAAGTGTGCACAAGATAATAATTTGTGCCTATCCGACAAAAAATATTATCTTTCAGGACTTCAGGAGCTCCCTAAAGTGATATTTCTGAGTGAAACATGGGCTAGACCAGGCTGCTTGTTGTATATGCAACTTATAGGCAACATTGTCAACTGTTGGTAAAACTAGCATCCTTTTTGGTTAATGTATTGGCAGATAATGCCAGGGCAGTGGTTTTCAGTCCCACTCCCTCTGAGCATGACTGTTCAGACAATTTGATTTATCCTTTCCACAATTAGGTTATCATTAAAAAATCCTTACAAATGGTTTGGAATGGGTGTGCCCATTTTAATAGGCCATATGATGCAGGCTCATATGTCCTTGAGGAGTTACGGTGTTGTGAGATGCAGGGCAGTCCTGTACTGCTCTCATCATCCATTCATCCATTGACCTGTATGCCCCACAGGCAGGAGCCTGTAATGTCCTTTAGGGTGTGATTGTGGGCTACAGGAATCTTCATACTGATGCAAGGGAAATCTGTCTTTAAACTTCTTGATTTGTTTGAACTGCTTTAGACCAGTTCAACTGTTATGGCCATCACCTCAGGTATATGTGGCGGTGCTATTGTTTCCAAATGTAAATCATCCTCTTTGCACTCCCCTTGAACAGAGTTGTTCAGCTAATCTTGGTCTGATCAGTCCGACCACTGCTGCATAACACCCAGGTGTGTCTCTTAAAAAGCTAAATTGGCTTCAGTTTAGGGCTGGTACAACTTTTTTTTGTATATTTGTTTTGGTAACCCTTGTGGTCACATTTCCTCTACCTTAACAGACAACTCCCATTAAAATGAATGGGAGACCTGTAGGCCTTCCCTTTGGCTTGATGAGGCTGCTTGAGTTAAGCTCTGAACCACGGTTTGTTGTTGATAAAAACGCACAAGGTCCAAGTCTGCACACACATCCTCACAAAAAGGTAATGTCAGTGTTGCTGATTTTATCCAAATCTGTGGAATAAGCCTCAATACCACCAATATTGAGCAGTCAATCGGGCCTTTATTTCCAGCTTTGCACTGATGATCCTTACTATAGGATGTTACTAGGGAAAAAGTGCCTTTATTGTACATTTAATTGACAGATAGTTAAAAGAAGGGGGCATTTAGAATATAAATATTAACTCTGCGGACTTGGTGAGGTTATTCTCACCATATAGAGAACATGTATGCTGTAGTCTTTATTTGGAGAAAAATCACCCACATAGTGTTTTTTAAGTGCACCAACTCACTCAGATTTAGATGTCTTTAGTCTTGTCTTGTTCTTTTAATTTTCAAGATTTTGTTCTTTACAAAGTACTTAGCTCTTGAGATGTTGTTGTTGCATATAATTGTCTCCGAATTAAGAAATCTGCCTCTTTTATGCATCTGGGTATATCTGGACATTACAAAACAGTGTTATAAAACAAAGGGGTACTGGGCAAGGTGAACCAGATTGATGACACCAGTTATTAAATATCACCACGTCAGGCTCAGTGAGGCAAGAAAATCTAAAAAGGGTATGTTGAACCTGCTTTTTGATACAGACGGCAGAATGTCACTAATGGTGTCTGGAACTTAACAGGCCATTAATCAGAAATAATTGGCATGACAAATGTTGAAAGATAAATACTATGAATAAACATACATAGATAAAAAATATTTTCTCTGGTACAATTATTATGTTCCTCTATTTTTAAACAAATAGTTACAAGAATTCAGCCACTGCTCTCCCACCCTTACTGTGCTGCTTTAAGTTACTCAGAATCTGCACTCTAAGATTAAAATAAAACATGACCAGACAACATTGACAGCAGTTATAATTACAACAGAGACCCAACATGCTCATGAAATTAAAGTTCTATGATGCCCCACCCTCACAAAATGCCATGTCTGAGTTCTCAAGAAAACAGATGTTAACTTTTCTAAAGCAGTGACAGTAGAAGTTTCAGGTATGGCAGCAAATCTGATGACAGCTGACCAGGATGTTTATGTACAGGACAGTTTGATGAAGCTAAGTTTATCCGAGTCCACTTTAAATTTTCTTTGATTCAGCAGTGATATGTTCATCCTCTCACAGAGGGGAAAAAGATAGTTTTCCCTTTTTGCATTACAAATGTCTTCTTTACTTTGTTAAGCTATTTAGAGTCTGCCAGACATATGAAGAAGTTTATTGTGACACTGAGTATTGTGACACTGTCTTTTGGTTATGGCAAAACATAATTTTTTTCTCTCTTTCTCTTTTTGGCCCAATTCAATATATAAATACTCATATGAATAAGGAAATGTTTATTACATGACTATTGGAACAACAAATTGTAGGACTTGTTGTATGTCTGTTTATGAAATTGTGAAAAAAAAATTAACACATCTCTAAAGGAAAAAAAATGTCTTTGAGAGTCTGGAGGAATTCTACCCACCAGCATACTCACCACCAATATTTTAGTACCACACTGAATTGTCCAAGGCCATTGATTAAATAGACCAGATTTCCTCTGCCCTTTACCTCTGCCAGGTATGTAAACATTCTCCAATTAGAGTAAATGAGTCTTGCAGACAGTAAAACAGTCCTAGAAGGTAAATATTTTTGTGAGTTACCAGTGGTTCCAGCAGTGGCATAATCACTCTCTCTAGATAAAGAAACATAAAATGTGACAGGCTGTAAACCACTGTCACAAAAACCCACTGTTCTGCAGTGGATTCTCTCCCCTATTCAACAGTGGATCTCATAGGCGATCTGAGAGTCCATGAATAGGCCTGTGTGATTCAGAAACATCCCTTCAGCCTCTGATGTAATTATAGGCTCAGCTTCCCCTCCTTCTCCAGCCATTCTTCTTACTGTCCGTGTATCAGCCTCCTGCAGCTGCTGCTGCTGTTTGCTGGGGGCAAGAGTGGAACTTGTGGTCTGGGTTGGCCCCGAGGACAGGGTGTGGCTGGAGCTGTCAGATGCAGTGGGGCAACCAATGTTAGTGGTAGAGACAGCTGTCAGTGGAGCAGGAGGCAGCACAGGCTTGGCCCTGTTAAGGACATACATCTCATGGCCGTGCTCATCACGATACTCCTCCAGCTGGGCAAAGGTGGTGGGGCCATCAGAATAATCATTCACATACAAGATACTCTCCTCCTGTAAAAAAAAAAATAGTCATCACTGTCTGGTACACAAGTATAAAATGTAATAAAAAAATTTGAGGTTCTAATTATAATTTTATGATAGAGCTAAATCTGATGTCACTGTAAGGCTGCATGTTCACACTCACGATCACATCATAGCTTTCTGTGAAAGCCCCTCCTCCCTGTTTACACTGAAAAGATGATCATGACAGTAGTGTTGTCAACTCAGCAGCAATATTTCTAAAAAAGAGACTCGTAACCAACACAGTCCACAGTTCTAACAGCACTAGAATCTCTTTTCCATTCTCTTGCACTGTGTGCAAGCCATCACTGAGGATAAGTAGGACTGTGAGAGTAACTACTCTGAGAGTGATCTGCAAAACAAAGAAGCCTATTGAGGGAAATGTTTCTCTATTGAATTATATAATCTAATACCCACCCCCATCCTAAGACTGTTGACCAGAAAGAATAATATGTATCGTCAGATAACATGGCACGAGGCAAAAGTTACCTTACTTACTCGTCACCAAGTCTGTAGGCTAGCTGCCATTACTTGTAACTAAAGGTTCATAACACTTGTGCTTTGTAAGTTTATTTTTTAATTGTAGGGACTCCTCTACCAGCAGTTTATTGTGAAGCCATGGTTATTTCACCAGCTTAAAAACAAAGATTAAGAGTTCGAAGTTTAGAACAAATTGTGTTTAACCTGCTTTCATGATTGTATTTAAGAAAGCACCCATTATGTTTACATGACTTTGGAAAAAGTCAGATTATTGCGTTTCTTGTCAGGAAACTATTTTGAATTTCATGTGAGAGTGTGAAAGTAATAAAAAAATTAAAGCTGGAAGCAGCATTGAACGGGCCCTCACACCCCGCCACCCATCGGAGCAGGCAGCAACTCACCCCAGATGTGCTCCACTGCTGGCGTTCAGTCCACACTGTGACCCAAGCACAGTATGTGCCTTCTTTCTCTCATGCAAGCAGCCCAGCACACAACTGCACTCACCACTTTAAGTCATCATGTCTGCCAGACAACAGTTGCCATGCAGACACACAAGGGGGCAGCACAGCCCATCTTATCAGTACAGGTTGACAGGCGCACATGATGACAGCAAAATATTTACACTTCAGCTTTTCAAGCCATCAGTAGCTTAAATATATTTTCATCAGGGTGTAAAAAATTACTTTTTGTCTAAACAGCTAATAAACATGACTATATAAATCTTGTCAGCCATCTCAGTTAGAAACTCGTTCAATGACAAAGACCAGACTTTAACTCCTTTGCTCTCTCCGTCTCTATATACTCTATATATCTGTGAAGATTCTCATTCATCCAGGCCATGATTATCTTGAAGAGTCATTAAGACAAGGCAACTGGACTATGTTGAAATTTTTTGGGAAGACGTTTCACTTCTCATCCAAGAAGCTTCTTCAGTTCCAAAGGACTGGTTGAAGGAAGCAG
>JAQMCX010000002.1:26703005-26752277 GCA_029814765.1 Acanthurus leucopareius | reverse complement strand
TTTCTCAGCCTTCAGTTTTCCTCCTTCTGCTCTGTCGACTCCAAATGGAGACTGAACCGACTGACTGAACACTTTCACCTTCAGGTTTCCTCCCTGAACTTTGTACCTGGATCACCTATTCAGTGCCGCTCCTCCTCTCTGCATTTACAGGAAATCACAAGAGCTGATTAAGGGTGTGTGTGTGTGTGTGTGTGTGTGTGAGTGTGTTCCTTCCAGCACACTAAAAAACTTTGTTTTTTAGATTTTTCTAGCTCCACCAGATGGCGCCATTAGCTGCAAATAAAAGCCCAAAACTCCAGTGGATTTTTTTCACATGTAATTTATCATTATGTTAAAAAGGACTGAACCAATGACTGAGTCTAGGGGCATACCATTTTATTGTTAAAAGTTTCAGGTATAATTCCTCCATCTGTCAACAGTGAACAAACATATAAAACATTCTGCCATTGACATGTTTAATGACATAATTTTGTCTCTTTGATGAGTAAGTTCAGGAGAGAAGTTGAAGTTGAGTGAATAAAGAGAAGTCTTCAAGAAGTTTTACCTGCTACATTTTATTTTTATTTCGACAAGAGTGTTAAAGTCCTACACGCATTTCTATACTAATGATTTTCTGTGTTATGAAGATTTTAATGGGATTAAAATGAGACAAAAACGAGTTCAACTTTCTAGAACATGAATCCACACGTGTGTATGAAGTGCATGATGGTAACTGAGCTGCTTTAACTCCGCCCCGCCCATGACTCATGTCTACGTCATCATCCCTCTCTATAAAAGCGCGAGCAGCCGTTGGACGCGTCAAAGAAGCGTCGATATCCGTTCGGACCTTGGAGGGTTACATTTACCCAAAACTTAATTTCAAATGGGCCCCGTCGCCTAGCGTTCACTCCCCCAGCCTCGCCGACTGAGTTGAATTGGGTGCTACTGAACATCAGCACGTCTGGGTCTTATAAGGTGAGGGGTTTTCTTTGTTTGCCGGGCAGTAAAATGGTGGTTGTTCTTTAATGGTGGTGGGCTCCTCCGAGGGGGCGAGCTAACGATGCTAGCTAACATTAGCCTGCGATAATGGCAGCTGCCGAGCTGGACGGTTGTTTTTGTTGACGTAAAAATGAGGAAAAAAATAACAATTTGTACGAATTCTTTCTTTTTGTATCAGATTTTTGACTCCGAGAGTGTTAACGTTAATATGAGTGTGGTACCGACACTCTCACGGTAACGTTAACGTTAGATGACAGTCCTGGTGTCAACAGACTGTGAACGTTGTTTTTGTCTTTGTCGGGAAGGAAATTGTCCTCGCTAGAAAAGCAAGAAGGTCCTGCTTTGCATCTCGGTATCTCCTCCTCTGTAATGCAGCTTCGTCTCGGTTCACGGGCTCATTAAACGGTCCTTTCTGCGCTGATGGAGAACAAAGTCAAAATGTCGGTTTGGTGCAGAGACTTAAATGTAAACAAGCCCCCTGCAAAACATGTTGACGTCATCTTATTGAAGACGTGCTGAAGCTGCTGAGTTAAAATCAGAAACCTCTCTGGTTTTATCATAAATCATGCATATTGGAAACATAATCACTTAACGTGCATTTAATGTACAGATTTGTTTGAGTCTATTATGTTCTTGTTCTAAATGTCGAGTTTGTGTGTTTTTTTCAGTCAGTAGATTGGCCGAAATATAAAATAAATTCACATTTATTTTTGTAAATTTCTTTTTCTATTAAGCACAGAAATTGTGATAGCTTAAATGCGTATATTTGCAAATTACACCACAGTATATTGAAAAATCTTTGGGTTATGGGACTGTTGGTTGGGTAAAACGTGACATTGAATAAGTCATTTGGAATATTTTTTTCCTTTTTCTGGCATTTTATAGAATAAAGATCCTGTAATTATTAAAATTTCTTACTTGCCCAAAAACCTTTGGTGAGTAAAGTAGCCCAGGCTGGCTTTGATCATGCTGTTTTTCCCATTCAGGTTTCCATCCGGCCACAGCGTACAGCGACCAACAACAATAACATGGCAGCTATTCCAGCAGGCGGTTCTCTCGTGGCGACTACTGACTACTACCGAAGTGAGTCTCCCTTCTTCTTTATCACATCAGATCATAGAGCCACACTGAATCGTTTCTCTTCTCTCCTTGCTGAAATTACAGTAGACTCCCACTAGATAATCTAGAATTAAAATGACTTATATAGAGATGTAATGAGTGTTTTATTTTCCCATGTCCTCTGTGTTTCCCTGGATGAAAGATGATTAGTGGATACAGTCATCTTTTATCCAGGGAAACATGGCAAGTATAAGTAGGCAGTGCTCAGGGTGAAAGATTTAGGTCTTATTTGCTCCTACATGGGCTGAGGAATTAAACACTAATATTATAACCAACCAGTTTCTTGTTTGTAACTGCTTTTTTGTTAAGTTTTTCATGCATATTCTCTGCCAGAGTAAAACATTAGTTTTCCAAAACTGACCAAATTCACTTTCAAAGTATCGATAGTTGGTCGGTAATCCTTGTAGTTGATGGAATATTCCACCCATGTTGGGTTAGTGCTGTTGCGACATGTCAGGCCACGGTCTGTGTGTACAGCCAGGCTTGTGGTAAGTAAAGGAAAGGAGATCACATCATGACAACACCCTTCCTGTTTTTCTTTTTTTGTCTGTACATGTAAGCTAACAGCATCTGGCTTGAATATTTGCATTTAAAGTCATACGAAATCTCATCTTCAGAATACATTTGGTGAATTTCTTCATGTCTTCTTAGTGATGATTTGTGCACACTCTGTGTTCTGAGAGGTTCCCAGAGTGCCAAATGCACTTGTAACCCTTCTCATTAAATCAGTTGAAGAGTATAATACAGTTTCAAAGTTGCGGTTACATAACAAGAGGAAAATGGATTTTAATTTTGTGTGTCCCTGTGAATGCCCAACCGCCCCGCTCAATGTCGGGGAACTGTTAGATGTTATACAAGAGCATAAAGCTCTCCCTCTGGGTAAAAGCATAGACACATCTGTGTAATCCTTGCAAGATGAACCTGGAGCTCTCTACATGTTATTTCACCACTTCAGTGTGGTAGCCTGTGCAAATAAACCGACTGCTTCTTCAGCTCTTTTGCTCACATTCTCCTCCTGCAGGGCGCATCGGCTCTACGTCCAGCAGCAGCTCTTGTGGCAGTTCGGAGTACAGTGGAGAGGTCATCCCTCACCATCCAGGTGTGTGAATTAAAAAAAAAAAGGCATAATAAATATTGATTACATTTTTCGCTAGTCTTCGTGCAAAGGAAACCTCCAGACATTTACTGTTTTCCTGAACTATAAAATGTGTGGCAGTGTGGAAAAGCTGCTCAGTGTAGATCTTGATGGAAAGTTAAACTCAATCCTTTATGGTCATATTTGTGAGAACACTATATATATTTATATGTTCATAGAACAAAATTATAGGCTGATTACAAAGGGCAACTGCTGATAAACTGACCTTTTGTACAAAATAGGTTATTGGTTTAAAAACTGATATTCTGCCTAAATTAGACTGAATCAAAGCTGCTGCAAGATGTTGGAGTTAGTCTCTTTCCTGTAGGAGTGTATGTGATTCATGTCATTCTTTGTCTGAATAACTACCGAGTCATTTAATAAATGACTGGTTTTGAACAGAACAGAGAGAATCAACAAGGAGTTTGTATCTGTAATGGATCCAGATGTTTCATTCAACTCCACCACATCCTTTGTGTAGTTGAGGCAACAACCTCAAAAAATGGTGACATTGGTCAGTTGATGTTATAGTGCTGCTCATCGTTCTGGTAATACCACAGACAGAGGCTCAGTTTATGCAACCTGAGGCTTGCTGTGGTTGACTCAGCTGTTGCCTCAAACCACACACAGTTACTGTGAGTTGAGTCATCCTGTGAAACAGTTGGCACAGGTTTTTCCTGATCTGGTTTTACTCTTTCTAATCTAGCAGAAAAGCTGTTTATTAGTCATATGCTCACTTTCCTCTCAGAATCACCCCCGGTCATCTGTATAGGAGTCAGATGTCAGTAATGTTGTAATAAACATTCCCGCCTTGACTCACCTGTTAAGCCCCTTGTACACCATTGTGACCCTTTAGCTCCAGTTCAAATATGCTGAGCTCACCAGTAACCCTGGATGAGTGTCTCAGTGCAGCAACATGTGAAAGCCATGTGGACAAAGTTAAGTGCTGGCTCAGGTTTGTTTTGGCCTTCCTGCCTGTTTTTACCACAGGGTCAGCTTCTTTTATGGTGTCACAGCGCTATAATTTTAAGGCAGCAACGCATAAGCCATAGTGTTATAAATAAAAAATGATTTCAAAAAGGGCGTGTGCATTTACAGTCAAGCCACATGCCTTTCATTACTCTTTAGTCTGTTAGATTTGTTCTGCTTTCTTTAATTTTATTTTGATTACAATAAAATGCAGATCACACTGAATACTCTAAAAACTTTTGGGGGAAAAAAATGACTGCTTACATCCCTTACTTGCACCAGTTTTATAATTGGTTTGACCTAGAAGCTATTTGTGGCTTAGAGCAGCTGTACTGTAAATATGGTTGCCTGTATGCAGGCTGTCAAGGTGTCACAGTCAGTTTGAAATACTGCCAAAAGAATCTCCATTCATGAGCAGAAACACCTGAGGCATTTCTCCCCTGAGGTCTTCTGTCAGTGCAGGTAGTTTTTGAGCTCCTAAAGAAGAGCAGTTAACCTAAATCTGAGAAGTGTAAAAAAAGTCATCCATTTTGCCCTGGAATGTTGAACTGACAAATGAATCCTGTTGAAGGAGACTTTACTACTCACAAAAAGACTGTCTCCTGAGCAGTGACAGCACAAGAGGTTCACAGACAGAAACGTAAATGAAATGAACAGTCAGCACTGTGTTACCTGTCTGAACTCGAAGCCTTAAACCTGTGCTGTCTGCCTCCACAGGACTCCCCAAGCAGGACTCTGGCCATTGGTGGTCCAGTTTCTTCTTTGCGAAGCCACCAGGGATGACTCCACTGACTGAGGAGGCACAGCAGAAGTAAGTGCTTGCACACTGACTCACAGATCAACACCACCTGACACAGTCAAGACCATGGATGTATTCTATGGACTCAAATTGTGCTGGCTTGGCTTGGCTTGACTCACTTTGACTCAGCACATCAGCCCGGCATGGCAGGGATTTACATGTTCACGACAGCAGGAGTACCTGTTTGAAGGTGTGACCGTACCTGATGACAACTTTTAAACTTTTGAACTTAAGATGCTAACAAAGCTCTGCTAATTTGATTAGGTCCATTTAATTTCCCCTTTTTAACTTATTCACAGTGAAAATCATTTTGTTATATAAAGGCTTTATGATGTAGCAGCAAAGTTTGAACATGTTGGCTTTTTGTTACCAGTTCATTCACACGATCCTCTGCAGCACAAACTGTCAAATGAAGCTGATGTCTGATGGTTCGATCAGGGTCACATAAGAGAAACTAAACCTCAGGATACAGAGGATCAGATTGAAAATGGCACAAGTATTACAAGCTGAGTACACAAGCTTTTGGTTGAAGTCTATTCCTCTGATCTCCTGCACAGACAGGAGTCGAGTCCTGCCAACACATGCTTGTTAGCATAAGTTTTTCCTCTGCTGACCTGGCCTACCCCGCCCTTACATTCTGCTCTACCCAAGGACTAGACACTGGCATTATGTCATGACAATAAAAGAAAAAGCTTCACCAGGCTGTGGGAAAGTGTCCCTCCATGGATTAAAATTGCATTCAAGACTAATAACTGACTCATTTGGAGTTAAAGGTGTCTTTCCTCTCTTCGGTAATGAATGTCTATGAAGGGCAAATTTCTGTTGCTGCACTGAGGCCACTGGCAGCAATCAGCAGAGAGGTTGAGTGTTTGCCATATCCTCATCAATACATCCTGACTGCTTGTGTGTTTAACTGTGACCTGTTGGTGTGTAAACTCATCCACCCTCGTCGGCCTGACACACCCGTACCATTGTGTGGTGTCCAGAAAAGCTGATCAGTCTCTCTGTCTGCTCCAGGGCGGGGGTCCCAGGTGCAGCGATGAGCGGTCAGATCACCTGCATTGCAAGGGACATGGTGATGCAACGCCAGGTGAGTGAGAGCAGCGACTCAGGAAGCCCCACCTCCTCCTGATCCTGCGGCCTCGCTCTGATCAACACTGCACCTCGGGAGGAATCCAACCAACGACCAACGCTAGGTGACGGGAGGACGTCCCGTTTACAACCTTATCATTTTTTATATTATCCATCGTAGTATAGGCTGCCATGCTTGTTTTTGTTTCTAAGTAACCTTGTGGTTTTTGTTTGTTTTTTTTTGTTTTTTTTTAATCCATAACCAAAAAAAAAAACTGTAAAAAAAATGACTGATGAAACTAAGAAACTTTTGTGTTTTTTATTTTCTTTTTTATTCTACATTTGTACTGTTGTGTATTTGTAATACTCTGGTGCATTGACACAATGTGGTGCACACACCTCCACATGCCTTTGGTAAACATTCTCACTTTTGTCACCCTGTGATTGCAAATGCAATAAAGTAGACTCTTGCAGCCTGATGTTTTCTGCTCAACTCATGTCTTCTGTTCTAGTCCTGAACAAATGTGCCTTTAGCATGTAATTACAAATGAAAAAGTGAAATCTGACCATGTGAGTTTAGTTTACATTTATAATTTGTCCCAGTGCACATTCAGGTTAGACTGTGGAATAGTAAAATTGTTAATGTTTTTGTTTGCCGAGCAATGTCAAAGCTGTTCATTGAAATAGCTCAAAAGGACCAGAAGGTGAAAAGTGTCTGTTTGCCAGTGAGGGGTTCACTGGTTTTGTACAAGGCTGTTCTAGGAACAGAACAAACACTGAAAGAGCAGCACTTCAGGTCCTCCTCCTGCTGCTGCTGCTGCTGAAGCCGGAGTCTGGAGTTGTGTAACTGTTGGCTCAGTGTTTAAACACTGATATGCATCTGGAGGCTGAGCAGCAGAGCCTGTGGATAAGAAAATAAAAGCATTCATGCAACAAACCGGTGCTCAACTCTTTCTCCTGAGTTCCAGCTCATGATGTTTGCTTAAGAAGTCAGGTCAAACATAAAACAGGAGACAGGGTTTGCTTTCAAAAAGAGCACATTTCACCATGGTATTAAAGTTCCTTTCAAAATAATTTATAGACTTTTCCCGAAGCTACAAAATGCATGAATGAGTGCTAAGAATGACCTGCAAGAACGAACTTCTGGTGTGCATTTGCATTGGTGCATTTGTTCCATGTTTTTGACTCTACAGTGAGTTCTTTCTGAAAAGCAGAACAGGCTGGTTGGGAGCAACGTAGACAATTCATAAACCATATTTGACCTACATCCAGGTGTTTACACAGCTGCTGCACCACACTAATGCAGGAGCATAAGATAAGAAAAAAATGTTTAGGTCCACATCTAAAATGGAACTAAAAGATATAACTAATAGAACCAAACCTATGAGACTTGATGAACAATCATCACACATTTCTCTTTTTATGTAGTCTGTAATCGTTAAACCGTGACACATAAAAAAATAAATCTGCACACATTGATGCTTCAACACTCACTCCTCCCACACTGCAGCAGATATCAAACGCACCATTTGTAGCTATGCAGGCTACTTAAACCTCCTCCACCTGTCTGCTGCAATATCACATCCATGATTGTGCATCTGCTGCTGCTGCTGAACTGACTTAGTTGTTTGTTAAACACTTTAACGGCTGTGACGAACCAGTCTATACACACACACACACACACACACACACACACACTCACACATTGTGTCAGCAGTGTGTTGGTGTGTCTTTGTATCCAGGATCATGTTCATGTCTGTTTTATTGCTGCTGCCGGTAGTGAAACTTGGCTGACTTGCTTGTCGACACTATTTTTAGCCAGAAGTTGGAGTTTCCGGATATTAGAGACTTCCATGGATTTTTCCAGAAGATGCTGCTTCTGGACGCTGAGGTAACGTTGGGGGCTGCCGCTGCCAACTCATGGGTTTTATTAGCCGATGTCTTCACTTTGACGATGATTCCTCATGTTTGATAAGATTTACATCAGGTGTTTGATGTATAAACAATTATTGCAGGTTTTTTACTACTTTTTGTTCATGAGGTCATGAAAGCAATTCGCCTTAAATATTATTGGCTCCTTTTTGGCCAAAACTTTGCCATCAGAATTAAACATAAAGTCTGTACATCTGGGATAACATTTCAGTTCTATGATGAAAGAAACCTCGCTGCCTTTCCAATAATCATTTAAAAATATTGTTTTTTAAAAAGTTTTATTTAAGTATAATTTTATTAGTTAAAACCAAATCTGCTTGCGGTTTTAAAAGCCTTTGATTTGTATCTTTTATCTGTTTTGTGTTAATCTGTTGCCCTGGGTGGTTGACTGCACACAAATGCTTTTGCAGGTGAGGCATAAAGGCTCTTTGGCCACCTGGTCCACTGCTCACAGTCGGGTGATGACGATGCAGAAAGCAAACACCAACTAACTCTTTCAGCCTGTTGCACTTCCCTTAATTTACAGTTCCACAAACTGCCTTTATCCTTCGACTTGCACAAGTTTTCCTGACACGTGGAGAAAAATCTCCCTGCTGACTGTAGTGCAGCACAATTCCTGACGTGGGGAATTTTTTCCATTTGGCTGTAAAATGGGGTTATGCAAGCACCGCAAACCCCCATTCACCCCCTCGGCCTCCCTGTCTGTCTCTGTGAAACAGAGGAAAGACAAACAATGGGCGACGCTGCTGTGAAGTGGCCCCCCTGCATGACGCTGCTGAAAGCTTGAAAAGAGGGTTTGTTCTGTGGCTCATTTGGCCGGTCGGGCTCCTACGCTGCAGTTTTTCCGGGTCACCGAGTGCTCGCCTCGGAGCGTCGGCGTGCAGAGGGAGTGAAGAAGCCATTTTTCTCTCCTCTGTCCGGGTCTCAGTCACTTGTCTCCCTCTCCTCCTTCTGTCTCTCAGCATCTGTTCTTCATTTGCTTCCTGGCTCTTGCAGTTCTTGCAGATGTGTCAGAAATTAGTATCATGATGATATTCAGAAAAGGGCTGCACGTAACTGATCTTTTCCTGATTATTAGGTTATTGATTAGTCCATAAAACCTGGAATTAGTCCGAGTTCAGTATGAGGTGAGTAAGAACAAGGAACCACTGAATGTCAGATAATCAGACTCGATCAAAAGTTACTTTTTTCAAAACTGAACAATTATGAACTTAACTTTTTTTTGATTAATTCAAATATTGGAGCTGAATACGTCCCCATGTCAAAGTTCTCACTTTGAATTAGCAAAGAAAACCTTCATGATTATCACCAGTGTAGTTGCAAATGAATGTCTTTCCAGTTAATTGATTAAAGATCAGGAATTAGAACAGTGACACAGTTTTTTTTCAACTTGAAATCATTATATTATATATTATCAGTCTTTCTCACAACAGATAGAAAACAAACACAACAGGTATTTAAATCAAAGTAGTAGTTCTCGGTCTTAAAGGTAACTTGCTGAAAGCCCTGTTTCTCTGCACACCTCCCTCTTTGTGTCTTCATCGTCGTCGTCCTGACTGCAGTGCTGATCATAAGGTGGGTTAAACCTGATGTTAACATCTGTCCTGGGTGATGTGATCATAAGTGGACGGCTTTAAGTGCATGCATCCACCTCCTGTCATTACAGTGCGTCTCTACTGTGACCGGGTCTCACTCCCCTGATTTTTATCCAAATGACACCAACTTCTTTGTGTCTGCAAAGACCGAATGTGTTTTTGACCAGCGGACCTGCAGTTTGAAGCCGACAAGCTGCGCTAAACACTCATGTTGACACAAGAACTTGTAGAAAATAATTCTTAATCATTTTCTGAATTTACAATGAATTTGTTGTTGCAACAGCATTTCACCATGTTTTACAAAGTGTATCAAGTTTCTCCTCATTCAACGACTTTGATTGTAAAAGGAGGAAGTTAGTGAAATCAAAGTGAAACAGGCGGAAACATCAAACAGTCCACTTGTGATCTGATCACCCAAACACGTTAACAACCGGTGTGAGTCACCTCTGTAGGACGACATGATGGCTTGTAGTCCTTGTTGCTGTCAAGTTACAGGCTTCTGCAAACAATCTTACAAAAATAAAATTCTGATTTTTTTTACTGGCCCACTGAAAACATCACTTTCCATTAAGAAAACAGTTTTCACGTTTCATCTCTGTTTGTGTCCTTTTCAGATACTTTGCTGTATTAAAGGGCTGCAGATGTTTGAAATTATGAGATATCTTTACCAAAAAATCTTTTCATAATATTTGGAAATTTTTTACAACATTAAAGGCATCATTGTAAAATTATAATCACAATTTTTCATAACATCATCAGGCATAGATATTAAACATCAGGTACGCTTGTCTGACATTTTATACTTTGGTGTCCTCTACTTGGAATTAGTCCATCTTGTTTGAGTTTGTCCATTGGACAGAGGCCGTCAGATCCTGAGCAGCCAAAAGTGCTGAGAAACGGCAAAGGATCCTGATTCGTTAACTTCCTTTCAGTCTGTAAAACGTGCAGGTGCGCTTGTTTTCTTCTGCTGGACATCCCTTCTCAGCAGAACTGTTTGGTTTGGAGGTGGAGAAGTTAAGGGAAGAAGAAGAGCCCAGGACAATGTTGACACAAAATCCTTTTGTTTTGATGCCACCTGGGGATTCAGGGATGAGAGAAGAAGAAACCGTCTGTATGAGCGCGGTGACTCGTTAGCTTTTCTTTGCACATCCGCCATCTTTATATCAGTTCTAATTTTCATATGCTGGATGTGCGTCTGAAAAACTGGAAATGTGGGATTCTGATGTTCTGCTTTAAAAACCTGACACTCGTTTTACAAGCTGAGCAGCTGTTTTCTTGCACTGCAGTTTTTCTGGGTCACTGGGTCAATCAGTGTTACGATATATTGAGCCCAACAGGAGACTGATGTCAGTATCAATCACTGCAGTTTAACTCGACTAAATCCCACCACACATACAACATCATACACATATTAATCTTTAGACCATAATAATGCAACAAATGAACTATTTCCTTCCTTTTCCCTTTCATTTAAATCCAGACGAGGCTAAATTTAGACTTAAACCACGTCTGACAACACAGTTGGTCTGGTTTGAAAAGGCCTCTCACGTCTGGATGAAGCCTTAATGTCCCAAACATGTGTCAGTGTTTGTATGTTCAGACATCTGCAAGTGTGTGAGCTGGTTACATACTGTGCATGTCCTGACCTACTTACTTATCATACAAGTACAGGCATCTCTTTGTATACTGTATATAGTGCAGGCCTCTATATGTTCACTTGCCTGTAGACCTACTTACCCATTTAGATGCAGAGCTGCAAAAGCTTTTTAAAAATATCATGAATAAAGCTTGAAGAGGCCAAAGTCTCACTGTTCTGATCAGCTCCTTTTTTGCATATTACTTTTTATTAAATCAGATGGTAACTGTTGTCTTAGTTTATATCTAAATGTTGCATAAATTTGAAGGGTTCTTCATGCTTTGGGCCTCTCATGCCTCAGTTTACAGTGATTTCTCAGCAGTAATGTGCTTCATACAGACTGAGGAAGACCTTTTCCTGTTGCAGCGTGACGGTGTCCTCGTCCACAAAGCCAGATCCCTACAGAAGTATTTTTTCCCAGTTTGCTTTGGAAGCAAAGCCGAGCCCTGACCTCAACCCCATCCAGCACTACTGGGATAAACTGGAACGGTGCTCACAAACCAGGACTCGTCATAGGAAGGAAGCTTCCAAAACAAACCAGGGAGTTTACCTAAAGAGAGGAAAAGGAACACCGTGTTCGTGTAGAGGTTTACCTGGAGGCGTTGCCTTGGTGACGCATAGATTGACCTGTTTCTGTTTATGTCTGATGGAGTCATTGTGAGAGGGGAATGCAGGCTTCATCTGCTCCGGACTGGATGGCAGATCTGTGGGAGAGACAGAGTCGTGGATATTACACTAAGGAAAGAAAAACAGGAGGAATGAAGAAGATCATTTAAAAGTGTTGCTGTGATTTACGATCGACCCGTCTTTGTTGCTCGGGGCTGCTGTCTGTGTCGATTTAGGTCACCTGTCTGTCAAACACGGAGTGGGCGGGCCTGTTTTTCCGGTTTTTATTAGATTATATCACCGATGCGATGAGTTTACCAAGTTCCTCTGACACTGTTCCCAGTTTAAAGAAAACAATCTTTTTCTGTGAGCTGCAACTTTTGATTACTTTCATTATCAATGAATTAGATCATCTTTTCTTTAAGTATTCAGTCATTTCAAGCCAAAAAAGTGTTTTTTCCCAGTTTGCTTTGGAAGGATTGTCATATTTTTTAGCTAAAAATTAGCTTAAAAAAATATCTTCAATATTTTTGTTTGTTTGTGCATCAACAGGCCGAAACCCAAACATGATCAATTCTACATTTTACACATCAAAGGCAGCAAATCTTGTAACTCGAGAAATGAAATATTAAGTAGTTTTCCTAAGACAATAAATTGAACAATTAACTGATCACTAAACGTTGCTGTGTGTCCCACTGGCTGATGGACTGAAACACTTTGTCATTATTTTGAATTATTTGTCTCCATTTTTTTTTTTACAGCTGTGGCAGCAGGTGTCGTGTTTGCAGGTTTTCCCTTCATCTGTTTCACCGTCGTGGAACTTTTTTCCTCAGAAAAAACGTGGAGTGAATTTCTTCACTCGGACTCAAAGATGAGCTGACTGGAATTTAGTGGTCAAAGGTCAAGGTTATTCTGACCTCACACATGTTTTTTTTTTACCATAACTCAAGAATTCTGTCACAATTTCACACAAATCACACACTAAAAGGATGAAATGATGAAGAGATGATGTTTTGTGTCCCAAAGGTCAAAGGTCAACTGCACCATGACGTCAGCAGGTTCAGTAAAAACAGCGCTGACATTTGAAAACTTGAGAGTGCACTCAGTGTTTGGATCCTCTGGACGTTCTGGTTCAACATGTGAGCCTGTAGCTTCTGCAGCCACTAACAGATCAGCTGTTCTGCTCAGTTTGAGCTTCAGTTGATTGTTTTTGCAACATGTGACGAAGCGGTCCGTCGGTCCTTTGTGCCTCTCTGTGAAAATAGTCTGTAAGTGACGGCGGCATGTTCTATCTTAAAAATAACTCACTGGAATCATTCAATTTAAAATAGTGATAATGTACATTTTGCAAAAAATACATACAAAGCCTTCATTCTATATAAATATATAAACACACTCATGTTGTCTTCCTCCTGAGGTGAGTTTCTACCTGCACAGCATTCTGGGAGCTCGTACAAAGGTGGTGCGTCGTGCCAGAAACACGTCCGTCACGCTGTCGTTCGCTTTTCTCAAGTTTAACTTTGCAAAGATCATATGAGGTCAGAGAGTTCATGCCAGGGTGCTGTGATTCACAGACGTCTGACAGAAGCCATTCCTGCTTTTGTCAACATGTTTTCTTTTTATTCACTGTGAGAGAACAAAAAGCATGACTCACACACACACACACACACACACACACACACACGCATACAACAGCTTGACACAAAGCCAGACCTTATTTCCTTGTAAGTGCCAATTCAGTGTGTTATTTGTCGCTGCAATTAACAACAAATTTTCTTAATAATTAATATGTCAATTTCTCTTTAATTTTATAATAAATCATTTGATCCATAAAATATCAGAACACAGTGGAAAAAGTGCCCATCAGCGTTTCCTTGTTTTGGCTCCCTCTTTGTAAGGTGAATGTGGTTGAAAACATAAATGATTTCATGAAAACTATTATCATTTAATAGCCCTTTTTTTTAAATAATAATTATTTATTTTTGAACTCGTTCAGTTTGTAACTGTTCGTTTCAGCTCTAAAATACACAGTCAAACATTTTTAGAGGAACCGTTTTGTCCTGTGAAGTTAAAACCTGAAGCATTTAAAACCAAAATGTGGATTAATTCGACTCCCTCAGATCAAACTTATTGATTGTTTGGTAGAAAACGCGTAAAATTCCCATTTAAACTGAAAAAGATGAACAGGATGTATGAGCACAGGGTTCAGCCAGAAAGGTCAAAGGTCGAAGGTTCAGAAGGCCGAGTGCTGCTTTTTCTGAAAGAGCTTGTGATCCTGCAGCCTGTTTCTACCTCGTTCATGAAGGAAACGCATGCACATGCATGAAAACATGACCCGACAAATATTTGACTTCCACTGTGCCAGAAAGTCAAAGTCAGGCTTTAAAAATAAAGGTCAGAGTGTGTGTGTGTGTGTGTGTGTGTGTGTGTGTGTGCGTGTGTGTGTGTCATACTTCTGTAAAAGCAGTTGCGGGCGAGCAGACAGGCGGGAGAGTTGACGCTGGTCATGGCGTGTTGGTTGTACGTACTTACTGACCTACAGGAGAGAGAGTGAGAGAGAGGAAAGACAGACAGACGTTTTTAATCTGCCGTCATTATTCTGCATCGCTGTTTGAACAAATATCGACCTTACAGATTAAAAGTCCAAGTAAATGACAGAAACAGAAAGAGAGAAGCTTCTCCTTTTCCTGAACACAAACACAAGAGCTGCCAAACATCTAATAACTCAGTTTTTTAATATTGACTGAACCACAAATCGATGTTCTGACCTGCAGAAAAATCAATCAGTTGCTCTGATTGTCAGACAGAAACAAACCGTAGAAGTGAAAGTCGCAGCTTGGTTTAAGACCGCAGACGAAAACAGTTTTAACCGCCGGTCCCAAGCTCCAGATATTTTCTGAAAAACAGTTCGAAATCCAAAGGAATTAGATTTTCAATCAACAGTCCTGAGCTGTGATGAAACGTCAGCCGGCTGCAGAGCTCATTTCTTCCTGTGGAAAGGAATCATCTCCTTTGAAGGCAATTTTTTTGCCTGAAACATAACTTCAAATAATGCATTGATTACCAGAATCATTGCTGAATATTTTGTTTATTTGTGAAGACACATCACCGAGTCCAGTTTGCCTTCGATTTATTTGCCCAGATTAACCATGACCTGGATGAATGAGAACATGCACAGACATTTCCACATCACTTTACTTTTTTGTGCTGATCTTTTTACTCTCCTTTACTTTTATACTTACATAATTATCAAAATTACACTTTTACTGATGGTGATCTCCTAATCTTCTTCATCTCTGGAACAGACTCAGTTAACAGCTTGTTAAAGTTGGCAGAGTGGAGTCAGTGAGCAGAGTGTTTCTCTGCAGATTCATGAAAGACACAAAACCACCTAATGACCTCCGTGTGTCGAGTCAGTGACACGGTGTTCTGGCTTAACAGAGTGGATCACTTCAGAAAATCACACCTGATCTGTCCTCTCAGCTGTTCCCGGAGCACTAAAAAGAGTCTGACTGAAGTCTTTGGGGTCAGTGATGCAGGAGACACAACCAGTCACATCTTTGAAATGACGAGCTGCAAGAAAACAAAACCTCAGATCTTCCAAACATCAGCTTTGCAAATCAAAACTGTCAGTCTGATTATCTTAATTTAAAGAGGCTGACAGTTGTGATGTTGTCTCAGACCTGTAGGAGAGCATGTCGTGTTCCTAGTTTCTAATCTTTGAAGTTTGGGTCTTTATCGGGTCGTGGAAATCAGCTTTTGTGCTTTTAAAAAACGATTTGTAAATCCTCACATCATCGTTGTTTCCTCTGCCACTTTTCAGTTTCAGGTTTCTGATTTGTGGTTATGTTCGGTGAGATGTTTCAGAAGTCTGGCCACTTTCTGTGGATCAGATAATGGACAGATGTTGGATTTGAGCAGACACAATTGTAATTCGCCATAAATAGGAGGATTAAGGTGACATTCTGTGAAGTTGGAGACCAAAGAGCTTTATCTGTGTGTGTTCAGTAAAGTCCTCACCTGTCCCGGTTACTTCAGGGATTCGAGTTCAGCTCTGTTAGCTTTAGATAAAAGTTACTTTTTCTGGTAACAGGATCTCTCATAATATTTGATGAAGTGTTGAAACCTAATGGCTGCAGAGCATCTGGCAGAGAGTTGCTCATTTATTTTTAGAGATAAGATCAGTTTGGGGTCCAAGGATTGCGGTCCGGCCTCGCTGCTCCAGTTAACCTTGATCTTCTTGTTTGTGCTCTGAACACAAATTTGACTTCTTGACTTTCAATGCTGTGTGTATTTGTGTGTGTGTGCATCGGCAGTGTGTTGAATCCAAATTTTGATTTCATCCATCTGCACTGAACCTTTGATTAAAGCTTTTGGGTCACAAATTTCCCTGCAGCCAAAACTGGTCTCAAAACGCAGAGAAGATGCTAATAATCTGTAAAAGTGAAACCAGCAGTCAGACCTGAAACACTGGCAGTCGTGTGGATGTTCATGCAGTATTCACTAGATATCAGCAGGGTATGAAGGGGGAATCGTTTCCAAATGTGTGTGTGCCTGCGACACACTTGGTCGAGCTGGGATGATGACAGCGTGTGTGTGTGAGTGTTAGAAAGATAAGAATTTCACAGCTCCGTGTGTGTGTGGTGTTTCAGGTGTAGGCGGCCTCTGTTTGCAGGCTGAGGCTGACTGAATCCTCACACACTGCTGACTGCTGTGCTGGGCCTCATCTGTGGTGTGTCGAGCTCAAATCTGCCACTACAGCATCAATAACACTCACAGTTTCTGTCCCAAAGGAGAAGTGACTTAAAGAGCTTTGATAGGGGCTACTTTTGCAAGAAATCTGTAACATTGTGCAGAGGCTGCTGTGGATTTGGCATGTAAATTTGTGCACTGATCATTATGGGATTCAGCATTTCAGACAAAATCTGAGGTAAATAAGTAGAAACGTTCTTTTGCTCTATGTTAAATCAACGCAATTAACTTTTACAATTCTTGGGTTCACTGCTTCTGTGGCACTTGAGACTGTGATCCCTCCTTTTATTGACACTTTTAAATGACTTTTATCGATACTTTTACTGTTGGTAATGATCAGGATTGCTCATGTGCCTCTCTGATGTTCGGCATGCCTGTTTGTTGTGTTTTTAAATCGTTTGTGTATCGCCAACTGCTGACCAAATTTCCCCTCGAGGAACAACAAAACTCTGAACTCAACTAAGTCACTCTGACACTGATTTGGGTATCAACAGAGAGTGTGAATGTAAGAGGAGACCGATCAGTCAAAGAAATGGGGGACATTTGTGATGCAAAAGATGGCGGTTATATATAAATTTCCCGTCCCTCCCCACTTGAAGCCAATAATTCACTCTATAACAGTCAAACCAACAACCTGATAAGCCAATCATGTATCAGCAGTTTTGTGACAGTTTGGTTCAACTAACGTCCAGAAAATAAAGTGTTTATCTTCCTTTTGTCGCCACAATAAATAGTATCGACTTAGGGACGTAGCATTTAGGTTAGCAAAAGCTTTCTCACATATATGTCGACGATGGCGAAGAGTCTGTCAACCGTTAAGACATTTGTGTTGTAAAAATCACTTGCATGCCTGGTGGAGGTTTAGATTATGGAAAAGAACGTGGTTTAAATGTTTTTTGGGGCAAAGACAGAAAACTGTGCGTGGAAAAAGTGTGAAAACACAGCTGTTAACAGCTGTTAAGTCGGATAAACTGCAGCAAAAACAGACAGAAACACAAATTACTTGATATGAACTTCAGTAAATGCTGCCGGTCAGTGACGCTGCCCCCAGTCTGCTCCTCGGCATGTGATCACATGGACTGAGGTCATGTGACTGATGTTCAGCAGAGGGATTTTATGCCTCCTTTAACTGAGAAACTAAGGAATTAAGAGTTATTATGAATGAAAATAAGTCCCACACTGTTTATCCCAATGTGTCATCAACACGGAGCAGTTTTTAAGCTCAGAGTCAATCCAGTGTGTTCGAGCACAACGACGACGACCACGACTTCTTCAGAAATAATAATAGAATAATTGTATCAAGACTGCAGTTCATATTTTAACACTTTGGGTGAAAGTTGGCAAAAAAACCTCAAATACTCATTTACAAAGTGAAAAAAACAGTTGCATTATCTGGTACTTTTTATTCTGCCTGAGTGAAATGAGTTGAACAGCTTTGATCGAAGTGCTTGAGCTTTGTTATCTGAATTAAAAAATGATAATAATTTGTGACCGTTTGTGATAAACATCAGCGTTCAGATGTGTAAACAGGTCCTGAACCGTTTCAGCTGCAGAACGTGAGGGTCAACCCACACACAGCTTCTACAATCCTGATCCTTCTGTCAGATTTGGGGGAAAGGTCACATCTGCTCGCTGCTGCTTCTTCGTCCTGTCTGTCCTCCTCTTTCCCTCAAACCTATAACCATGTGGAGGAATTTCTCCGTCTCTCTCCCTCACGTTCATCTGTCGTTCTCACATCAGCTGCATGATCATCTGTGGTTCATTTTAAATGACATCTTATGAAAACATTAGCTGAAGGTGAGACAAGAGGAAGGAAAAAAGAAAATAAAGTAAAACAAAGACAGGAGGAGAGAAGGAAGATGATAGGAAGAGGAGTAGAAATAAACCGAGGTGAAGATCAGGGAATAAGATTTAGGGAACAAGTGATGAAGGAAAGAAAAAAGGAATGAGGGGGAAGTAAAGAAAGTAGAGAAAAGAATGACAGAGGGAGATCAGGGAAAGAGATTGGAAAGAAAAGAAAAAAGATAGGAAGACCCATGGAAGGAATTAAAGATGAGAGAGAGAGAAGAAGGAGAGAAAGAATAGAAAACAGAAGAAAGAAGAAAGAAGAAAAAACTGGGAAGGAATTATGAAAGAGAAAGACTGAGACGTGAAAGGAAAACTGAGGGATGAGATTGGATGAAATAGAGAGAATGATGAAAGAAGAAGGAATTATCAAAAGCAAATAAAAGAGGGTAGAACTTGAAAATGGCAGAGAGAGGCGTGAGGTGAAGAAAGAAAAGAGGGAAGCAATGAGAGAAGGAAAGACAGAGGTAAGGAAACACAGACATGTCCGTCAGCTCACTGAAGCTCCATGAACATCCTGCTGATGATAAACCAACATCTTCTCTGCTCTCATGCAAAAACCCACCTGGAATCAGCTTCTTTTCCTTCAGTTTAATGAAACCGGCTTCATCTCACAGCCCGAGGCTCTGCAGGATCCTGGAGGTTCCACTCACAGTGAGCAGGACTACGAACCCAACATCTGCAGGCTCCCCTCTGAGGGCGATGACGCTGCAGTCCTCCATTTCAAACACGGCGTAGGAGTGGCTTATGCTTTCTGCCAGAGAGTCAAGTAGCATCCAAGTCAGAAGGTCAGCAGCCATTTTTACCTCGCAGACTCACACAGGCTCCTTTTGGCTCCGCCGTGACCTACATTTCATAACCGGAGCTCGGAGGTCACGCTGATGTAACTCCAGGGGTCTTCTTCCACCTGCATGATGGTGCAGAGAGCAGAAGGGTCTCCTGTATTGATGACTGGTGATCAATAGAGCCCTTAAACTCTGATAGATCAGCTGTCAATCAGTGTCATCAGGGCCGTGATATCAGTCCGTCTGTTCTGAGCTTCTGACAGTGAAGGTTTCGTCTCATTTTGCATCAATATCTGAATTTTCCATGTCGACTCTGATTTGTTTTTGTTGTTTCTTGTCCTTTTACTTGAAATATTTTCTCATCTCTTAAGGAAAACTAATCAATTAAACATAATTAATTTGGTTAGTTAATTGTTTTTTTTTCTCTTAGTTTGGAAATGTAAAGATAAATAATGCAGGAGGTCTGATACTCTGAGTCCGAATACTTGTAATGTAATAACTGCAATTAATTAAGTACGTAAAAAAAGTATTAATTTTAAAGAAAAAGTACTTTTCATGCCCCATTTTTTTCAGTTTAAATCTGCCCGTTACTACAGTTTATTATTAGACTGGTAATCTCTTTCACTGACTCCGTTTGCCAAATACCACAGTCACAACTAGTCTGCTCTAAATGTGGGGACACAGTGTGTGTGTGTGTGAGTGTGTGTGAGTGAGTGTTGGGGGGGGGCACCTCTGCTGCAGATGCCAAGTTTCCAGCAGCCTGAAAGGAAAAGAAGCAGCACCTGTCGTTTGACCACGATGTGATGACGACGAAGCGAAACCCTGAACACGAGCAGCACCAGCTGAAAAAACCTGCTGAAACATCTGAAACAAACTCTTTATATCAAATAATTCACAAGAAAACAGTTCTGTGCTGAAGTTTTCTCTGTGCTTTTTACAAAAAAACACTCAGATCTCTGCGTTTAAAAAGCTACTGTCAGCCATGATGACTCAGTAAAGATTTATAACGCAGTCAGACTTTGGATTAAAAACTATTTTCATTGGAGTGATTGTACTTTTGCTGAGCATTGATTTTCAGTACTCAACAAACCAGCGTTCATGGCCTCGTAGAAGCTTTTCCTCCTCCGTTAAATCCAAGTTAAATGCAGTCCCTTGGACCGGAGCAGCGTCACGCTCGCGGTGTCCGTCTGCTGTTACGTCCATTTTCACTCCTTCACCAGCTGTTTGGCCTCCAGCTGACGAGTTCCATCCAACTCTGCTCATTCAGCTTCTCACCGTTACCCTGCTGTTTCATGTGACGCCGTTTAAGGCCACAGCTCCCGCCAGCTCCTCAGCTCACCCTCCATGTGCTCTGTCTGTGGATTCAATGCAGAAAAGCACATTTTAAGAGTTTAAAAATAAGTTCTGTCAGCTGAAGTAAGCAGAACCTTTTTCAGCGACTGCAGATGCAAAACTGACACTTAATGTCCCATTTTTTTCATTCAGCTTATATTGTGCACTTTTATGTTCTCGGCTCGTCGCTACTTTTACTTCCTCTGAGTCTGATAAGTGGAAACAGCTGCACTGGTAAAAATAATCTCACTGGATTACTTTGAGATTTTCACAGTTTTTTCTTTTTTTTTGCAGAGGCAGACAATGTGACAGATTGCACATAGTGACTTGCACACAGCTCTGCTTTATCTGGTGGTGGTTTTTGGATGTCTGTTGCTCGCCTGTTTTGTCATCAGATGCTACATGTAAGAGAATCTAGAAGCTGTTGAAAGACAAATTTTTTATTTCAATGGAAGTTTACCTGTTGCCTTCGTTCTCTGTCTGAAGCCGGGCTAAACAAGACGTGATTTTCCACTGAAAACACAAACCCTTGATGAGTGAGTGGAAACCACAGCACTTCTGTTTGTGTTACATAAAATTTCCCAACTTGTGCAGCTGTTAGGCTGTTGTTTCGGCTGGACTGCCGGGTCAGGAGGAGACTTTGCCCTGCAGCATGTGGAGCGGGTCTCCATTAATCCTGACTAATGACACAGAGGCCGAGGAGATTTGCCTCGTCAGCAGCCTGCAGGACGTCAAGGTCAGAGAGGGCGGCGAGTTTCTGAACGCGAGCTGCAAATCCACTGAGCTCAGAGAGCAGATCACCTCCACATCAAACCGTAACTCTGTGCACACACACAAAGGCTGCAGATAAACGTAAACACATTTCACATCCTTTCTCACTGGGTTTTATTCACCGCTGTGCAGAACTGTTGTAGTGTAATTTTAAGGAAATATTCACTGAAAACCCACATTTTTAATACTTATAGGCTCAGATGGTGGAGGAGTCAGTGAACGCCTCACAGCGAACGGCAGCAGCTGTGGTCAGCTTGGATTCATGATGGTTAAAGTGGGTTCCAGTGGGTTTCACCCAATTTCACAGTGGGAACAAGTTTGAAGTTGTCCTCAGAGGCTGTCAACCACTGCTTTCTCCCGTCATTGGACCTCAAGTATCATTCACATGCAAACTGCTGAAATACATCCATCTATTAGTCATGTTTTATTCTGCTAATGTTTCATAACAATGATGAATGAGTTACTGACGCATAAAAAAGATAAAAGCAAGAACTAATGAAAAACTTTCGACCCTCAGAAACTGAGCAGTGTGAAGCTGCAAGAACAAATACACGTCACAAAGCAGAAAACCAAAAGCAAATGTGACTCAGATGTCAGAATGTGATCATTACGTTTTACATCATTTATGACACTAATAACACTAATCTGTTTCTGTAAAAGGGACTGGTGTTATGCAGCTCTTCACTTTACTCTCAGGAATCTATTTGTAGTTCGGTTGTTTTTCAAAATTTGGACTTTTTTGATACACTTTAGCCTTTTGAACACACGCTCAGACTTCTCAGGTCACCGACTACTGATCTTTTGGGAAACTCCAGCCGGGCTGAAGAAATGCAGAGACGTGGTTTTTGGCCAGTGACGACAGATTTTATCTGCCGTGTGTGACGTCGGAGTGTGTGCAGTTATCTTCCTTGTTTACTCGGGGCGATGACGTGCAGGCGTCTCGCCCTGCTAACAGGACTTTTAACATGTTTGCACATGACTTCACAGTTACTCTCGCACCATGTTGAGGACAGAGGTGTCACTGCAGAGTCTCCATCGCCACCGCTGCAGGTTTTTTTTTTATGAAAACTGGACAAACTAGTTGCATGAAGCCTTCCAGTGACACCTTTTTGGCTATTATGGCTCTACAGTTGCAGTCGTATCACTTCCTGTTAGTTTGGGATGTTATTGACTAAAAGAAAAAGATATTTTAGCTTAAAAAAGGAAAATGTTTTGTTAAAATTCTTTGGTTTTGTCGTTTTAAAAGCCTGAACTTCGATGTGGCGTCAAACAGTGGTGCGATGCTACACCCCCACCACCCCCTCCTCACATGGGGGTGTACGTGTTAAGTGAACAACGTTGCTTTGTTATGTATCATCATGGATGTAACAGGCAGGAAACCTGTCAATTCTATGCATCAGAAACACACAGTGTGTGTTCTCAAGTATCTGATGCATTCCTGAGGTTTAAAGTGTCTGTGTTCATGTTGTCCAGCTTCTCCAGACAAACCCACAGAGCCGGCAAGAACCTGCTGATCCACTGAAGCTGCAGACACTGAACTCAGAGTGAAAAGATGCTGTTTGGAGGGAAGAAGCACAGATGTTGAACAGTTAAATCACAGTAGTCTTGCAGTTTCATTGCTTTCCGCTCCGTGTGATCTGTCCTGCTTCTTCTCTGATGGTTCATGTGGTCTGATTTGAGAACCCCAGATTCAGTTTTGTTTTCTGACGATTAAGATCTGTTGCTTTTGGATGAAACATCTTCATTTTGTGCTCTTAAACACTTTCCATGTGAGATCTTTTTTCTTTTTTCTCTGTTGATATGCTGATATGAAGGAGAACAGCATGGGATTTGTTGGCAAGAGGATCTTTTGAGGACACAGCAGCATGAAAAAAAACAGGAGGAGCAGGTTTCCCTCAGTGTTTGTTTCCACCTCACGTGTTTCAAAAACACAGAGGAGCTGAGCTGGACTCAGTTTGGAAAAGCCTCTTTTATAGATCAGTAATACTGTCCTTTTCTGTCCGGCCTCCGTTGGCCGTAATTCCACAAACTCACGAGAAATGATTAAGTGTTGGTTCATCAAACTACAAAAGTATCTATATTCTCTCTTCCAGAAGAGACATTTTATGTCTTTATGAGCAGCAAATCATAACCACACTCTTTCAAAATATTATTTTGCTTTTATATTCAGTTTTTGAGTTTTTTCCACTTTTGATCTTTCATTCTGTAGCAAAGCTGTAATTTTCTCACACAAATCCAGAAAAAAATGATTCACATACAGTTTCATTTGACACACTCGGCCGATGTGCAAAACAGCAGCAAATACACAGAAAGAGACGCAGCGTCATTGTGTTGTTGTGTTTCCTCTCTGCGATGTACATTCCCGTGAGTTTTAGTCTGTATAAAGGTCATCCTGCATAAAGGTAAGAAAACTATAGAGGAGCAGATAAACACTGGCAGACAGGCAGTGCAGAAGTTCCTTCATAAATCCTGCATGAAGAAAAGGATAAATTCTATAATATTTTATTCTTGTACTGTCAAGAACACGCACACACACACACACACACACTGAAACACATGATCACGGGCTGAATGTGGGTCAGACTTCATGTGTTCAGGAGCTGTGAAAGAACTTTTCCATCATCTGTCGCTATTTATCATTCAACATTCCAGCTGTTGAAGGAGGAGACACAGACGTGTAATTATTGCACTTGTTGCATGTTTTGTTGGCTTTGCTGACGATGTTTTCGTTCCTGTGTGTTGTTGTTATGTTGTCGTGCTGTCATGTTCTGTGCTGCAGAGCACAAACCGCAGATTACAGGACGTTTTGAAGACAAGAATTATCAGAAGTCACATGACCTCACTGGTTTCAAATGTCAGTACAAACAATACCGAGCAAATTATCGATAAAACATGGTAAAAACACAAAACTACACTGAAATAATTACAATAATAGAAGGCAAACTTCTCCTGGTCTCCAGAGGTTTTTAAATACAGTGTGACATTGTTCTCCTGCTGATCCGACAGTGAAACTCAGAGCACAGTTTACGTCTGAGCTGCAGATAAATGATGTTTGTGTGATGATCATCAGCAGTCTTTTTTCACTTTTTACATGTCAGAAATATCAGTCCTGTTCCTTTTTGTGCCATTTTACTTTCTGGAACAAAATCTTTTCAATCTGGATCTCTGTTTTGTTTGCAGCTCAAACAGGAAGTGGATTCGACCACACGAGCGACTCTGTTTTTGAGCTGAGCGCAGACGTCAGCATGTCAACACACTTAAAACACACGTTGATTGATAATCCTGAAACGCTGGAACACTCAGAACATTCACCACGCTAGTTTGGTGTATTAACATGCTAACATTTATTTAGCATTCGTCATAAAACACAGCTGAGCTTCATGGGACAAGCGTTTTTTTTTAAGTTTTAACCAGAAAAAAATCACAGCAGTGCAAATGTTGGCCTGAGGAAAAGATCTAGAAGAAAAGAAAAGGTTTTTTTTTAAAGTTATTACATAAAATAAATGTTTTCATGTAAATCCGGCTCATAGCTGTTGGGACATTTTGATATGAATTACATGTCAACCTCACAGTGAGACAGCTCGCTTAAATCAACGAATGATGCTTTAGATTCCTTTGCTTTCCGTCACGTAAATGTCCAGATATTTATCTAAAAGTTAAAAATGCTAATCTGCTGCCCCCTAGTGGAAACAGCAGGGATCACCAGGCTCTTCTTCTGGAGAACATGAATGCCCGTAAAATACTGTAACGACAATGCCATCCTGCCATGCAAGAGCCAGGCTAGCAGTTTCCCTCTGCTTTCAGTCTTTATGCTAAGCTAGGCTAAACTAATCTCAGGACTTCACATCCAGGCATTAGACTGCACCATGTGACTCAGATTATGTCGTCATTTCTTCATTTATTGAGTCAGAATGGTTGTCTAGTTGTGTCTCTCTCATATCTCTGTGTTTCCATGAACGATCCTACGGCCGTTCTTACCGTGATGTCACCAAAAAGGCCCGCGACCCGTTTCTGGTTTGAGGTCACGGTTTCGCAGATCAGACTTCCTGTCGGGATCAGCAGGTCCAGCTGGGAGTGATCGACTATTTCTGACCGGCCTCCATTCATGTGAGTGAGCAGGAGTAAGTGGGTGACGTGACTCTGCTGGAAGCGAAGACGGGGGGCCACACACTCACACTCACACACACACACACACACACACACGCACGCACACACACACACACACACACACACTCACACACGCACACACGCACACACGCACACATTCCCACAGATATACAGTTTCACACAGCACTGACCCATTAAACCTCAGTGACTATGAGACACTTTTCAAGTGCTGCCCCACAAAGGTATGTGTGTGTGTGTGTGTGTGTGTGCGTGCGTGCGTGTGTGTGCTTCCTAAAAATGCTGCATCATCACTGGAATGATACAGAGAGCTCATTGTGAAGGACAAAAGAGGAGAAACGAGGGGAAACTCAGCTGTAGTTTCAGATTTGGAGCCGAATATTCAAACTCGTCTGGGAACAGATTTTTTTTTACACTTAAACACTGAAATGATCAATAGATTATTATTACTTCAGCTTATTGGCAAGCAACATCGCAACATGCTCATTCTGCTGTTTGATAAACACTGTAAACTTGATGTCTTTGAAGCGTTGGTCGGACAAAATGAGCAACATCACGTGAAGCTCTGGACCTTCTGACAGGCAGGTTCACTTTTTACAGTTTCAAGACTCAATTAATAAAAAGGTTTTCAAAAATCAGATTAAACAGTCATGAAAATAACTAGCCTGAGGACAAAACTGGGACTACAGATTCTACATGAATCAGAGGCGACGACCCACATAAATGTACAACATGCCTTCTTTTGTTCAACCTGTAAAGAGTTTGTACAATTTCCTCAAAGTTCCTGAGTGAGCAGCAAAAAACCTACTTGATGTTTGCACAAGATGAAAGTTAAAGGAATTTTACTTCATGAAGGTTTTTTGCACTCAAATGTCTCTGAAAAGTTGGTCAAACAAACAGATTTAAAGACTTGTTTGTTCTCTGATACTGAAATGTTACTGACCCAGTTTGCTAGTTTGTTAGAAAACAGAGAGGAATGTAAAGCCCACACACACACACACACACACACACACACAAACAAATACAGATTAAAGTGGGTTTATGGCAGGTGACTGTTTTCAAACTGATGCCCATGCATATTAAAGTTTCCTTGAAAGCGATAAGAAACAAACAGTCCTAATTAATCATCCAGTTTTATGGCATTATTTACAGACAGATAACAACATTGCATCATAAATGTCATCAAAACAGTCAGAGTACAGAAGAACCCTGAGCAGAAATCTGTGCATTAATCTGCAGGACGTGACACGTTTTCTTCAGGTTGAAGCTGACAAAAACAGGAAACGTGACTCTTTTCATGGTGGTTGTTTGTTCAGGTGAAGCAGCAGCAGCTCCAGGTGTTCAAACCGGACGGACAAAGTGAGCAGCATCACCGTCACGAAGCTCTGAGAGCTTCAGACGGTGAGAACAGGCTGTTTTTGTTTTTTAACTGCTGCAGTGAATCAGTCACAGAGGCGACACCTGAACAGGGTCCACCCAGGTGTTTCCTCAGAACCAGGTGAACAACATTTACATGAACTGAAAAACAAAAGTGTGACCTGAGATCAAAAGGGATCCAGAGATAAATCAATCAGTTATTTGGATGTTTTTCTCATATTGTTTTATGGCTTTGACATCGTTTTTATGCCCCAATAACTTGAAATTCGGCCTTTGATCCCTCATTTTACCTGGTGACTGTTTGTCCCTGCATGTCGTCTGCAGCTGTGACTCTTAACCTCCAGAGCTTCACGAGATTAATTTGAGGGTTTTACAGATAATTTATCCATAAAAAAGCAGATAAAACATCTATGCTACTGTTAAATTCTTAGACCTCCCTGTTTTCCCGACTCCGTTGAACCTGTGCTGCTTTATAGAGTCATGAAGTAAAATGGTCAGATTGTTTGTTGTTTGTTTGTTTCTCAGCTGAGGATGCTGGTCAGGAGGAGGAGCAGGAGCCTTTTCCATGTAATCACTCATCTGGTTAATGGAGTATTTTCTGTTTTCTGCAGCTAAGAGAAGATTTGAGATAATCTGTGAAAAAACAGGAAGGGACTGTTGCTAATTTGAGCGAAGAAAAACTTTATTTTCCCCCCAAAAAGAGGAATTAGATCTTTGAAAACTATGACTGTGCTGCCCCCTGCTGGCCAAATTTAAAAACTGCACACAGTTGACTGGTGTCCATTTATTAACAAGTAAGAATTATGTCGATGTAGTGGTGTAAGACGATTTAATGTCTTGTAAATCCTTTTTTACAAGGCGTCAAGTTTCAGCTGCTGTTTTTCTCTCTGATTTTTTTTATAAAGCCTGTCATCTTTTCATGGCTAAGCTCAAAGTTCTGTTTCAACACAACCATGTTTATTAAAGGAATTGAACAAAGAGACGTAAAATATGATTCTGAGGGAAATTCAGCATCTTTCCACCGGACACAGTGTGGACTGAACAGCCGAGACAATCAGTGGATGAATCCAACTTTCAACCAACGGAAAATGAATCAGTTATTCTGCTAAGTGATAAATAATTTTAGTATCTTTTTAAGTAAAAAATGCAGATCAGATCCCAGGACTGGCTGCTTTTCACCTGGATTTCCATGCAAACCGAATAAAATTGAGTTTTGGTCTGCTGGTAGAGGAAAGTTACAGGTGCATTTAACCACATTTTCATTATCTCTGCTGGTCAGCTGGTTATCGGTTTGGTCAATAAAGGTTTAGGACCAAAACTCAAAGATATTTCAGTTTACTCTCACAGAGGAATAAATAAACACATGAAATTCTCATATTGAACGAGCTGAAGCCACAGAAGTCTTGGCAATTTTTGCTTAAAAAGTTACTGAAATAGTTCATCCATTAAAAAAAAAAAGTGTCCAAAACCTTATGAAGTGGTTTCAGTTCTAAAAAAATCTTCAAATTAACTGATGAAAAAAAAAAATCAAAGTCCATGATTGATGGGATTCCCTCATATAATGAATTAAATACATCAGTCTTCAGAGGTCTCAACATCATATAAAGTCTTTCATTATGAAGAAAAATAAATTTGGTTTCTCTAAAAAAAAAAAGAGAGAGAGAGAGACCAGTGTGTGTGTGATTTCTGCTGCCCCCCTGTGGCAGTGATGATGCACTGCAGGTAGTCAGTGAGCCGTCAGTCCATCTCGTAGCTGCTGTCTAGATGGATCTTGAGGGACTTGAAGTCGGGCCTGTCTTCTGGCTTGGAGCTCCAACATCTCAGCATGATCTGGTAGAGGAAGTTTGGACATTTGGGCGGCGCCGGCATCCTGTAGCCCGTGGAAACCTGCTGGAACGCCTCCACGTTGCTCATGGCTGAGGGAAAAAAGGATGGAGGGCAGCAGGTCGAGAGAGGAAAAACAGTGACAAAGAGTTTTTACACACAAATCACTGCTGAACCACAAAGCTGCGTCATATTCAGTGGACTTTAGACTCTGCCCAGGTGTTTTTTATTCAGCTTTAACAACTTGCACTTATAAATTTTGATGGATCACTCTGGACCCGGAAATAACCCGAGTACAGCAGAGAGGGCGACTAATGCTGCGAGATTAACCCCCCTTTAAAGATCACAATCTCATTCCAGTGGAACAACAGTTATGGCGTATGTTCGTCAGCCGGATCCACTGAAATGCTTCTGGTTTGAAATGTGTGAAATGAAACGTGTGTGTGTTTTCTCCTCATGACAAACACACACACAGAGACGCGACAGGGTGTTTTCTGTAGTGAAACTAAACTAGCAGTCAGGTTTTGCAGGCTATAATCTGTACTCCTGTAAACTCTGAGAAACTCTTTACTAAACGAACAAAATACGCAGCTGTCATTCTGTGCAAAAAATCCTTTAAAAAAAGTAATCCCATAACACATCTTGTATCACATCATTTTAAATAAGGCTTCATCAGTCTCAGCCAGTCAAATCAAGTTGGTATCTTCCAAAGTTACAAGCTTTTCAGTATAAAGATAGAACAGTAACTGGATGTCTGAATGCTGGAGCCTCAAATCAGCTTCAGTCACTCACATCGTTGATTCATTCATCACTCAGTGAAATGATCTTTTAACTCTCTGTGTCCTTCAACAGGAACATTCACATTCTTTGTCCTGTTTGGAGTTTAACAGACCCAAGCTGTTCTGAGAGCAGCGGATCATCGCAGACTTTGAACAGGAAGTTAACTTGGATGAATGAATGAGAGGTCAAAGTCTTAGATGATGGAAACTTTTATCTCTCCAGGATGTTTACACAAAGAATTTGACATTATTTCATCTCATAGTCACCATTTGTCACTGATTACAAGTCCATTCACTTGACTTAACTAAAACGCCTGATTCAAAAAACATCTCGTTGCACCGACCTGGGTAAGGGACTGCTCCGTGGGTGGTGATCTCATAGAGCAAGACGCCGAACGACCAGACGTCTGACTTGTTGGAGAACTGCCCGTGGCTGATGGCTTCAGGAGCGCTCCACTTGTAGGGAATCTTTTTGTCCTCTGAGATGTAAATCGGCTCCTGGAAGAGAAAAGTTTTGTCTTTAGGACTGAAAACGTCACTGGACTTCAGAGCGACACAACAAACCCTTCGTCCCCCACCTTGATCACTCTGGCCAGGCCGAAGTCGGCCACCTTGCAGATGTAATCTTCTCCCACCAGGACGTTTCGAGCTGCCAGGTCTCTGTGAATGCTGTTCTGCTCCTCCAGGTAGGACATCCCATCAGCCACCTGGGCACCCATGTCAATGAGCGACGTGATGTCTTGTTTCTGCCCCTCGGGACCTGAAAGAGAACAACAGTCAGAGAACCAGATGGAGGCCAGAGGCGACGCTACTTTCACATTTCGCTCGCTTTCCAGAATCAGCAGTTCCAGATTTTTAACATATGTACATTTGAAACAGTTTTAAGCAAAAACTGAACATTTTAAACTTCATTAAAGGTTTGTAGTACAGTTGTAGCTCAAAACTGAAAGACCGACTGACGCCATTAAAGGCTGAAAGTAATCATCCATGAACCAAAGCTTTGCCCTCTCTAATCATAACCTGACCACAGATCATAAAGCTCTGGTTCCCGGTTCTGTCTGAGGTCAGGAGCACCTCGCTGAGATTCACCTCTGAGGAACTGGAGCAGGCTTCCTCTCTCCATCAGCTCGGTGATGATCCAGTAAGGCGTCGTGGCCGTGCAGACAGCGAACAGGGAGATGAGGTGACGATGGCGAAGGCTCTTCAGGATCTGAACTTCCCTATGAAACTCACGGTGGTTCAAGTCGGAGTCTGAAGCAGAGACGGAGGGAGAATTAAAAAAAAGACAGAGGACGAAAAACAGGAACAGAAACAAAACAGGAACAGAGTTTAGGAGAAAGAGAGAAGCAGAAAAAACAAAGAGAGGGAAACCACACTGAAAGTTTTATGACTATGATTTAATTAAAATGGAGTACTTTTCGCACTATATGGTGAAATATTTATGGATCTAACTAAACAAGTCAAAGGTTGCTAAAACAACACTGAAGGAGAAGAAGAAGAAGAAGAAGAAGGTTTCCTGTGTTTCACAACATCATTTAAAGGAATTTTATAACTGAAAGGTTCATACAAATCAACGACAGTGTGACTGCCGTCAACGTTTATCTTTTTTGGATTCAGTTTGATTAAAAAAGGAAACCCTTTGGTGGAAAAACATTTCTGAAAGCATGCAGCCTCTTACACAGAATCTGTATACTGACACACACGAGGGATTTGTGTTCGCGTGCTGCAGGTGAGATCAGGTGAGATCAGGTGAAATCAGGTGAGATCAGGTGAAATCAGGTGAAATCAGGTGAAATCAGGTGAGATCAGGTGAGATCAGGTGAGATCGTCACAGGTTAAAAGGGTTTCACTCCAGTGGACATTTTCATTAACCGTGTCCTTTTGTGTTAAATCACACTTAAAGTTTGAAGTTGCTGCGTTTTTATGGATTTCAGATCACAACCTCGAGGCTGAAGCCCAGAAACAGAAACACGGCAAAGTAAAATAAAATGAGAACATGGAGGCAGAGGAGAAGCCTGTGCAGATACAGCCACATTTCTCCAGCGGGTCATAAGTGATGATTGACGTTTTAAATTAATCTAATTACTGTTTTTTCAGACATTTCTGCAAATTATGCCTTTTAAAATCTGGATTAACACGTTTGATCTCGGTCAGGTTAAAGGGACTTCAAGAGGGATTTCTTAAGTTCTGAGACAGGTCACCTTGAGCAAAAGCTCTGGTCCAAATCAGTGCACAACATTCCTTGATTCCAGTTTAACAAATCTGAGGATTTGATTTGGCCTTTTTATTACAAAATGTATATTTCTCTATTTTAGACTGCTGTTTGTTTTTTGTTTTTTTAAAAAAAAGAATATTCTTCACATTTTGCTGACATTTTGCTGAGTCAGTGTTTCTCTGAAACTGGTTCTCACAGCAAAATCTCATGACTTCCTGTTCACAACTTTTTTTGACCCCAAGAACTCAAATCTCCTCACTTGACTTTTGTTGCAAACACGAAGGAAAAAGACTGTAAGCAAATCTCAGGTTTTATTACATCACACTGATCTGAGTTATAAACGACTGATCGTGCATAATATTTAATCCAGCATATCAGCAACTAAATGAACGTCTGCGGTCACTTCCTGCTCAGGCGGAGTTCAACCATCTAATCGCTCAATAAATGAGTCATGAGCTCAGGCGGAGAAGTGACCATGAACGCCAGCTGCAGGTTCAGCGGCGTGCTTCATGCTTTTCACATGGCTCACCTGTGAAAGCATCTGATGGGTGTCAGTGGACATGATCATGATTAACACATCCGCCTTTACATATAAAACCACTTCCAGTTTCACTCAACTGCAGTCAAACGTGTCGGCGATGCACATTTTGACTAAAGGCTGGAAATAAAACAAAAAGTCCACGGTACGTTTTAGAGAGAGATCTGACTTGAAAGACTGAGAAAGTTGTGCAGAGCTCTAAAACACCTGTGTGGGACATTTCACAGGTAAACAGAAGCATCCTGGAGACGGATTCACCACTTTCTTTCTGTATTTGCATTTAACCTGTGGTATATTATGCTATAACCTTATGTGATCTGAAATGCTTTCACTGTGGCTGAAGAGAGTAGATGTTTTCGTACTGGGGCTGCGTCCTCTTATCAGGAGTGGGACTCCAGGTGCAGGATTCATTAACAGGACAGTTTGTAATTAATTTCACTCCTTTAGAGTTGCATTCTTTGGTTAAGATGAAACCTTTGTCAGGCCTGTAAGAGTGAATTGTTTGAGCTGTTCGTCAGAGATTCACATTGGCTCTGAATGCTCTCTCAGGCGGTCCGGGATGCCTGATCGATACTGTACTTCTTTGTAATAAACTTCTTCATATGAAATCAAGTCAGCGGAGATTCCTTCATCCACATCTACACAGAAGATACCACAATCGAAAGTCCTGACATCAATGTGTCCAACTTCTTTAAGAATCATGTTGTTTTGGTACAAAGTTTCGCTCAGTAAACATGAGACAAATGTGTTCGATGCTGTTTGATCTGTCAAACAAAACTGATCTCTACTCTGAAAACACCGCACCTCTCACCAGATCACACCGTGCTTCTCCAAACACTCATCAAACACTCCTATCAATCAACACCTCAGTCACTTTTAACAGTAACTTTTTGAATATTAATTTTACATTTCAGGTGACTTGTTTCTCCAAAAAACCCTCCAGCACGTCATTCAAACCTGCGACTCTCATCACATCGCAGTCTGAGAGCAAAACAGTCACCGGATCTTCAGCTGATCTTCATCTCTTTCACTCATCAGTGGACGAATCTTAACAATCAGACACATAAATCAGCCTTTGTCACATAAACGCAGGTGATAAAATACCGTTTTTGAGCATCTTGATGGCCACTTGAATCATGTTTTTCCAGCGTCCGCGGTAGACGTCGGCGAAGTAGCCGCTGCCCAGCTCCTCCTCCAGGCTGAACTCCTCCTTCGGGAGCTCCCACTCGTCTACAGTGAAGTGATTCAGGTCCTGGGTGTTTGGCTTTTTCTGATTTAAGGGGAAACACAAACACACACTCTGGTGAGTCATAAAGGGACATAAATACAGCACACATACACACACACACACACACACTCGAACAGGCAGGATGTAAAAGGATTAAGTGAGTCTCTCACATCCAGAAGTATTTTAAAATCACTGCAAAGCTCAGAAATGTTACATGATGTCAAAAAAAATATCATATAAGATTTGATGCTGCAACTAGTTTCATTTTTGACTAATCTGTCGAGTATTTTCTCTTTTATTCGACTGTTTAGTTGATGAAATGAACAGAAAATAGTAAAAACCAACAATCCAAATTGTCACATCAGACAAATAAGCAAATCTTCACAAATCAGAAGCTGAAACTGGGAAATTCTGGTGAGTGGTGGTTATTAAAGGCAGATAATGGGAAATTCAGAAGATTACATCATATTTTTAATAAGTTATTGAAGCTGATTAATAGAGCCGGCAATGTGACCTGATGACCTGACGGCAGCAGAGTCCTGCAGCCTTTTTCCAGTTTACTGTGAACTCTTTTATTCTGCAGGCGAAACAGTCGTTGCCTTTAAATCTGTAAAAGATCTGTTTAACACACTGACATGTTTCAATTTAACGTCAATTCTTAAAGCAAAACGCTCTTTAAAAGCCAAAATTCATCAGTCAAGTTTTTTATGGACTTTAGTCGAGAAAAACAAATGAATATTCAAAGAGTCAGAACTGTTTAAGTCGACTAGCTGATGTTTGTAGATCAGAGATATTTCATTATTCTTCCTCTCATCATCGACTACAGGCTGTGAACTTCATCTGAGGATTCTGACGTGTGAAGTTTTAAATTGTGTTTTCAAATCAGACAAAAGACAAAATAAATCATCTCTAAAATGAGTCTTTCTGCTGAAAAACAGGGCAGATACTTTACCAGGCATGTGGATCTTTGTACTGCATGTTGTTTTTTTTAAAGCACTGTAGTTTTTATTTATGGGCTCATAATTTCCTAAACAGATTTTTGTGTTCAGGCTCAGACACAAAGCAGAAACTCAAAGCAGAGCAGAGTCATCAGAATAACTGCATCTGGTGGAATATTTCTCATGCAACTGCTGAATGTCCTCACTTCTTGTTTTCTAATAACCAGAAATAAGAGGAACAAACAGACAGAAACCCGGCCTGCGGCCTGTCGTACCCGTTTGCAGGGCTTTCCCAGCCTGCCGCTGTTGCTCAGGCTGTTGGCGCAGTAGTGCTCCACCAGGTCGATCAGAGAGCTGAAGTGATGCTCGTGTTCCACGCAGAAATCGTTCTCGCCACTTTGGAGGATCTTAAAATGCTTCACGCGGTCGTTCGACTTCACTGCAGAGAGATGAGAGGCGACAAACAAGCAGAAGTGCTGTGAGTTTCATTCTCCCTCTCCGGATTCATCACTAACGTGTCGTCTTCAGGTCACCAAAGCTCTGCAGCTCACGCCGCTCCAAAACCAAACCCAGTGCATGTTGGGAAAAATAATGCAGCAGTTAAACGTGTCTTAATAAGGAAAGTGTGTTGTTTTTAGCCACTTGGACCCAATAAACCAACAGCTGAGAGACAAGGACAACAAGCTGCTGCTGTGTCATGTTGTGTCATGTTGTGTTGTTGTGTTGTGTTGTGTTGTGTTGTTGAGTTGTGTTGTGCTGCGCTGCGCTGTGCTGTGCTGCGCTGCGTTGCGTTGTGTTGTGTTGAGTTGTGTTGTGTTGTGTTGTGTTGTGTTGTGTCGTGTCGTGTTGTGTTGTGCAGATCAGCAGGCTGCATGAAATGATGGAAACATAAATAGTGACATTTTCTGTGGTCACGCTTTGAAAGGGCATCGGTTTAATGTCTTGTGACTGTTTGAAACTCTACAGAACGGAGTCGTATCAGAGGTCGGTGATGTTTGCATCATGTTTGCACCGGAGAGATCTAACTTGTGGGGAAAAAGCCTTTTTAAACTCATATTCTTTACTTTTTAAATGTTTCGTTTGACAGATTCGCTGGCTGTGGAGTTGTTGTTCTCTCACAGAGAAGAAATCACCAGCTAAACTCAAGTAATCTCTCGTCGACACGCCTCTGTTTTATTTGCTGTCCTGATTTCTCAGCACCAGCTGAGTCACCTGAACAGTTTTAAATGTGTCTGATAAATGTTTAATCTCGCCGTGAGATCTGGACGCAAACAAGCTGTTTGACAACCAGGATGTTCTCCGATGAGAGGCTGATCACAATCCTTCTGTTTTACACATTTCTTTCCCTGCATCTCACTCTTAAAGGGGAACTTTACTCAGCTTCTTGTCACTGTGGACCACACAAATGAACCGTGTTGAACCTTTGGCACCATGACCAAAAACAAAAACACGGCTCAGTTCTCTAAAAAGACCTTTCTCTCAGCACAGAAACACTCTGTTCTCCTTTCGGGCTTCCTCCACCGTCCCTCCGTCTTGTCTTGCCTGAAAGAACGTATCCAACGTTGTTATTCCCGCTGTAGCGGATGAGGAAAGCTCCCTGCTGGTTTCCTGCCCCCTGCAGGTGACTTTGGGCCTCGAAGCGGTTCAGCGCTCCAAAATACCATCTGCAATGAGACAGAGAGCCACAAATGAAAGCAGTCATCAAAAGTTACTGCATGATTTCAGACGTCTGTGTGCTAATCGAAAAACTGATCGGACATTTTGAGAGCAGATCAGATCATTTATTCATTAACGGTTCTTGGATCATTTTTAATGGATCTGGTAGTTTACGGTGCATCGGCTCCTCAAAACAGCATCTATAAGACGAATAAACGCTGACGGTGGCTTCGTTTTTTCAGAGTATCTAAGCAGGTAAAAGTGCAGGAAACGTCACCTGACTCTGATGGAGAGACTGAAGCTCAGGGTGGGAACAGCAGTAAACCTTCAGATAAAAGCTCGTTTACACGCCTGTGCCGGTGTCAGTGACTCAGACTGGTGTTTTCTCAGAGAATTAGTTGAAGGTTGTTTTGTGATGTTTTAGACGAAGGATCAGATGATGAACTGACAGCCAGTCAACGGACGTTTCCACCATCAGTTAACGTTTTCAGTCATTTTGCAGGTTCCAGCTTTTGAAATGTGACTTTCAGCAGCTTTTCTTTTGATGCTGAAACACACAACGTGTCACTTCTGAAAATCTGCTGAGCCGAATCATTCAGAAATGATCAAAGACGAGCTGATGACGACAGAAAACGACGCATGGCTTCATGTGTGTGCTCAGATCACATGAACACGTCGCAGAGCTACAGCTGTTTTCTGACATGATAATGCAGAAATGTTACATATTGTAAGTTTAACTGAATGTTTTGGATGAAAGCAAAGTGAGGATGACACCATGAGCGCTGAGGAAGAGCAGCCGGCTTTTTCTTTAACGTTTCTTTTATTTACTGGGAACAAAAAAAGAGCAAAAATTGGCAAAAAAATAAATCTAAGTATTAAAACGAAAATACTATGCAAACTGTTTGCTTCCAGTTCTCACTGCCACATGAATTTTAACCAAAAGTGATAAAAATAATCATAAATCCTTGCAGCTCATTGGCTCTGAGCCTCGTGACGCCTGTTGGCTTGTGGGAAAAAACCCAACATAACAAACTTTACACTCTGTTGAAGCAACAAACAGACGACGGGAGACAAAAACAAGAAGTGGTGAGGTGGACTGTTGTGATGTTTGTGTCCCAGTTTGCATCACTGCTCAGACGTGAGACTGACATTACGAAAGCTGCTGACATTTCTCACCGAGACACTGACGACCAGGAAGTTATCTGTGATGCAGCAAAGCAAAAACACACACGCACACACACACACACGCACGCACACACACACACACTCATGTTCATGCAAAGGGAGTAATTTAAAAGCTGCTTCACAACAGAATTAGGAGCAAAACTAACGAATATTAATGAACAAACTGGAGGTAAAGGTGTGAAATAAGATCCTCATGTGGACAGATGTGGATCATCAGGGTCCAGGTGACTTACACTGCACCGTGCAGGTGTTATGAAGCGGTTAGGTTGTTTATAAAAGTGTACATGACATGACAGTTTAACCTGTAGCACCTTTTTCCCAGCCTGCAGCACATGATGCAGTAAATCTGGACGGAAAAGTGTGTCAGTGCCGTTTGTTTCCTCCTGTCTGACCTGATTCTGACGGACGCTCGGCCCTTGTTTGTGCACCTGCGAGGGTCAAATGGCTCCATAAATCAGATTTACAATCGCAGGCTGAAGTCTCACATTTACAACCACGTTCAGTTTTTATTGTCTGGGAGACCTTTCCTGCAAACAAACTGGTTTGGGCAGAAAATTAGTTCAGCTTTTACGTAACCTCTTTTTTTTTTATTCGTTGTTGTTCCTCCCAAACTCCCATCACTTTAAAAAAACACTCACGTTACATGTCATTAGTGAAAACTGACACACATGAACAACATTTCAGGCCTTTTGTCAAACATAGAGACACTGACTTCAGCTGGAAGTGTTGTTCTTTCACTGATGAACTGAATGGAAATGTTGAAGTTTGGATCATCTGGACGCAGAAAATCACAGTTTCAGATCCAGTTTGGCTCTCAGATCAGTGCGGCTGATCTCAGCTGATTCATGTGACTCTTACAGAATCATCTGACCTGTTAATGAGGTCTCCAGTGGTTTGGGCTTAAACTGTCTCTACAGAAGGAACTTTCAGTCATTTTAAAGTGCGTCTCTATTATTTTGGCCACTTTTTTTCCACATAACTATAAATTAAAGCCGGAAGCTTCAGTCACTTTTAATCTCGCGCGGTGCTTGTTTGAGGACCTTGGCCTCATTACGACAGATGGTCGCCTTCCTGAGATGTTGTAATTAATAATTGTGATCATGTTTATGATGTTTTATTGGAAGTTTCTAAAAAGTGTTTTAGGGTTTTTGTTTAAACATCACTCACGGTTGTTTCTCCAGGGATTCCGCTCTGACCAGGTAGTTACTGGGCACGATGCCCGTGTCCAGCACGCGCCCGTTCTTGTCGATCCTGCGCGCGGTCCACCAGTCCCCGCTGCGGCTCACCACGCTGAACAGATCCCCCTCCGCGAACGACAGCTCATCCGTGTGCCGGGAGTCAAACGCCCACAGCGCCGTGTAGATGGAGCCGCTCTCCTGCGCCGGCAGTGCGGGGGTCAGACCCGGTGCGGGGCTCGGGGCTGCGGTGTCCTCTTCGCCGTCAAAGCTGATGCTGTCTCTTTCCTCCGCCCCATTGTCCACTCCTCCTCCGTCTCTTTCGGGAGAAGAAGGCTTCTTGTCGCCGAAAATCCTCTGCCATAGTGTTTCCAGACACGGACAAGCTCCCCGCAGACACTCACCCATAGATGACCACCGAGCGCTCCAGCGCAGCCGCCTCCCACGCTCCTGCCTGCGGCCGCGTCAGCACGGAAAGCCGGCTACACCTGTCGGACAGGTAGAGCAGATGGAGCTCCGGGAATCCTCGGAATGTCTTCACAGGGAAACTTCTAGGCCTCGAATTGTCGTGATGAAACTGTGACTACTGCGTCCAAAGATCTGACAACAACTTCCTCCTCGCAGGCGGTGATAAACTTCATGACGGGAACCCCGCCTATGACCTCCACATGCGTCATAAGCCTCAAACTCCTGCAGCTGCTGCACAACACGGATGGTATGCGGACTGAAACCGGCAGATGAAGAATAATAATGACGGAGTTGGACGCAGATGAGGTGGAAAGGAGGCTGCATTTACTCAAGTACCATGTTTTGTAAAGTCAGGTCCCATTTGCTCTCAACTCGAGTAATTCAGAGGCAAATATTGGCTTTTTGGGTTAATAATGATGTAAAATATTATCACCGAAACTAGAAATGAAACAGGACTTGAGTTATTAATAAGAAACATCAGAATCAGAACCAAGTTAAAGGGTCAAAACCAACAACGGGATGGAAACATTTCCAGTGAAACTTCGGTGTGATGTTCCAGTCCAGCAGCTCGCAGGTACAGAGCAGCACCTGCAGACACGCGCTCTGAATTCCTTTCATACCAAGTTTATGATGCATGTTTCCTTTTCTCTTGTTCACTCTGAGACAGTTTTGGCCTCATTTGCTGCCATCACGCCTGAAACGACCGGACCGGAGGGGTGGGACTGAAGGGGGAGGAGCCCACAGACAAACCTGGTTCATGACACCTGTCATGTGACTTTTGAGGTGGAAGCGTCACTAACTTACCTGGGACAAAAAAAGATGAATTCCAAACACAAAGTCCAATGTTTTTATCGATGGTCATGATGTTGTTTGCATAAATGTCAAACAAGTCATGTTTTTTGAGACATAAAGCTTTGGTGCAACAGACTCAACTTTTCATCCAGCAATGATTCAGACCAAAGAAAATAATCTCCAAGCTTTTTTTTTTTTTTATAAATTACTGCATTATGAGCCAAACACAGGCAGAGCATCTCTGTCATTTCTGCTGAGAAGAATCACATTCAGTCTTTTTTTATTGTCAAATGGCCTTTAAGAGAGTTCTGACAGTCTGCAGATGGGAGGCGACGAGGAAAAAAGTGAGGTTTTAGGGAATTCAAGATGCTTTTAATAGAAAATCAATTTAAAAATGCAAGTATGCTTAAAAAGTCATCACACTAACATAAAATATAAAGCACATAAAGCGCAGAGTTCTTGTTTCTGAGCTTCTGTCTGACAGCAGTGCTGCTTCATGTAAACAGAGTTAAACTATAAAAGTGTCGGGAAAAATCACCTGTTCAGGTGTTGTGATGAGAAACAGTTAGACACCAGGCTCAAGTTCCCGTCCACATTCTTTTCATCTTTTGTAGGAAAACAAGTGATTTGCTCCGCATGCACACAAAGAGAACGTATCTTAAGATAAAAAGCACAGACGCATTTGAAAACAATACTTCAAATACTTTATTTTTGCACTACTGGTGTTTGGTACCTGATGGCACGCAGCCCGAAACAGAAAACTTGTGATTGGGTGATTATGGCTGAGGTTTCCTGATGTCTGAACTTGGCTGTGCCTGCTGCAAAAGTCATGCATAAAAGACAGAAGTTGCATTGTTCTCAAATTGCATTGCATTGCCACATTGCTGCACGATCTTTTTTTGCATAAAAAAGAAAAAGTCCTCTGGACATGGCTGATTCGCTGTGCAGGTCGGTTGGTTCTCCATGTGAGTTGTTCTTTACACTCCATGTTCTTTAACTGTGGTGTGTGAACAGAGTCTTTAGTGTAAACATAGGCACTCTAGTTGAAACTTGCCATTATTGTGGGCCTTTAAAAGAGGTTTCGTGACTTAAGGCCTGTGTGACCAACAGGCTCCTAAAGGTCCGTCAGCCCCCCCAAACTTTATCACATTAGGATCAAACAACATCAGTCTGCAGACACGTTTGTCCAGGCGTGTCAGATATGTCATATCCTGCTAAAACCCTCTGAAATTCCAGTGAAAATAAAATATCATGCTCGTGGTGAGTATCAAGATTTAACAGTGTGTAACCACGCTAGAGGCCTGTGACGCTTTAAAAAAAAAGATGAATGGATGAAAAATTTGGGAGAAAACTGGAACTTCAATTGTTCGTCTGATTGGAAAATGTTAACTTTGTCATGAGAGAAAAAACACGTTTTGTCACATAAATCAAAAGGTTTTTCCTCCATAAAGTGATAATAGTTCAACATATCAGACTCAGTCCAACTTCCATCAATCTGAGCTGCACTTTTTCAGCTTTTTAATGAATAATAATCCTTTTTAAGCTGAGTTTTTCTTTTACATTCAAGAACTTGTTAAACAAGTTCACACAATACTGACTGATCCTACGAAGTCGAGTGAATCTGAGCTTGTATACTGAAGTTTATTAAATCTGGAGTGTGAGGTGACTTACACACTGATTGGTTTGCCAGAGCTGAAGGAGGAAGCATCTGAAGTGATGGAAACTTGGAGAACAGCATCAGTTCATGATGGAAAACCGTCCCTCAGAGACTGAAGGACTTCATGGAGAAGTTTGATTCCAAACATGAACTCGACGGCCACAGAGTTCAGATTGAGAATCAGGGAAATTCAGTCTGATCTGTGGATCAGAGTGTCTGCAGCATCAGGCCGCTAGCGTGGCTCAAAGCCCAGCAAGCACTTCATTATTGCACATAACCTCGACTTCGCAGTCCAGAGACAGGCGACCAGACTGAGCCCGGACTCTTTTCTCAAAGTGTGCATTCACAGACATGGCACATACACGAGTAATAAAATATCATTTAGAAAACACAGAAGGGTATAAAATTAAAAACCGTTGGTTCTGTGAGTGTGCTGAGGGGTTTTGGTGTTCGGCAGGAGTGTATTCACACACACCTTTCTCCGGCTTTCAGTCAGTCATTAGTTCGCCTCCGTAAAGAAAAAGTGCATTTCATTTTTTTCTGTTAATTTCCCCTCTGGTTTGAGTTGGTGAGCATCTCCGGAACGTTTCACCTCTCTGTCCTCTCTGATGCTCGGCTCCCTCTGGTGTTTGTAAAGTACGTTTACTCTGCTGTGGGAAAATATTCCTCCTTACTTCTCATCCCTCTTTCCTTCCTTCCTTCCTCGTGTTTGCAGTCCATCCTGCTGCAGAGGATCTGCTCCTTCACTGCTTTTTAAACCTCTATAGTCTTGAAATATATGCGGGCGTATATGGTGTCCAGCTGGCTGTGCAGAGCGTGGAAGGAGGGTCTCTTCGAAGGTTCTGCAGCCCAGCAGTCCATCATGATGCGGTAGATGTTCTGAGGGCAGCGGGTCGGACAGGGCAGCCGGAACCCAGAGGACAGCAGGTCCAACACTTCCTTGTTGCTTTTTCCTTTAAGGGAGGAAAAAAAAACCATGATGTTTAAGAGTTTGTTCATTTAAAAAACGTCGTTTTGCAGGTGGAACACAGAGGATTCAAACATGCAAACAAACAAAACATTCTGACTTTCCAAACTCGTCTGTGGATGTGGATCTCTGCACAAACACCACTGATCCGCACGAAAAACACATTTTCAGAAATAGTTTACATTTGATATAAATTCATGTTATTTGAAAGGAACAGTACTTTCCTGAAGCAGCTGGTCGCTGTAAATGTTAGAAAACTTTGCTTAAATGAGAAAAAACTGTGTATTTATCAGATATTATTACACTAAACTATTAAAGAAGCTTGAGTAAAAAAAAAACCTTCTATGATCAGATGTTTTGAGAAAAATATTCAGCCTTTAAGAAATAATAAGCTAAATATTAACGACTGATTTTTACAGATTTACACGTCGGCTCCAGTTTGTCACTCAGCTTAATTCATTCTTAATGTTCTTTCAGTCTCATTAATTAAATTCAATTAATTAGTTAATTAAAAAAAATTTTAAAAATCACAAAATTTTCTATTTCCATAACAAAAAAAAACAGCTGAATGATTAAAACTGTAACTTCCTCCCACATTATTCCCTGTATTTATTTATAAAAAAGCACTTTTTTATTAATGTGGGGGGTGTGACAGCAGACCCACTCACACCCAGTGCCTCCACCACCATCAGGACCAGTATGGAACTGGGAGAGCCGTGTGTACTTCTGGTTTGATCCACTGATTAGTAAGCAGTTTAACAGTGTTTTGCTGTAATGATCCATAAAAAAGCAGACAGATGGAAACACGGTACCTTCGTAAGGCATCTTGCCTCGTGACATCATCTCGTACAGCAGGACGCCGAACGACCACACGTCCGACTTGACGGAGAAACGCTGGTAGATGGCGGCTTCAGGGGCCGTCCATCGCACTGGGATCTTTGTGTTTCTGCTGGCTGTGTACACGCTGTCCTGTGGGGGGACGAGGACACGACATCAGCAAATCTAAGACTACATTTCCCATGATCCCCTCAACACACTGTCCATTCTTAACTTCCCTCCGCACACAACATGGATTTGTTTCAGCTGCTTCAGAGCTAAAATTCACAGAGCAGGTCGATAAAATGTACAAAGCCAATTAGAGAGATTTAAATATGAAACTGGGTTTGGATCTTTTTGTGTAAAACAGAAAAAAAAACATTATATTACAGTCAAACTGCCTCAAGACAAAAACACGGTCACTTCACCGAGTGCATGACATGAAATTAAAGTGTTTTAGATTAAAATCACACATTTTAGCTCCAAACAGAAACACAGCAGTCTTGAAAACGGTGTTTCAGACCAGCTGACAGAAGACTGGAGCGATAAAATATGTGTTTACGTTTCTTTTCCAGGTAAAAAGCTGCACAGAGATCAGCACAAACTGTCTTCATGAAGAACTTCTGACTTATTTACGGCGGATAGAACGAGAACACCTTGAAACTGTCTCTTTCTCTGCTGATATGAAAGAAAACGAGAGCTGAGTCGCTCCGTATGAATAAAACATGGAGGTTTGAGTGCAGCTTCATGATAGCAGGCAGATGGAAGGAGGACGGAGTCACATTAAGTTTACATGAGGAACAACAAAGCACCTTCTACATATTTCAAGAAGAACACATAAAAAGAATTAGCGTTTGTACGAAAAAAGAAATGGTTTTTGACAGATGAGACAACAAAAATAACCATTTTCCCTTCATGCAGTGCACACATGCTGCCTCTCACACACACACACACACACACACACACACACCCCCCGCCTACCTTTATGATCCGAGCCAGGCCGAAGTCGGCCACCTTGCAGACCAGATCGTCTCCCACCAGGATGTTTCTGGCAGCCAGATCTCTGTGCACAATGTTCCTGTCCTCCAGGTAGGCCATGCCCTCCGCGATCTGACTGCCCATGTAGATCAGATGAGCCGATGTCAGCACCTGGCCTTCAGCGGCTGAAAACACACACACACACACACACACACACACACACACACACACACACACACACACACGCAGACTGTCAGGTAAGCAGGTAAACAACATGATTTATCTTCCAGGCTCTCGTGTCTCATTACTGAGCTGCAAAAGCTCTGTGACGTTTGATATTTGAACCCAGATTGTGAGATCTGGTTCTGGTCTGCAAAACAAACCAGCATTAAACTGAATCCAGCTGTTTGTGTCAGTAAATCATATGAAAATCATCAGCCTGGTTCATCTCCGTTACCTGAAGAATTCAGATTATTCAGCCCCAAACTGAAACGAAGCCACTTTGGTCTAAAGATTAAAATCCGACCACATGTGAAATATGTGAAGCTCCTCTTCTGTTCCTGAGTGACAGACTCCATTAAAGGTCAGAGGTGTGTCGACCTTTGACCTTTCAGATAAAAATACAACAAAAGTGTTTAAATTCCACATTTATAGCCCAAAAAAGGCTCTTTGTAAGGTCACCATGGCCTTTGACCTTTGACCACCAAATTCAGATGAGTTCATCCTTGAGGTCGTACGAATGTTTTTGCTTCATTTGGAGAAACTTTCTCCAGGAATTTCTGAAATATCAGCCAGAGAACGAAGAAGAAGAAGAAGAAGAAGAAGAAGAAGAAGAAGAAGAAGAACCAAAAAAAATCACCTTTTCTCTTATTTCTTTTAAAAAAAAAATTTATTTCTTTTTTATTCCTTTATTTCTTTGTGCTGTTTCTCTGACGCTGTGCAGGCAGACTGGATCTTGATTGTCGGCTACAAGGACTCGATGTTCAAAATATCAAACTAAGCGTCACAGTTAAGTGTTCAGTTCTTTTGAGAACGAGTCGCTGAAGGTTTTCTTTTGTTTTGACACAAATCAGTTTTTTATGATTAAATGCCTCATAAATCTATTTTTTTTTTAATTTATTTTTTATTTAACCTTTATTTAACCAGGTAAAAAGACCCATTGAGATCGAGATCTCTTTTACAAGGGGGACCTGGCCAAGAGGTCATCAGCACACGTCACAATAAATAACAGACAGGCAATAAACATCATAGATGTCAGTGAATGCAGGGAAATGTGAAAGGTTTGTGTGAGCGTACTGAAATAAGCTGGTTTTCAGAAACAGCTGCAGTGTAACCAAACCTCAGCCGGATGATGGATTATCTGACCTCTCTGACCTGTTTAGTGGGAAACAGCTCCATCTTCTGGCAGCTCGGCTCTAATGTTCAAAGCAGTGAAGGTTTTTCATAAATTTGCATTAAATATTAAAATCTACGTAAAGAAACCAGGTGATGCACATGCACTGTTTTCTGAACCAGGATAAACTTTTGTCATTTGCATCACCAGCTGCTAAGTTCACTAAAGATTTGAACAGAAAAAAACACAATGTCAGTCACTTCATTTAAATTTAGAATATCAAATACAAAGACTACTGTTAAGTTTTTAAAAAGAATGTCAGTAAAAATAAAGTAAAAATTGTTAATAATTGTGTAAAACGGGTAGAAAAAGGTTAATTAATTGCCGAGGAAACGCGTCATCCACACACACACACACACACACACACACACACACGAAATACACGAATACACTGGTTAATTTATTAATATAGTTGGATAATTTAATTTCCAATGAATATTCATATTTAATAGAATCACAGGCAAAGTTTCAATGCTAAGGTTAGCGGGGAGATTCCCCGCAGACCTGCGGGATGAGCACCGGCTGAACTCCCCTCGGCCAGCAGGTGTTTGTGGTTTTATGAAGAATAAAGTATCATGAAATAATGAAATACTGCAGCAGATAAAACTTCACTTCAGATGCGTTTCGGAGCGTTTTTCTGAACCAAACACTTTGCATGGATCGTTTCCTGTTGCGTGAACGCAGCACTGTGCTGCACCACGTGGGGGCTGGAGGAGCTGAGCGCGGTGCACCGGAGGTCTGCTGCCCTCCGCAGGCCGCTTGCGGGTAAAACGTGCTTCTTTCCGGAGACCGAGAGGAAACGTCTCGGTTCACGGAAGAAAAGAGCCTCAGAATAACACGGAAAAGTCCGGGACACGGTCGCACCGACTTCACCGTGTGAAAGATGCTCCTGATCCAAAAGCACAAAACGTTCAAATTTACTTTTAATCTGCCCAAATACACCGCGACAAGCGCGCGCGCACGGGGCGACGCTTCACGCTTCCGGAGGAAACGCAGATTTATCGCCGCATTGTTTACATCTTTAAGAGCGTCTGACACGTTTCCTGCGGCGATCCTCGATGATTGCATCTTCTGAATGACTGTGCGGGGTTTTTCGGGGGGTGGGGGTGTAAACGGTGGTGGGGGTAACGGCGGATAGACCGGCATGGCGCGTCAGACAAACCCGCTCACAGGAACACGGGGGGAGAGTGACAAGGACGGGGAGAGGGAGAAAGAAAGGGGAGGGGAGCTGACATTAAAGCAACACAACAAGGAAACTACGCTGCAGAGCCACAGACGCCTTCATTTTATGTTTTTGAATAATCGCCGGAGCCGGAGAGGCGAAGTGCGCGAGAGCCGCCGGAGCCGCGAGCCTCACCGCGGCAAGTGTCCCGCAAGGAAACCGCGTTCACCGAGTTGGATTTCAAGGCGCTTTCGCAGAAATGGGTGAGAATAATGACAGAAAGGGGTTTAATTGTAATTCTGAGGGAAATTAGGAGAGGGGGGGGGGGAGCGGGCCTCCTCTTGCGGAGACAGCCGAGCCCTGATGGGAGGTGGAGACAAAGGCCGGCCGCACAGCCCAGAACTCATTAATGAAATGCCAATTTAGATCATCTTTGGGCTTTTCGGCCCCGTGAGATTCCTCGCAGCGTGATGGGACTGCGATCATTTTTAGCACGCGAGGAATGATGCGGCTGCCATCGCAGTGCAGCTTTCATTATAAAATCATTAGAGTCAGAATGATGGGACATTTGCTTTGGCTTCGCTCCTGATGAACTCTGATGTTCACATGTTCCACCGGCAGTCAGGTGATTCGGATCATGTTGAAGCCTGAGTGGTTCCACAACACACGCGTCAGAACACGCTTAGATTGTGTTTTTTCCACATTAACATGACGCCCACACATAGAGCTCATTGGGATCCATGATGTGTGTGTGTGTGTGTGTGTGTGTGTGTGTGTGTGTGTGTGTGTGTGTGTGTGTGTGTGTGTGTGTGTGTGTGTGTTCTCAGGCTCGGAGCCTGCCAGCTCTCCACAGGTGGTGGAGGATGGAGGAGAGGAGGATGAGGAGGAGCTGAGCGGTGGGGAGGAGGCAGACCTGAGGGCCAGCTCCGGACGGGGCTCCCGGCTGACCCGGCGGGGCATCACCCTCAGAGTGCTGCTCAAGGACGGCCTGGTGGAGCCGGGGGACGGCGTGCTGGCCATCCACTACCTGGTAATGACACACATCCCAAAGGGTGAAGTGAAAGCGTTGTTTCTCCTGACTGTCTTCAGTTTAGTGACGAGAGCTTGTTACTTGTTCTTCAAACTGATCTGCTGGGACACACTGACGCTGAAACTGAAGGAGGAAACCCACACACGCCTCCGTTTTCTAATCAAATGTGTCTCCTTGGTTCCTTCAGGGTAAGAACTTTGTTGGAGACCTGTTGACTGATGGGAAGATCAGATGGGTGGAGACGGGCCAGATCTTCAACTCTCCCAGTGCCTGGGCGACACACTGCAAACGTCTGGTCAACCCGGCCAAGAAGTCCGGCTGCGGCTGGGCGTCGGTGCGTTACCGAGGACAGAAGCTGGTTCAGTATAAAACCACCTGGCTGCACAAGTACCAGCCGAGCGCAGACATGGTGAGCGAGCAGGGGACTCTAACTTCAACTGTAATAACCAGCTCAGTGTCGAGTCAAATGTGTTCGGAGGTTAAACATCATCATCATTTTGAGTTCAATGTAAAATATGCAGGATTTTCCTACAAACTGTGTTCAAAAACAATCTCACTTTCTTTTCCCAAAAACTGCCAGCAGTGTGTGAAAAGTGTGTGGTTGTGTGTATCTGCAGACTCAGCCCTCCGCCTGTATTTTTACGTCTGTTTTGCTGTGTTAGGGATGTTTCGAGGTCGTACGGAGGTGTGAGCGTGTTTGTTACAGTGAAAGAAAATCTCCTTTGGTTTGGACCTCACACGGCCTCCCTTACGGAGCCTCGGTCGCCCCCAGAAACTAAGCAAACATTTCTTCATCTCTTTCTATCTCACTGATCATCACTGCTTAAAACTGTATTTCAATCTATGTTTAGAACATAATGATCCTAAAAATCCTAAAAAACCCTAAGTTCCTATAAAAAAGTCAAAAAATTTGCAGGTACAATGAGAGTGAATGTTCCCAATAGTAAAGATTTTTCAAAAAGTAATGTCTTCGTTTTGAGACAAGAAGAGAGATTTTGTTGCCCTGAATAAACATTAAAAGTCGGACTTCATCTCAGAATATATTAAACATTTAAAAAAGTTGTCTCATGACCCTTCAGTTCGATTTATGTCGGTCGGGATCATTACTGTAAATCTTATCTCGTGTTTTATGTTACTTGTTATATTGTGTGTTTGTTTCTTGTGATGTCAGAGCCTGGTGAGCGAGGAGGATGATGACGAGGATGAAGAGGAGGGGAAGGCAGCTGTGCAGGCAGATGAGAAGATCAAGAACAACAAACCAGGATTGCATGGTGCGAGTCTCCTCTCTTTGAGCTTAAAATGAATCACGTTTTCATAACTGTGTGATTTCAGAGAGCTGGAAAGCGTTAATGTTTACTCTTGCAGATGTCATGGTTTCCCGGAGAACTGACAGGGAGAGGATTCCGGTCAGATATTGCACTTTGGGAACCAGGGACGCTACCAGGTCCGTACTTTTGTTCTAAGGGATCGGTGTAGTTTTATGTGATCAGTGGAGTGTGTTAGGGTGTGTTAGGGTGTGTTAGAGTGTGTTAGAGCATGTTAGGGTGTGTTAGGGTGTGTTAAGGTGTGTTAGAGTGTGTTAGGGTGTGTTAGAGTGTGTTAGAGCGTGTTAGAGCGTGTTAGAGTGTGTTAGGGTGTGTTAGA
>JAQMCX010000002.1:26667022-26692937 GCA_029814765.1 Acanthurus leucopareius | reverse complement strand
ACACACACACACACACACACACACACACACACACACACACACACACACACACACACAAACACACACAAACACACACAAACACACACAAAGTAAAACATATCTGAAGGTAAACACACACACACAGATCTGGAGGACGAAGTACACGGATCCTTTACTTCAGTAAGTACTCAAACTACACTGCAAAAAAATACTCCATTACTTTTTGACTTCTGCAAAAGTTTTTTCTTGTTGTTGGTAAAATGTAGTTTGGGAGAAGAAAACACTCAAATGTGTACTTGAGTACAGAGTGAACACATGTACTCAGTTACTTTCCACCTCTACATACTGCATCAGACGTTTCAACGTGGATGTAAATTACTTTTACTTCGAATAAAAGTCTGATTTTTCTTTTCACAAATAAACTTTTCAAACTGAACTTCCAGAATCTGTGAATAAAAGCTGAACTGCAGGAAAAAAAGCCTCTCTCCCTCCTCGCTGTGACGTCTGATCTGTGTGTGGGAACAAGAGGACAGACGTATTTTTGAGTGGGGGGGCTTTAACCAACCGGTCCGGTCACTTCCATCAGCAGCAGCAGCCACAGAAAGCACCGACACAAAACACGTCAGAGTCAGATATCTCAGATTAAAGAGACACTTAGAGGTGATTTTGTTCCGAGTTGAGCTCAGGAGCAGATGAAGTGGCACAGTGCTGTTTGCTGAGTCCTGCCTGTTTGCTCAGGTATCAGAAACTGGCCTGTATTTACTTTACATGATGTGGGCGGGCGGGCGAGCAGGCGGGCGAGCAGGCGGGCGAGCAGGCGGGCGGGTCGACGTGACGCTCTGGTTTCACTCACAGCAACAACAACAACAAGCAGCAGCAGCTCGACAAGCCGGAGACGTTTCTGCAGCTTCCAGATGCGACAACAGACGGAAACATCAGCCGTCACAGACGAGCAGTCTGACCGAAATGTGACGGGAAAAAAAAACCGGCACCAAACTCTCAGCGAGAAGCAGCAGAAGCTTCTGCACACGGTCACAAACACAGACGACCTCACTGTGCGAAACTCTTCATCTGCTGCTGTTTCATGGGTGAAAATTTAGACTGTTGGTCTGAAAACAGTCGTCTCCAGAGTTTTCTACCTTTATTTAACAAAATAAAGACAAACAGTTTGAATATATTCACTGTTTAAGGTCATAATGCTGCTTATTGAGCACATTTTTAGACTGTTTGAAAGCTCCATCATCATGTTTCTTTGGGGTGTTAAAGTTTTTTCACTCTTTCTCTCTGTTTTACTTTAAAAATGACTCTGGATCTGCTGCGTTCGGAGCCCGTCAGCGCACTTTGACCACAAAGTCTATAAAGTCATAAAGTGTTCTGGTTTTAATGGAGGCGTCCTCCTTTGTCTGCCGGCGTGTCGCTCAGCCTCAGAAACACACACACACACACACACACACTGTGGATGAGTGTGAAAGCAGCACAGTTGCAGTCGAAGCTTTGACCTTCTTCAGCGGCACAAAGGTTGAAGAGGACTCGGTGGGATCCGGCTGATCTGAGCCGCCTGCGTCCACAGAGTTCAGGCTGTTTGACCTGCTGCTCTGTGATTCACTGCTCATTGTAGGTGTGATAATAAAGATAACGCTGACCCTTGAAACCTTCCTTTCAGATTCAAATTTACGACCCGTTTGGAGATTTTAGTTTATGTTGCTGTTGAACTGTTTTCTTTCTGCTAAGAGATCCTGCTTCTATTATTTGCTTAGATATTAAAAAACCTCTCTGCACACTCAGTTGTACCTAGAAACTGGGTGGATCTCCTCCCAGGAATTTCAGAGTGATGCTATAAATAGCAGCGAGCCCAGTCAGCATGAACAGGACAGATCTTATCCATTTGGTGGCTGAGAGGAAACTGGCAGCAAATGTTTGTTTTTTTTTATTTAAAGGAGAAAAAAAGGTTTTGAAATCACAGCAGGGACTCAGGTTCCTTGTGCTCAGGCTGGGTGGTGTGTTTGTGGACGGTGGGACGTGTGGAGTCGGTGTCGGGTCAGCGACATGAAGGCTGAGCGAGGCCGAGCTCGGACGGCGAGTTCAGCTGAAACACGATGACTCTCTGCAGGCTGGATGAATAATGGAGGAGCTGCAGTTCAGGCCGGCGAACACGTGCAGCCTCTCGGCCACATCCAGCCGCCGTTCAGGCTCCGGTTCAGGCTCCGGTTCAGGCTCCGGTTCAGGCTCCGGTTCAGGCTCACAGACGCTGCTGCTGCTTTTACCTCCAAACATCCGTGTGACGCTGAGCTCTGAATATCAGGAGGCTCCAAGTTCAGATTTGATCTTTTATGATCATGATCAGAGCAGAAACGATTCATTTATTACTCTGTGAGTCTGATAAGGGATTAATCGTGGAAGTTGTTGCATAAGCAAAGACTGACGAACTCCACCTTCTCCAACAGGAACATTTTGGTTTCTGTGCTGTTTCAAAGTGAACCTGGACGTTTGGAAACTGTCATTTTTTAAACACTTTCCTTACAAATTACATTCTGAGTAAATTATAATCAGATTATTAGATTAAAACGGTTGTAAACTGATCTGATTTTGTTCATTTCCAGTTGATGCTTTTGAATTGTTTTGTTCAACCAACAGTTCAAAATGTAAAAATATTTAGTTTCATATCAAAAGACTCAGAGCCCCAAAAATATTTACACTCAGACTTCCACTGATTTTTGACATTTTACTTAAATATTTATCTAAATTAGTTGAAATTTATCCAAATTTGTGAGGAAATTCAGACTTATTGTGTTGCAAATGATACAAAACTAGATTACATTTAAAAATATATCAATAATAATCACATGAGCAAGTTTGAATCAGTTAATTTTGCCATTTTCACTGTAAAACCATCAGTGATCGGAGTAGCTGCTGAACGACTCAAAAACAGGTTAATCGACTGACTGTTTACTGTTTCAGCTCAAATATGGAGAGAAAAATTTCACACCGGGTCAAATTAAAACGTTTCTCTCACGTGACTTTGGTCACACAAAAAGAGATTACATCGAGAAAAATAAAAAAAAAACAGTCTTTAACTCGTTTAACACCAGCTGGGGGGGGGGGTCAAAGCTCAGGCAGCTTTCATTTCTATTTTTATGACTTTTCCATCAAAAATCCCTCAAACAAACCGCGACAGTGACCGTGTCCGCGTGCGGACTGGTTCAGCCTGGGTCCCTCTGTGCGTGGACTCGTTTCACGCAACGTTTCTGAGATTTACAGCGAGAAAAACAGCAGATTAGGGAGCAGTTCCCACATCAGCACCGGGATCAGGTGACACCGGAGCTGAAGAGCGGCGTCGTGGGAACAAACACGGAGCAGGAGACGCGTTTTCAACACTCACTTGTGTTTGGCGAACTCGTCCTGCAGCAGCGCCACGTAGTTCGCCGGGATCAGTCCGGACTCCAGAGAGCCGGTGAGCTTCTTGGCCAGCACGTACTCCCCCCGCTTCTCGATCACCGACAGCTTGTCCCCCTCCTTCACCGTCAGCTCGTCGTCGCTGCGGGCCTCGAAGTCGAAGAGCGCTGCGTAAAGCTGCACCGGCCGCTTCTTGGGCGACGGGACGCGGATGTCGCCGGACACGGTGCGGATCTCCGCCGTCTCCGCGGCCGGGTTGGCGATGACATGGTTGTGGTTGGGGACGTTTGGGTAGCGGAAGTCGGGCCAAATGTAGTTCCAGAGCCGGTTTAGACACGGCATACAGGAGCGACAGCAACTCTCCATCCCGGGACATGAAGGAGCGCGGCGGCGGCGGCGGCAGGGGCGGCGGGGTTATTCCAGGTTTTATCCGACACCGATCAATGAGACGCACTCGAGGCTGAAATCGGCCTCCCGCAGCCTGAAGTCACCAGCCGGTCAGTCCTACGGTTTCCCTCCCGTCCTCTGGCTGGAAGCATACTGCACCGCCAGCAGCAGTTGGGTAGATTAGCCGGAGGAACCGGTTTTTTCTGTCGAGATCATGGATCTGAGCTCCACGCCTGCAGTGCGCACGGCGGCCGCGGGAATGCGGAAACGGGAATGGAGGACATCCAAGTCGGATCGGTTCCCTGCGAGGACTCGGCGGCGCGACTCAAGATGAACCGAGAATGTGAGCATGGCGCCCCGGAACACGTTAATCCATCGTTACCGTGGTGCGGACGGAGGACGGTTCGCAGCGGCGGAGGCTCAGGTGTTAATCCCCGGAGAGGTGAAGGTGAAGCGGCAGCGAGGTGCGTAAAAAGTTTGGGTTTGGCGCTCCGCACACCTCCTGCTGCTCACACACCTGCGCGCTGAGGGGGAGGAGGGAGGGAGGGATGGGTGTGTATGAGAGAGAGAGGGAGGAGAGAGAGTGAAGCAAAATGTGCACGCGCGCGCTCCGGGACAGCTTTCTCTCTCGAGCTGAATTCGCGTGAAGGTCCTTTTGGTTGTGTAAACGAGTGTGTGTGTGTTTGCTAAACACTCGACGGCAGGTTCACTGCTGTGTGTCACCTCCACCGGCTCCTGCTACAGCTTCAAAACACTGCACACACTCTGTATGACCAATCGATTAATCATCACCTTTCATGTAATATTTTTATTTTATAATTCTTCACGGGTCACGTGATCAATTTACTCGCCAGTAAAAAAACAATCTACAACAGTTCTGACAATCAATTCATCATTTTAGTCCTTCTAAATTAATTTTTTTTGATATTCTCTTGTCCCAGCTTCTGTAATATGAAGATATTTCTTCATTTCTCTTTTTTATTGTTGTCATTTGCATTTTGAAAACATCAGTTTGTGCTTTGAGAACCTTTTTTTTCCACCATTTTATGACATTTAATTGCCAAAAAAAATGAGTCAAGAAAATCTTGCAGCTGAGATCTGAATGAACATGATCAGTAAAACCAAATGAGTCAGAGGTTATTTTCACTTCTTCTCCCTCTGGGTTTTTTTAAAATTTATTTATGGACTGTGTAGATTAATGACTGCGACTTTTTTTACATTCCCCCCTTCTGTGCTTTTATTCCTGCATCAGTTCTGCATCATTACTGCAGAAACAGCACGCAGGATATAAATAAAACACAACACTTCACCTCAAAGAGGCCTGAGAAGGAACATGAGCACCACATATTGATGATGCACCAGCAAGATTCATGAAAGCAGATTTCCTCCCAAAGCCGCTGTTGCAGCTTCAGCAGGAGTCTTAAAGTCATGAGGAGTTTCTGCGACATGAATCATGGTGGCTGATGACTCACGTTGCATGAACCTGTGTGATGATCTCAGGTGGTGCAGCAGAGTGAAAACAAACACAGGAAGGCATCACTTCTTATGTGTCATCCTAAAGTTTGAATGTGTCGTTTTTTGTTTTGTTTTTAACAGGTTTCTTGTGGGGACACATGATGTGAGTCAGCGATCTTCAGGTGATCATCAGTGGGCGGAGTCGATGGCGCCTGGTTGGACATACCTGCTGTGAATGACGTCTCAGAAGCAGGTTGATCACGGAGGTTGACTCAGTCACACACACAAACACGTGAGCACCAAATGTGGATTAATCGGCCACTTACAAAGGCACTTTTTCCTTATATTCGTATGTCAGTATGGACCAATGGGCTTAGAGCCACAGACAGGAAGTCAGAGTGTTGAGAGACAGGATGAGACTTTGTTGGTTTTGGTCTTTTCTTCACTTTCTCTACAATAAAAACAGAATCCTGATGCTTTCAGAAGAGGCAGGTGCCCGTTTGAACAGCTGGTTTTTCACCGAGCTGAATCACACCGAGGGCCTCGTCTATCCTTCTGATCAGAGCAGGAACGCTTTAAGACTAAAACTGGTTCAAATCCAACATGAAAGCGTTTCCCTCGGAGCTGTAATCTTAATCTTTTGGGCGGAACAGCAGCTTTAAGTTTGTGAAAGGCTCCGTTAGTCGGCGTACACGGTGACTTCGTAAGCTGCAGTTACATCAGAGGAGGTTTAATGTAGAAAAGTCTTCATGTCACAGCTGCCGATCGGTTTCGGTTCAGGAGCAGCATTTGTTTCTGGCTAAATCAATAAAACACTGCAGTAAACTTTCAGTTAAATAAAGAAGTGCAAACTCTCTGAAAGTAAAAGCATAATTATGTCGAAATTATTAAAAAAACAAGTTAAAGTCATTTGGTGCAGAAGTATTTAAAACAGTTTAAGTTCTCATTCTTCAACAAAATGTCACAATTTTAATGTTTTCGCTGCTCCAGGTGCAAATATTGTCTGAAATATTTTATATGTCGAAGATATTTCTTTTAATCTTCAACATTTTTAATGGAAAGTTGGATGAATGTACCCTTCGGACAAAATTGTTTAAATGAGTCAATGAGGGAAATTTAGAAGTGAAAAGTTTTTCAGGGAAAGTTATGGTTGTAATATTAAACACAACATTGTATTTTAAAAGCTTTCCATGTTATTTGAATGCAAATTCTTGGTTTGAAGTAACTACAGATGTCCAGTGAATGTAGAAAAGAGTGAAATATTTCCCTCTGAACAGTGAAGTCAAAGCAGAAAGTTAAAGAAAACACTCAAAGCAGAAGTTCGTGAAGTCCGTTTAAGTCCAAAAGTGTCAAACACAAGAAGAGACAGACGCTGTTCCGTTTGATAGATAGCACACCGTTTTATTAGTATATTTAGCTTTGTGACGTACAGCTCGGGAGAAAAAAAACAAAAAAAACAAAAAAAAACAAAAAAAAAACTAAATGGTCACAATATTTTTTTTTTTTAAAGTCCAGAAACATTTCAGCCTTAGCAGTGACATCACACGAAAGAAAGCTCAGTTTTTCAATCATTGGTTTCTTTGTCAGGGACCAGAGTGATATGTTCTCGTTGTTCGGCTAAACAAACACACCCGTACCGCTCCAGCGAAGTCGACAAACAGAAAAAAATAACCCTAGATTTCTTTTTCAACAACTTTTTTTTTTCCTCTATCGTTTCAGTTGCTTCACATATATTATCAACACTTTTCTAAAGAATCAAAATATTTAGCCACAGGTACTGGAAAAAAGGTATCCACTGTTATATATAATAATAAACACAATAAATATAAAAAGAATTTTTGATATAATTTATATGGTATCAAAGAGAGAGGGAAATGGGCCTTCAGTTAGACGTGTTTTTACAAAAGTGATGTCCTTTTTTTTTTCCTGAGGTTGAGTTTTGTCATCTGCAGTTTAAAGTTTTGCTAAATATACTAATAGACTAAAAGACCCGACACACAGGGTCTGTAATGGCTTATCATTCACTGAGGAATCATCTCCACCGGATCCGGGTCACGCCGGTGGAGGTCAATGTGGCCTCACTGTGATTTTATGTGCTGTGGAGTTAGCCAAGAGGTCAAAGTTCAGCCCACCCCAGAGGCAAACACACACACAGCTCGACTCCCCCCCTCCCAAACAATCGGTTTCGTCCTGGGACGCCTCGTTTTTCAGTTTCAGACGTGTGATGCTTCTTCACCAAAAAAGAACTTTTTTTTTAACTGCTGGGACTCCACAGTGACCTGCTAGCTGTTAGCATTCCCACGTGAACATCTAGCATTTTAATGGGGAACGCTAACAAAGACTTCTAAAAGGATGCAGGACTAAAAATCAAATAATCCAAGCTGGTTTCTGGTGAAGAAAACCCACCGACTGAAAATCAAAACGTTAACGCGTCCCCTCATGCGATGTGTGAAATGGCGATAATTGTGTTTAGACGCAGTCCCATTTCCCTTCAGTGTGTGAGGAAGGAGTCAGATGAACTCAAGTCAGGAATGAGGAGAGAAAGAGATAATCGAAGGAGATGAGAGGAAAGGAAACAGAAAATATAACTAAAACAAACCAGAAAGAATTGCAAAAATCTGTACATGTAAACATCACACTTCCACTGAGTCAAATCAGGAGAATACAGGTTTCACATTGGTATTACTGTAGGTACAAAGCCCCGGCGGAGGAAATCAAGACAATCAAGAGTCTGGTACAAAGTCAGGTGAAGACAGAAAGAGAGGAGAAATAATCAAATATCACCAAAGATTAGAAAATGAAGGAATCTAAAGCACCACCGAAAAGGAACAGAAATAAAAAAAACAACAGGAAATCAAATCGGCTCAGGAAGCCATTTTTTGATTCGGACAGTAGTTTCTGTACATCGTGCCCTGATAGAAGAATAAAAAAAAGGTCCGTTAGTTTATCACCATTCTTCTTTTTTTTTAAACGTGTGTGTGTGTGTGTGTGTTGAGCTTTACATTTGACCTGACTGGTTCAAAGTGTGTGATCATTTGCAGGAACCTGACCGGCATCACACGATCTCATCCGTTGGTTTCGGGTCTGAATCCAGAAGCTTCCCTGAAGCTTCTCCGATGCCTCCAGACGGATTTACTGACTCTGTATCGTCCTCCCACTGCCCTCTGGTTTCAGGATGTTTTAGAGCGTCTAAAGGAAAAGTTAGTCTTTCTGGGAAAATATTACTGTTTTCTATGGATATTCAACTGTTTGTAGTTTGTAGTAGTTGTAGACGGCAACAATTAGCTTAGCTTAGCTTGAAGACTGAAAACATATAGCAACAGTTAGCGAGGTTCTGTCGATCACTAATAAAATCCATACAGCAGCACCTCTGTAGCTCAGTATTCATCATGTTATATCTTGTTTTATCAAGCTGGACAAAGTGTAACTGTAAATGTTATTTATTAGATAGAAACGCCACTATGCATGCAGCTAGCATGTTATCAGGGTGGGCTAAATGAGGCCTATGCACCTGAACTTTTGAATTTGTTTTGATGCTAATTTCCTGTGGCGAACAGTGCAATCTGTCTGAAACCTGCAGCAAATGTCAAAACTTTCAATGTAGTTAGATTGTGGATGTTTCCTTTGGAGATAACAGACCTCGACTCTCATACAAAGTTCTGTAATAAGGTGTAAAAATGACCGATTGCTGTATTTTTTGACTCCTTCTTGACTTAAAGCTGCAATTTCCCTCCACTGGTCGTCTGACAGCTGCAAGAAACAGTCTGTCCCATTAACACCCAGTAAAAACATTTTTAATAGGCTGCTTTTTGGACATTTGAACAAACAAAAATAATTATTTATTTAGTGAACTACAGAGGAGCTGGCAGGTGAATTTCTTTGTCCTCAGACAGAGCCAGGCTTGCTTTTTTTCTCCTGTTTTCATCTTGATGCTAAGCTAAGCTAACTTTAGCTTCACAATCTTTTTATTGGACTCTGTGTCCAAAACTTTACTCTCTTTAATGACCTGCGGAGGCTCTTAAAATGCACACAAATTGCACATCAGGATGCCTGATTTTGATTTTCTTGACCATAAACGTGTTTAAAAGTGTAGTTACATTTAAATTAAATCAATGTATTTATTTATTTAAGTATTACAGGAAATGTAGGAGTAAATTAAAGAAAACAAACCATGAATAAATATAATGTGTAACATGTTTGACTCAGTTACAGTTTGTGATTCATGTTTGTCTCTTTTAACGGACCGGCCTGTATTTTGAGGCCTCACTTGGAAAAAACAAGTCAGTTATTTTGGGACGTCAACATGCAAAACTGTCTGCTGGAGACTAAAAGTGCCACAAATTGACGAGGTCGAGCCTTTACAGAAGCTTCATATCACAGCAGATAAAGTTGTTGTACCTTTTTTTCTACAACTTGAACCTTTAATTTAGCGCTTCGGTGATAAATTGAAATGCTTAATATTTGCTCTCTGACCATGTCTGCGTCTCTGTGAAGTCTGAGAGGTCACGGAGACGCTGCGACCTTTCCTCAAAGCCTCAAATGATTTTTAATCCTTTGTGCGACGGATCAATGACCGATCGCAATCCAACAGCCAGTCTATGGTGTGTAAACATAACCTTTAAAACGAGGCTTCGGTTTCAAGAGGAAACACTTCTGGAAAACACGTCACGTGTGAACCATGAAGGATGAAACTCACTGAGGAGCGCGGTTACTGGAAAGGTCAACATGTGGCTTAAAATCCACCTTGTGTGTGATGATTTTGACCCCTGATGGCTTTGAACTCTGCTCCGCAGGTCGTCTATGAGCTGATTACAGTGTGTTCGTGATGCCGGTCAGGTCCACTGTGGGTCGACATCCATGTTTGGAATGTGCAGTTTAGGCAAACTGAGTGAAGCTGTTGGAATATTTCACAAAATATCTTTTTTTTTCCGAAAAAAAGACCACTTTACTCGCACTACAAAATATATCTATAAAATCATAATATTAAGAGGAATCAGGACACTGATAATAATAATCATTAATACTAAAAAATTAGAAATCAGATAGAAATGAGTCGGCCGTTTGCTCGGCCGGTGGAGACGTGAACGACAACAGGAGGAGGAGGAAGAGGAAGAGGAGGAGGAGTTTTGGAGTACGAAAGCTCTGATTGCAGCTAAAACACTCGGATCATTCCCTCCGTCTGCGTGAGACAGACAGCAGGGATGGAAACCAAACAGTGAGCAAATTACACCTTTCCAAAGATTGTCTTCTGCCTATTTTTTTTTTTCTTTTTGTACAGCTGTTGGTGTTTTTTCCGTCTCTGCCGTTGCGGTTCTGCAGCTGTCTGGCTTTGAAGTAAAAACTGACCTGGGCTCAAAAACACTCGTAGAAAAACTTGAGAACAATTTTTTTTTTTTCTGAGGTTAACGGAGTCACATTAGAAACAACGAGATCGTCCAAAAGCATCAAACTACACACACACTTTTGGTTCTTCTGGCAGACGACTTGATTATCACTTCAAATGCATTTCAGTCAGCGAAGCAGCCGGAAAACCAAAAACTCAACTCGGCACTTTGTTTCCTTTTTTTTCACTTTCGGGACGATCTCGGTGCTTCAGATGTTTTTGCAAATACGACTTATTCTGATAGAAAAAACTCCCAGATGCAGTTTGTCATGGGGAAGTTTTCATTGGACAAAAACCAAAAATCAAACTCAGAGGAGGAGGAAGAGGAAGAGGAAGAGGAGGAGGGGAGTGAATTACAATAAGAGCCTCTTCACCATTTACACAGCATCTCTTTTTTCAAGCCAGAGGAACCAAAGTGAATAAAACAACTTTTTTCCAGCTTATCAAAACTTGTTAAAACGAGCTGAGCTAATTCAACAGTTTAAAGACTCATTTTAGGCTCCAAGCTGCAGCTTCAGAAACTCAGTCCAAAGATGATAAAGTGTCCGGACTTTGGGGGGTTAAGTTGTAATAAATGTTGCCGTTGCATTAAAATCAAACTCCAACTGCGACCTTTCCTCCTTTTTTTTTTTTTTAACTTGAAATTTGATGTCATCCTTCACGTGCAGTGGATTAACCTGCATTCAAACCTTTTTTATATTGTCACTTACAGACTGTACAGTTGTTGATCTGATGGATTTCCTTCATTTCTTTACAAAACAAAAAACCAAATAAAAAAACAGATTTTGTAGCTTGAAGGTCTGAGAAGGTTTGACCGTCAGAGGTAAAACGAATCCTTCACAGTCAGGATGTTTTGATTAAAATTCATCCTGAAATCCACTGAAATGAAACTAAATCTTCAACCCAGCTTTGATCTGAGGGACCAGGATCACATCACCTGCTGATGGAGCTCATTCAGCTTCCAGATTTAAACTGTTTGATAGTTAAAATGTTCAAATTTGCAAGGAATTCCAAACTTCCTGCACTTATTTACTGCATAAAGGAGTAAATAAAATCAGACTAGGATCACATGTGAGTGTTTACTGGATGTGACTCAGGTCCCGCAGAGTGAAGATCAACCTGACAGAACAGTTCTTGAAAGGTCGAACGAGCACATCCGGACCGATCCAGGTGTTCCAGGTGTGCACCGAGAACCAGGCAGACTGAACTGAAACAGTGGCAGTATCTGAGAGCACAGTGAGGAGGACAGGAACCAGGAGGACAGAAGGACAGGACGCCGGCGTCGCTCAGAGTCTCATGTTTGGGGGAACGATGGTAGTCGCACTCACAGTGAAAACGTACACGACCCTTTCTGATAAAGACACCGAAACGAGGGAGAAACAAGGGGAAAGGCTGATTGTACCTCTGTTGGTCTCACAAGGCTTTAATGCCCTCGTGAGCTTTTTCTTCTCCTTCAGAGAAGATCAATCTAATCTTCTTTATTTTTAGGTTAAAGCAAAAATTGACTCTCAGACATTTCATAAAGTTCGAGCCCAAACATGTCTGACTCCTCCAACGCCGGCCTGCCCTCCTTCTCTCCCCCTTTTCTTCTAGTTGGGTCTTTTTTTTTTTTTTTGCATATTTCTCTCGTGTCATTCAGTGATCAGTACACTTTAAACAGAGTTAAAAGAAACAAAACAACCTTCTTTTTTTTTTAAACAATTCTACATCTAATCTGCCATAAATTAAACAATTTACATTTCCAACATTTCAGACTCGTCTCTGCTGGACGTGGTGCTTCTGCAACGCACACAAACGCTAATCTGTGGGCGTCTGGACGGCGGATGAAGGTGTGAGCGGCTTCCACACCTGCTGAATGAACGAACGAACTGATGAACGGATGGCTTTCACACATTTCTCTGCTGTTTCCTTGACAGCGCTCGTCATCCAGTGTGTATAAAACAGATTTTACCGTCTGACGGTCGCTGCAGTCGACCTGCAGACCAGTGCATGCTCTGATTATCAACTGCATTGCAAAGAAAAAACACCACACCTCTTCCTCTGCTCTCGTCTCACTTCAGCAGTGCAATTGGGAGGGGGGGGTCCCTCTGGGGAAACATACACACACACAAACAGAGGCCCCCCCCCCCCCCATGAAATCACAGATTACTGTTGCTTTGCTCAGTGTGCAAAACGGGAGCAAATCACTGTGGCGTGACAGTCCGGCTGAACAGGAGTCTCGGGGGGATTTGCTCGTTTTCCAGCCTCCTCTGTTCGACAGGTGTTAAGTGAGGAGGACGAACCAGGAGCCACGAGCTCGTGGAAGCTTTCTGGGGTTCAAAACTCCATCATATTACAAGTTAATCCCAGCAAATCTACAACTAGGACCAGACAACCCGAGACAAAACTGGAGCTGCTTCGTCCTGATCACACAACTCCTGAGAGCAACAGTTTGACGTTTAACTCTTATTTGCTTTATTGATGAGAGAAGGATGAGAAAACTGATGTCACTCTTAACATCTGTATGTTTAAACTGGAGCCAGTTAGCTTAGCTTATCTTAGCTTAGCAAAAAACACAGGAAGCAGCTCATCCGGCTCTGAAAATAGCTAAAAAAAACACACTTTATGGAGATGTTAAGTTTTGCTTTTACAGCAGTTATATGCTGGACTGCTGCTGCATTCAGGTGTTGTTGGAATAATCAGAAAAATGAATTATTTCTGAGAAAAATTCCACTAAACACCCTCTGAAGTCTGAACTTGAAAGTTTATGAGAATTTTGGATCAGGACTCGCCGACTCTGACTTCAGTTACACAGAAACATGGTGGACAAAAGTTAAACTTTTTAACTAATTAATTTGTTCCATCAATTTTTGGGTTGTAAACATTATTTTCTGTCCATGTAGAAATCCTGAAAAAAGTTAGATAAGTTGTTTTCGATACCTTTTCTTTGCAGCATCCTTTTTTTAATCTATATTCCTATTAAAAGGCTCATAAACACACAAAAGTTAGAAAAAAACGACTCCCAAAGTTTGCAAACATTGTCACTTCCTGGACCCACATTTGTTTCCTTTGATCAGAGTCGGATGAGCCCTTTCATGTTTCCAAGGTAACAAGAGGCATCAGAGGAGTATCAGCATTCTCATCGTTCTGCAAGAAAGCAATGTATTTCCAAAACGGTTTCTTTAACGAGGCTGTGGTGTGACAGCAGGTCCACCGGAGGCTGCAGGAGCAACCAGGTTCCCAACACACGCTGACGACAACAAGCAGCTTCACACCTGACGAGGTGATCTGCAGGTGTGAACTTAGTGCCACCTCTTTTTCTTTCCCTCTGGATTTTATCAACCAAATATGATCTAATAACAACAGAAATCGGGTGTCATTATTCCACACTTCAGTGGTGTAAGTGTGCACATGTTGGCCCGTCACAGAGAACAATAACGAAGGTGCAAGACGTCACTGACGCGCCCCCCCCGCGACCCTCCGCAGGACGAAAGAAAAGGGAAGAAACTGAGAGAAACGAGGCTGAAAGAATTCACAGTTAGAAAGTCACCAAACACGACAGGAATCAAGCCCTATGAAGCAAAAAAACAAAGGAGCCAACCAACCCGGCGGAGAGAGGAGAGACGTGTGAGAGGATGAAGGTCGGAGAGTCTTCACCAAGTTCTCCTGAGAGTCTTTCACTTGTTTTTGCTTCGTTGTGGTCGAGTTGCGGTCGAGATCGCAGGAGGTTGGTTGGTCGGTTGGGTTTTCACGGGGCACTGCGGCTAGCTAACGCCCGGCTTTGTTGAGGTTTTAGGTCTATGGCAGAAGGTCCGGTTTTTAAATAGCAGCAGCAACATGAAAAAGTTCATCATTAGAATCATAGTCATAATAATAATAATAATAATAATAACAACAACAACAGGAATGGCCATCTCAGAGGTGAACAGACGAACACAGTAAGACAGAGCAGTCCTCCTCTTCCTCTGAGACCTGGACCGGACCAGGGAGGGGAGGAGGAAGAGGAAGATGTTTAGGTCCACGAAGAAGAGGTGAAGAGTAGGTCCAATGAAGAAGAGGGGAGGGAGGGGGGGGCGTCGAACGGAACGATGCTGAGGTTACGTTGGTGTTAAATCTACATTTGTTAAAAAGTAGAAGCGGGAGGTAAAATCGCCACCAGTCATCAACATTTAACCCCCATTTTTTCTCAACCCTTCCCCCTCACACACACACACACACACACACACACACATGCATACACGCACACACACACATACACACACACACACAAACCCCCCCACCTCCCCCTTTAAGGAGAAATACACTCCGGTCAGCGTCAAACTCTGATTCTTCTCAAGTTTTCAAGATGAACTGATTATATACAGCAGCACACGAATGAACCCGCACAGACGCAAGAAAAAAGGTTTCAGTGTTCGAAAAGTCACAACGTGAGTCCTCGAAATGCTTCGCCGTTCCACTTCACACACCTTTTGCGCAATAAACTTTGATTTCCCCCCCCCCACCCCCCCGAGAAAAAAATAAAGAAACCTTGAAGACATCAGGTGGTAAAGAAGAAGAAGTAAACTGGCTTCTGGTGGGAATGTTACCATTCACTTGCAGAGTGTGTGTGTGTGTGTGTGTGTGTGTGTGTGAATGACTGAACATGGAATTGGCAGGTCTGATCTGAGGTATTTCCTGGTGGTCAACATGGCGTCTTGGATGCATAAGTTGCAAGTTGCTCCCTGGGTAAAAGGGGTGAGGAGGTCGGGGGGGTTCAGGTGAGGTTTCAGGTGAGGGGAAAGTGCTATAGGACACAGAGAGCTTATATACAAGCGAGCACAACGAAAAAAAAGTTTCTCTCCTGTTTCTTTTTAAACAAAACTCCTTTTTTTCCCTCTTTTCTTTTTCCAGTTTCCGTCCTTCAGCCCCTCCGGACTCCAAGTCTTTTCCCGTATTTAGTGCTTTCTTTGAAGAGAAGTCAAACCGCTTTTCTTTCTTTCTTTCAGTCACTTGGAAAGAATAAAAAAAAACACACACACATAAAAAAAGAAATGCTTACTGGACTCCCTCAGACAGAAAAAACAAAAAAAAAACAAAAAATGAACTCTTCAGTCAAACAGAAGCACTCATCAAACAAACAGCTTCAGTAGTACTAATTAAGGGAGTCGTTATTTATTATCTTTTTTAATTGTTACGATCGTGAGACGTCATTGGCCGAAGCTCCCGTCAATCAAAACTTCCCACGTTCGAGTTCGGAAAACTCAAAAACTTCACTGCAACGAGGCAAAGTTCTTTCCTCCAAAAGCAAACCAGCAGCAGAATAAACAGGTTGCAGTCTTCATCCTTCTTTTCTCCTCCTCCTCCTCCTCCTCTGCTCCTCCTCTCCTCCTTCTCTCCTCCTCCTCTCCTCCTCCCCTCCACACTCCTTCACTCAGAGTGTAGTGCTGATTGTGAGGTGCTTCTAGAGGAGAGGAGGAGATTCCTCCAGAGTCCAAACGCTCTGCTCCTTCTGCTCCTCTTCTTTTTGTTTTTCCCTCCTCAGGCCGAATCAATGGACCGAGGTCAGGGGTCAGGGGGGCGGGGCTTGTTTTGGAGGTGTCGGGGGTGGGGGGGTGGGGGGATCTGGTCTCTCTTCCTTTGTCCCACTTTTTGCTCCAAAAATAAAGAGTGGCCACAGTTTGAGAAGAGGAGGCCGACGAGGAGAAAAGGACAGGAGGGAGGGAGAGCGAAAACAAGAGGAGGTCGACGTCGATGAGGAGAGAGAGGAGGTGCAGACAGACACGCAGTGGGAGAGTGTGTGTGTGTGAGAGTGTGTGTGAGTGTGTGTGTGTGTGTGTGTAAGTGTGTTCTCCCACATCCCCCCGAAACTCAGTTCTGCTGCAGGATGAGGTTCTCCAGCTCGTCTGCTGAGCGAAGCAGGAAGGCGGCCGACTCTCGGTAACCGGCGATCAGCTGACGCACGGCCGTGATCTCTGGTTGGCTGAGCTGGGTCGACGCCCCGCCACCTCCGGCGCCCCCGCTGCCCCGCCCACCCAGGCTGTTGTTGGCGGAGGCAGAGGAGGAGGAGTTACTGATGTTGGCAGAGGAGAGGGATTTCATGCTGAGGTCTGTGGGGCCTGAAGGGGGATGGAGAGGAAGGAGGAGGACGAGAGAGAAAGAAGAGAAGAAGAAAAGGATGGAGGGATGAGATGGATATGGATGAAGAGGACAGAAAACACAGGTGAGAAAAGATGAAGAAGAGGAGGAGTAAAAAGGGAGAGGAGGTGAGGAAGATAAAAGATTAGTCAGTTGAAATAAGACGAAGTTTCAGTTAGAAATATTCTGAAATTACTGTAAATGTTTTTTCTCAACTTTGCAAATTAAACTTGTGCAACATTTTATCAGCCGAGGCAACAAGAGAACCAGGTGACCAGAGCAGTGGACCTTCTGAGCTTAATCCAGGAGCTTCAGAGCTTCTGTTCACCTGTTTCATCTCCGTGTTTTTTACTCTTAAGGAGCCTTTTTGCTGTTTTCTTCAGTTTTGTGTCCGACTTCGTTTCTCTGAGAAACGGAGTCAGTCTGCAACTTCACTGCTTCATCCATCTAAATCCTTCACTCTGGACCTTCAAACAGGAGTTATGGTTGTGTGTTCAGGGGTCAGGGGAGATGTTTGGGGTCTAAAGCACACAGCTGGCACAGAAATTCACAGACTAAATTGGGAGTAAAAGACCTTTTAAGGCTCCAAACGAGCTCCATGCAAACAAGCAGCAAACATCTGGGTGTCAAACCTGCTCCAGCTGTTTCCAGCTGTGCTTCTGTCCAGACTGCGGTCACTTCAAGAGCACTTCACCCTGAGCTGCATCTCTTTTAAAGACTGACTGAAAACCACCTGTAAAAGTAAAATTTGCTTTTGCTGACCTCCAGTGGTTGTTAATGTCACTGCACGTCCTGGTTTGGTGAAGCTGCAGCTGCAACAAAGAACATTTCTGACACCTTCAGTCCTTCAGCTTCAGCTCTCAACCAGGACCATGAAACTCTGGAGTTGAATGATTTAACTTGATATGAATGTTTACAGTCTAATTTATGACAAAATCACAGATCTGCAGCTGATCATCTAAAGATCATTAAACTGGAATCTCTCCACGATCACACAGTGAGATATGAGATGGAAACATCACACTGTGTTTGTTTCAGTGAGCTCGCTCAGAAAGCAGAGCTCCATATTTACGCTCCCATCTGTCTCCTCTCACTGCTCTCTGTCCTCCTGCTGCTCCTCATCCGTCTCCTCCTCATTCACCCTCAAATTATCCGCTCGTGTTCTTCCTTTTCATCCCATCTTTTCCTCCTTCATCTCGTCCCTCGTTCATCACTCCCCTCCTGCTTCCTCTTTCATTCACTCGTCCTTCTCATTATCTCTGTCCCTATCCTCCCTTCCTCTGCCCCCGCCTCCTCACCGCCCGCCCCCCCACCTCCTCACCGTTGCTTTGTGTGGCAGCGCCGGTCGTCAGGGAAACGGGGTGTTGCATGGCAGCGCCCAGGCCCGGGTATCCACGGTAACCGTAGCTGAGTCCAGCCCCGTTGATGTAGAGCTGGGTGTCCTGGGAGGAGAAGGCTGAGGCGGCCAGAGAGTAGGCGGAGTGAGCGAGGGACGCCGGCTCCCTCAGACCCCCCCCACCGCTGGACGGCTTGTCCAGGCAGATCTGCTCATCCTGACGGAGGAAACAGGAAGTTCAGTACAACCTCAGCTGGTATCGAGGAGCCGCGGTTACACAAGAAGAATGTTACTGCTCATTTTATCACATTTAGGAAAATATTCAAAAGTCTTTTTATTTGAGAGAAGAGGATTCTCTCTCTTCTTCTCCTTCATTTATTCAAGTTTAAACAATATTTACAATAAAGCAAAAACAAGATCAACATGTCGGAAGTTTTTCATCTCTTTTAACCTTTTTAACATCTGTCTTCAACAGAATCTCTGATGTTTAACTCTGGAAAAGCATCGGCCTCTTCCTGTCAGTCTGACCTGATGACTTCATGTCCTGCATCCACCTCTGGTTCAGTTATCAGGGGATCGTTTATTAATTATAATTTAGCATTCTTAATTAATTTAAACAGAAATCTTGATGTGAGGCGTCCACATGTCACCTGCCTGCCAATCAGAAACAACTGTTTCCTCTTTGGTTTAATAACTTCATAACTGACTGGATGACAGAAGCATTTCTGTCGTTACATCAGCTGTGTGTGTTCAGACCACACACACACACACACACACACACACACACACCAGCACACACTTACGTGATAGGCTTCGAGGCGCATCCTCTTTGCGGCGTTGCGTGATTCGCTCTCGCAGGCGGCAGCCAGGATGTTCTCGGCCATGGCTGAGGTGAGGTGAGGTGGAGTCGGACGGGTCTGCGGACGACAGAACGACGTCATGGAGTCAAATCATGGAGCAGATCAGAGCGACAGGTGGTTTTATTAGACTGCCGGGAGACAGAATGTTCAGACAGAACCGACGTGACGAGGGGATCGACATGCAGCCGGCGCTCGTCACGTTGGACTCACACACTCATCACATTAGACCGGAGTGACTGTTCAGGCTCTGATGTCCTTGTTCCTCGCTGTGTGTCTGTGCTGGATGGACTGAGAGTCATTTCTTGTGTGTGTGCAGTTTGTTCGTGACGGCGAGTAAAAAGAAATGAAGGGAAGAACTGAGGAAACGTTTCTTTTAACATCTGGCAGATCAGACTTCACAGTTTTAACAGTCTGTCCTCTCAGATGATTTCAGCCTCAGATTCTCTGCAGTTTGAACACAATAACAGAGCCGATAATTTCTTCTGATTTTAATTCTTTTGTGCAAATTAGATTGAAAAGTACAAACGAGTAAAAACCTAAAACTAAAAGCTTTAACATCGTCTCTGTCATCACTGAACATCGATCGGCCTGTTGTGTCACATCAGTGAGGAAAACCAGCCTGAAGACTCCAGCACTGTGACACACACTGCAGCATCGTGCTTCACCACCGGGGGGCAGCAGAGACACTTTATCGACTGGTTCATATTTACACTCAGTGAGAAGCAGCATCCTTCCTGTCAGGCTCCATTCAACACCACAGTGTGTTAAATTGCCAGTCAACTTAACTAATTTTCCCATCATGCACCTCTGCGGCATCAGTTTGGTAACATTCAGGCCTCCTGCCTCCAAACCTGCAGACTGAGTTCATACGGTTAATTAAAAATGTTTGATGAGACTTTGTCAGGACAAAAACAAAAAAGCTTCTCCAGCTCAGCTCACTGAAACATTTAACGCTGTTTATTTCTCAGAGAAGAAGAAGAGGAGGCGGAGTCAAACTCCGACCTTCACATGAAGTATTTACATTTAAATATTTATCTTCCTGTTTGGATCCTCGGTGTGTCAGCGAGGAGACGTCAGCGTCTGGTCGAGTATTTTCAAACGCGTGGGGCTTCGTTACAGCCTTTCATTATTTTTTAATTACTAGTTCAGATTGCAGTGTATTAATTATCTGCGCACACACACACACACACACACACACACACACACACTCCACTGGTTCCTTCTAACGACGTGTTGAATTTGTTAACAGAACATGTTTGTCAGTTTGAGACAGTTTGACACTGAAGACAAAGAAGAAGTAGTGGAAGAGGAAAAAGAAGACAAGGATGACGATGATGAAGAAGAAGAATAAGGAGAAGAGGAAGATAAAGAAAAACCAAAAGAAGAAGAAGTGCTTCCTTAATGTTCTTGAAGAAATGCAGTTTGATGTGTTTTGACCCACGAAGCTGCTCATGAAGCTGCAGAGGCTTCCATCAGTTCTCACTCTGTTTTCTCCGTAAACTGAAACTAATCGACTTGAACTTGTTTCTATAGTTACAACCAATTTACAGGCACTTTTTTTTCATTTATTACAAAAGATCCTAATTGTTTGTTGCTGGTCGCTCGTTCTGCATCGAAAGCTGCAGCCTGTTCTTCTCCATTATACTACAGACAGGACAAATACATGAGATTATAAATCTATTGTATGATTCTGTTTTTTTTAAGGTGGAAACAACAACTGGAGAGCAGTCGAGGAGAAAACACCGAGGCTGAACATGGTGTACAAACATGAAATGTGCAAGTGAGTCATTCTTCTGACTGCTGAGCTGTGAATGACAAACACTGACAGGAATATTCAATCACGTCGTCACAGATCAATTTAAAATGCGTTTCTCCCCCCACTCTGAAGCCACCGGTATGTTACAGACCGTCACATTTAAGACGAACGAGGGACGAAACAACCAACGAGGGTTTTTTTTAACAGTTTAACAGATCACACACACTAAACAAGCCAGACAGTCCCGCTGTGTCTCAGGCTGGTTTTACAGAAAAGCCTTAAACTTCCGATAAAATCATCTAAATTCCTGGAATCAGTTTGTGATTCAACTTTCAAAATGTTTCCAAGTGAAACTGAACAAACTGTGTGACGGCGAAACCACCAGGACACGAGAGAGACGGAGTCTGACAGCTCGCCGATGCTCACAGGGCTTCACTGGATGACAGAGGCAACCAGGCCAGCAGTGCATTATGGGAATTATTGGCTCCTAACATGTGGCTGATCAATCAGACTCCCTGAGTCAAACGAGCCGCTGTGTTCGAACTGAAGGGCTGAAAATAATGTCACTTCTTCAACATTCAAAGCCTCTGCTGAGCTTTTTAAATGGAGCGTCCGTCATCATGTTTTAAGATTTTATTCTGCTAAAAAATTCATTACAGGAAATCAGTTTATCTTATTTAATTGAATGACTTTCTTGAATGAATATAAGTCATGAGTGCCGTTAAAATAAACACATGTAAGCAGGTTTTACACAAAAATTAATAATGAAATTTCGAAAGCAACATTTCAAATTTAAGTGTTTATGTTTTCATTGAAAACTTTCTACAACAGGCTAATAAATGCAGCCCAGATATGTTACTTTCATCCAGGAGCAGAGGAGAAAAACTCTTTGTTAACTACTTCAAGTGGTCTTTTTTTTCTTTAAATGATCACATGATTTTTTTTAAATAAAATCTGACTTTTGGGCTTTAAAACTGGAGTGATTGGAGATTTGTTCACATGAGTCAAAAAGAGTTGCAGCCACAATAATTTCTCATTCTAAAAGTAATATAGTTTAAATAACATCAATGGAGTCGAGTCTTTATGTGCAGCTGAGCAGAAAACCAGATTCTGACCAAATGAATGGATGTTAACTGGTCATCTAAACATGAATAATCACCAAATAAATGAAGATCAGGACTGTTTCCTGTTTTTATCTCGAGTGAAAAAAAAACTCCTGCCTGTCTGTCTGTCTGTCTGTCTGTCTGTCTCTGTCTGTCTGTCTGTCTGTCTGTCTGTCTGTCTGTCTGTCTGCCTGCCTGCCTGCCTGTCTGCCTGCCTGTCTGTCTGTCTGTCTGTCTGTCTGTCTGTCTGCCTAAAAGTCCTCAGAAAGCTGATTTCAGCTCTGCAAAACCAATTTCTCCAAACTGCCTCATGCTGCATTCAAGTCACGTTGGAAAAAAGCATTACAACAGGCTCATAAGTCACTGCTGCAAATAACAAATGTTCAGATTTTGAATCTGTTGAACGCTGACTTTCAGTCGACTGACACAGATTCTGACATTAAAACTGCTATTACTTCTTTTTTTAAACTGATTACGATCTCGTAAGAAACCGAACGCAGTCAGACGTCCTCGAAGGAGGCGCGGTCCTTCAAACGAGTTTCTTTACACAACTAACTCACTTTCTTCAATGTGAAGATTTGTGTTATTTTGAATGGATTGTTTGGGTTTTGACTGTTTGTCAGACAAACCAGCACATTTCTGACATTTAAATGAACCTTTCCTGTGATCGGACATTTTATGGAAAAGAGGTGAAAGAGGAAAAAAGTCGGACAGTCAGACTAAATGTTAGTTGCAGCTCTGATCCGTCTGTTGCAAACACAGAAACAGAGCAGTAAACCGGCTGCTTCAGTACCTCCATGCCGTTCTTCTTCATGCGTCGGCAGGATTTGAGGTAGGTGCGGATGCGCTTGCGGGCGCGTTCCTGGAATTCTGGGAACTGTCTGCTGCAGGACTCGATGATGGCCTGGATCTTCTCCTTGGGCTGTTTGGAGATGGGGACCATCCGATCTAAGTTCTCGTCCACAAACAGACGCACGAACATCTGCAGGAAAACAACACAGCTGTTTTAGAAAAGTGGTTTTGATGGTTTTAATCATCTCCTGCATGAAGTCGCATGAATCCTACAACTCCAGGTTTTCCTCTCAAGTGATCATGTAGGTGAATGTTTGTTAAAGCTGGATAAAATATTTATTTGGTCTCTTTAAGTTCAGACATTTTCTAAAATTTGTAAAATAAAGATGATTTAACATGATTTATGTTTTGTTTGACGTGATTTTCCTTCACATGGAGTCGGACGCGTGTGATTGGACGTCTGCATGAAGGCAGATGTTGTCCTTTTTCTCAGACAGCTGACATTAACTTTCTAACCATCAAAACAGAAGCTGCCATCTTCAAACTTTCTGAGTCAAAGAGTTGAACTAACACGTGCATGTAAAGAAACGGTGAAACTCGTCTGCTTCTTCATCAGGTCATCAACTTATCAACCACTGAACAGCGAGCAGACGCTCAAACAGAATCTCTCAGTGGTGAGAAGGTCCAGTGTGATCGATGATAAATCAGCTGCTCAGCAGTTTGTCTTTATGAGTGTGAGGAGCCGGCGTATCGATCCCAGTGGGGACGTCATGGACGCGTCTGACTTACGTTGAAGGCCTTTAGTCTCTCCGGATCGACTCCCTCCGTGTCGTTGATCTTGTCGTTGTCGTCGTGGTCGTCGTGGTCGTCGTCGTCATCGTCCGGGGCGACCTGGCTGCCATGACGCCCCATGGTCAGGTCCTCGGCACTCAGGTCCATCTTCGCACTGTCATAGCTGCCACCTGAACTGTACTGTGGGGACTGAACACACACACACACACACACACACACACACACACACACACACACACACACACACACACACACACACACACACACACAGAGTCGTTCATGAGTCTGAGGTCGAGTGTCTTTATTAAGTCCATATATCTGTGTGCCGCCCGTGTGTTTTTACCGTTTACGGGCTTAAGTGGTTTATTGTTCCAGCGGACGCGTCCTCGATAAAAAACACTAATTAAGAGCCTCGTTAGGATCCGACAGCTCGCCAATGAAAAGGTCTTCAAATGCACTCGACAGACGTCTTTGATGCAAATGTCAAGTGACTCTAAAGATTAAATGATCTTCTTACAACTACATATATATTCAAAAATCACACGTTAATGAGTCGAGACGTCTTCAAGGACTTTGGAAACGCAGGAACGTTTACAGGCCGTTCGCCTTCAGAGAGACGAAGACAATAGAGTGAGATGCTGTTTATTTCAGAGTCTCTCAGGAGTCAGCAGAGTGTCGCCTCGCTTTCTCTTCTCCTCCAATCAGAAGAAGCTCTCTCATCTGGCTGTCTTGCATGATATGAAGATGCAGGATGTGAATGAACATTTGGAGGAAACCTGACTGGTGGCAGCTGCAAAAACACGAACAGAGCAGCGAAGTGTCCTCAGCCTCCATCTGGGACTGTTTGCATCTGACTCAGTGACTGTAAACAAAGACGGAAGATGCGTCTTCACTTCTTCTGACTGTACGAATAATAAAGCCAGATTATCCCTGAAGCAGGTGCCATCCTGCTCCGGTGAGTCTGCGGTGTAGTTCAGAGCCGCGGTATCGAGTTCCCACCCATAAAAACACGACGCCACTCCCCTTTTTCATCATCAGAAACCAAATTAATCAGAAAAACTGACATTTGAACATCCAGAACCTTTTTAAACTGACAGACAAATTATTTTAGCATGAACTTTTTTGATTTTGTGTCGCGTGGAGGGGCACGTTACGACCTATACTGCAAACAAACACCAGGGGGCGATCAAGATGTTTCAGTTTGACTTTTATGAAGCTGTCACGTCGTCCATCTTCATGCTGTCAGTGGTGTGAATGTGTAGACTGCATGTCGCTGTGTTTGTGTGTTTGTGTGTTTGTGTGGTCTGTCTGCTCTTAACGAGTTCTCTCCCTCCAAGGTCGGTGTGTTTTGTTCGTCTGGATCTCGATTCAGCTCCACACAAAGACACCGAGAGGTGGCTGGTCACCCCGCACCTCCGCTCAGCATCCTCCTCAGCTTTCAGCTCCATCTTCTTATTTTCTGTTTCCATTTGCTTACACCTTCACAAATGACTGTGTTCGCCATTCATGTTTCACAAAGACGCCCCAAATAAGAGGACAAAGACGCGGCAATTAACTAAATGAAGCCAAGATTTCATGTCTGCTCTGTACAATGGGAATGAATGGCCTCTTCTGAAAGAGAAGAACAAGTTTTTTGAGCGCAGGAAGAAGGAGGGGCAGGAAGCGGAGGGGAAGCTGCTCTGATGCACCATGAAATTTAAAACATGACTTTTTCACTTTGTTAGCTGAGTTTTTAAGGGAAACTCCACCTGAATTCCTTTCAAACAGACTGAAACTCAACCTGAAGCAAAGAGTGGTGACATAAGTGACTGATGCCCCGTAGTTAGTTACATATTAGTTACTGAGTAACGGAGGAGGTCGACTCTGTTTACAGGTGACAAAATCTACATCTTCACACCTCTGAGGATCAATAATGAAACACGTTCAGTCTCGTTTGTTTGTTTGTCTGCAACCTGGAGTGTGAAAGTGTCGACTGAACCTGCAGGAAGTTCAGTGTCAAGTTACCATCTAACAAGCTAGCTGTTTCCTGTCTTTATGCTAAGCTACGTTACTCGTCTCACAGACATACGGACGTGTGAATGGTATCAGGTTAAACAAACTGTAATCAAATTACTTTTGTCACTCAGGCTCAGTGAGAAAAGAACTGACACTGAACTGGTTGGTTCTGATGGTTTCAGGGGTCTCGGGGCCAAAACTCCACAGTTTGCAGTGAAACAGTGACTTTTTTTAAACTGGCACCTGAACTTTGAGCATCACTGTCTCGAAGCAGGATATGAATATGAACCTGATCTGACAGGGTGGAGCTTTTTTTATTTGAAATTTGGATTACTGTCAAGTCTGTGCTGCTCTCCTGGAAATGTTAAACACATGCAGGTTCGGTAAAACAGAAGCTTTGTTGTCGACGAGCGGATTGACGAGCAGGTGGGACGGATGAACTTCTACCTACAGGCCAACAGGTGAAACAGGCTGTCGGGTTTCTCCTCCATTACAAAAGTGTGTGTGTGTGTGTGTGTGTGTGTGTGTGTGTGTGTATGTGTGTGTGTGTGTGTATGTGTGTCTCACCTTGCCCCCGTAGTCCCTGCCGTC
>JAQMCX010000002.1:26649523-26652356 GCA_029814765.1 Acanthurus leucopareius | reverse complement strand
CACACACACACACACACACACACACACACACACAGATAAGAAAACACTCACACACATCCTTCAACTTATCATTGTCCTCGTCTCTGTTTGCCTTCACTCATATAACACTAAAATGCCTGTATTAACCCCCCAACCACACACACACACACACACACACACACACACACACACACACACACACTTGTTAAATGACAGGAACACTTTAGGACACATTGCTACATTTAAATAAGAAGCTAATAGAAGAAAACTCAAATGAATACGAGCAGTGTTGTGATTTTGTCCTTTGTGGTCGATCAGTGGAGTTTCATTGAGACGAGAAAACCAGCTAATTTTTTTCTTTTTTTTATATTTTGAGATGACACATGAAGCTGGAACACAATTCATTGTACAAATTATATTTATACGTTTGTCATATAATTCTGTATTTTTATATTGGAAAACACTGTTATTTACCGTTTATATCAATATGGATTCCAGCCGTATTTATTATCTCTCATTATTATTCTAATTTAACTGTTAAAAATTCATGCATACAAATGCGTGGGAGTTTTTTTTATGTTTTTCCGAGCTGCAGTCGAGGACAAAACCCATTTGAACATGGTGTCTGATATTAAACCATGCTGTTGGAGGTGGAAGCGATGAGCAGTGACGTTAAACGAATGTGGATGAACTTTCACTGCTCACGTCTTCAGCTGAGCGATCACACAAACGCAGTGAGCCGAACGCTGCCCGACACAACCGGCCGGGGAAGCCCACGATATTTTTTATTTATTACTTTTTTTTTCTTATAGGGCGACGATGAAATTCATCTTCACAACTGAGGAGGATAATGAGGTGAGATAATAGCTGTCATGCTGTAATCCAGCAGAGTGATGCAGGATCCGGGCAGCCAGTCAACGAGCTAACAGGATGGGACGAGCAGGACGGCAGCCGTCCGTGATGCCAACTGACACAATGCAGCACACACACACACACACAGAGGCTGCCCGCAGGACACAATGCAGCACACACACACACACTCACACACACACACACAGACCACTTTCTCTCTCTTCCTCTGCGCCCTTTCACCCACTTCCCTGTCTAATTCGCTGCTGTCCATCATCCTCGGTGGCCCTGGGCGAGCGGCCTGATGCGGCTCCAGAGACTGATGGATGCAGCAGCTCGTGGGTCAGATGACTGTCTCCCCCAGGACAGAGAGGACAGTGTTCAGTGTTTTTCCTCTAATCTAAAATATCTTCGGCTTCATGTTTTTTCTCACTCTATCGGACGGTTGACATCATTTATCATTTTGTAAAAGAGTTGCTTCAGAACGAGGCTCCTCGCTGGTTTCGGCAGACGCATCACATCACTCCAGTCCTGGTTTTTCTCTCCATTCGCTTCCATTTAGATCTGATTTTAAGGTTTAATGCAGGTCTGGTTTGGGTCCTGAGCTGCTCAGTAGAAATTTTGACTCCACACGAGCCAGTTTGCAGCTGTAGATCCTCGGGTGGAGGCGAGGACTGAATCTATAGGGCCGTGCTTTCGCCATTAGAGCCCTCAGCTTCGACTCGACCTGCCTGAGGAGTTAATGCTCACAGAATCAGGGACTCTCTTTAAAATCCCTTTTAAAATGTAGTTTTTGGCCTTTCTGTTGCTGCCTTGCCTTCTGCATGTCCTCCTTCTGCTTTGTTTTCCACTTTTCAAACTTTGTTTTATGAAAAAAAAAAAGCTACATAAATAAAACCATTATGATCCCCAGGCAGGTAAACAACATGCCAGTAAAATACAAATTTTTTTTTTTAGCACCTTAAGACTGTGGGAGGAAGAAAATAAAACAGATTTACAAAAATCAGAATCTGATTTTTGAGTTTTGGGGTTTAACCAGGTGGCAGGAGGAGAAACTTGAACTCAACGTAACAACATGAGAAACTGAGACTCGTTCAGCCTGAGAAAGAAGCTCAGACTGATTCAGCTTGTAAAAAGCTTCCTTTAAAAAACAGAAATGTCTCTGGAGGACAGACGCCACCCGGCGTTACGCTGATGATTATCTGGTGTCAGAAGCAGCGGCGGTCAGAGTGATAACAGTGGCATTCGGACTCTGCTGGCATCGATTTACGCAGACGACACACTTACTTATTAATGTCTCTGCTGTTTTTTAAGAGAGCTCACCCGTGAGTCATCGAAAGGAAGAGAAAAGCACAAATCCTGCAGCATGAAGTCTGCAGGTTCAGTTTGAACAGTGTCGACCAAAAACAAGCCCGGTCAATATTCTGACCAACCAATCAGAACGACAGAAAATGAGGATTATATCCTGGTATGTGACTGTAAAGATACTAATCACACTCCTCTGCTCTTCTTATTTTGCATCTTCTAATACACGACAGATTTAATTTTATAACATTTAAAAACATTACGGTGCCACACTTTCACTTTAAACTTGAAAGGATGTTTGCACATCCTGGTTGGACTAAAACAAGTAAGTGAGGCCTGAAACTAACTCAGATATAAAATATGAATCACTTTTCCAAACTTTGGCAGCAATGAGTAAATGCTTTCAGACTGTTGATGAGATGCTTTAGAGAGTAAAGCTGCCGTGCAGACAAACAGTAGAAAACATTTTTATCATCTTACTTAACAAATCTCAGACTGATGAGAAAAGGAAGGCAGAAGAAAAAAAGCTTTTTTAACATTTTTTAGCATTAAAGGACATTAAAGGTTTTAAAAAGCCTATTAAGACTCTAATGAGAAGCAAAGAGGAGAGACAGATGCAAAGTCACAGAGAGCAAAAACTACAGCAAACAAGAGCGAAGGATGAAAACCCACAAGCTGTGAAGCAGCAAGAGAAAGAGAA
>JAQMCX010000002.1:26629523-26644523 GCA_029814765.1 Acanthurus leucopareius | reverse complement strand
CACTCCATCTCACCGGTCAGTTTTATTTCGGCCTCCCATAAGCTCGTCTCTCCTCTCTCCCAGTTTCCTCTCCTACATGCCCTCCTCTCCTTCTCTCATTTCCTCCCTCCTCTCCTTTCCTCGTCTCCTCCCTCCTCTCCTCTGGCCTCTCTTCCCTCGTCTCTGCTCCTGCACAACCTTGAAGAAAATGGATTATAGATGGAGACGGTGGGAGGAAGGGAGGCCGTGTGGAGCTCAATGTGGCTTTTGTGTTGAACTGCTCTTTCACAATAAAGGAACCAAACACATGCGCTCCCCTCCGTCCCCCTCCGTCCCCCTCCGTCCTCCTCCGTCCTCCTCCGTCCTCCATGTTCAACAACAAGAAATAAAGAAACTAAATATGACAAAAAAAATCAAAAAGCTTCAGAACTGATAAAAAAATTATTCTTAAACTTCCTCATTGATGCACTCAGTCATAAAGCGAAGGTTTGTCAGCATCAATGTTCAGATATGGATTCATTACTCGAAGATCCCCCCCGCCTGCTTGACATGTGTGTATGTGTACGTGCGTGAGTGTGTGTGTGTGTGTGTTTGTGGGTCTATTAATAGTGAGTGAGGTAAGCTGCTTGCCACAGTCGCAGGCTGTAATGGTCAACACTGCCCTCATGACCTACTTTACACACACTGCAGCACCCTATACACCAGGAAACATCGTGTGTATGTGTGTGTGTGTGTGTGTGTGTGTGTGTGTTTGTGTTTAAGGGAGAGAGAGATATTCAGATAAAGCACCATCTGCTGTGATCATCTAACTGTCAGCCTGAATTCTGTCTTTTCCAAGAAAATGTGCGTTTGTCTTTAAATAGTTTTGTGTTTTGGCCTTTTGTCGCGTCGGACCAGGCGGCGCTCGTTCACACACAGCTTCTGCACGCGGAAAAGGAAACTTCACGAGGTGCAAATGTTCAACTGACACTAAGAATCAAACATCCACAAACATTCGTCCAAAATGTAAAAAACTCAGAGGTAAAAAAAAAAGGCGACATGTTCGAGGTCGAGGAGAAACGTCCAGCAGGTGCAGCTGGTCAACAAATCTGCTGAAAGTCAGGTGAAGCTGCAGATGTTGTTCCAGATGTTACAGGCTGAATTTAAACTGATGAACAACATACAAGTTTACGGTGCGTTTACTGACCTAGAGCCTCTATCGATAAGTCAGGTCCATTTTATTTAGAAACAGAAAGACATAAATGTCGTGTGTAAAAAGTCAAAAGTGAAACCACATCATTGGTGACAAGGATGAAGCAATCAGGGACGATGAAGATGCAGAACATGAGAAACAGATTTGGCTGAAATCCTGGAAAGTTTGTGGTCTCTGACTGCTGATTGGAGGCAAAACACAAAGCTGCCACCATTAAAGATTTTACAGTTTTACTCCTCAGAGTTTCAACAGTTTCTGAATCCGGATTTTCACTTTTCTTATAAAACTCACTTTACTTTTGTCAGAAAAGTCATTTCGTGTTAAAATGTCCAAACTTGATTATAAACCGGAGAAAAAGACGGACTGTTTGATCGGAAGAAGTTTGAGTCATTTTTTTCCGTGTGCATTTCCTCACGAACATCTGGTTTGTGGAAACACTCGCAGAAAACACGGGAACCCTCCGCTCTGCACCCGGGGAGGCCGCGCGTTGACTCACGCTAAATTAGCTTTGCTCTATATTTTTGGGGGCTGGCCATGAAAGATTGATGTGGAGGTGAACTCTATGTAGGCCAGCGAGAGGGAGCTGCAGCTTTAATGCACTTTAATGTGCTGTGGTCTGCAGGGGGACGGCAGGGATCCGAGCAGGGATGCAGGACTGCCACGTGGTTTGGTTCGGGGGTCGAACCATCTAACTCATCGATGTTTTTATCCTGCATCCATGTTTTCCCTCAGGCTCCTCTTCTTCTAATGTTTTTGCTTTCTTTTCGCTCCTCCCAGCACTCATCGGCTCTCTCCCTCGATATTCTATCCATCAGGCTGTGTAAAGTGTTTATATCAATGCTTCATGAAACTTCTGTAATGCAGGATAATTGCTTCAGTCAGATAAGATAAGACAAGCTGGAACTTCACTCATGTGCAGGAAGCTGAGATCCAAACTTGTTTCTGCTTTAATGGCAACGATCTGCAGGCCGATTCCTTTTGTTCAGGAAGCAAATGATGGATCCACGACCACAAAAGCTATAACAAAAAATGAATTTGAGCTGCAGTGCACTGATGATTTTAAAATAGACATACATAACTTGAATTACTGCGTCCGGGTTGCTCGCCTGTTAATCGAACACAGAATGTCGTTTTACTGAGATTTTCCATAATTGAATTAACCTGCTGAAAGGACAGTTAACATCCCTAAAAAAAAGTCTGCATAAATCATCATCATCATTACCATCATGTACGCATGAAAACACAACCCGCCTGTATAGTATATAAGGCCCTATACACACACACACACACACACACACACACACACACGTATCCAAAGGAATAATTGGTTAATTTACTGTATATATAATCAGGCCTGACTGCTGGAATCCACCACAACAAGAAGCCTCCCTGTTTCCGTCGTCTCTCGTCCTCTGAAGCTTCTCAGTTTAAAGGAAACACGCTGACATTTTACAAGTAATCTCTCACATGAAAGAAGCACTGTGAGGCACAAAAAAAAAACACTTCCTTCAAACAGAAGCTTCCTTCATCTTGTTTCAATCTTGGTTCAATTTAAATTTACAGTTCCAAATTTTAAGCAAATTCAATTTTCCTGTAACTTAATGGACTTGTTTGAACATGAGCATCAGTTCCAATGGCAGTTCATCTTCATTTCAGCTTGTTCAGCTCTGACATCCCGAGCGTGAAGAACGGCTGGTCCTCAGAGGTCAAGATCTGCCTCCTCACACCCGTAAACCCTCGTATAAGCTGGTTCTTTCCTCCTCTTATCAGTCTGGATTACATCGGTTGTTCTGCACGTCCTGAGCAGCACAGTGCTGCTTTCCTCTCTGCTCTCACACAGAAAACACGATGCTTGTTCTCACTTTAAAAGACTGATCTGTATCTAAAAGAGGAGAACCTTCCATGTACAACACTGAGTCCAGGAGAAGAAGGAGTCCAATATGAATAAAACAGGATGTGACAGTTTGCACATCTTATTTCACTAAAACAACCAAACGTTTTTGAAACCAGCAGCCGAACCGAGTCTGTTTTCAGCACAGAAGGTTCATGCCATCACCTCGTTCTCTCTCTCAGCTGTAACTTTCATTACACGGCCGAAACGCCAAGAAAATAAATCATTTCAGCGAGTAAACTACATGCACCACATGAACCAGCAGCACTGAGAACCAAACAGACAAACTATTTGAGCCTTTCTCCTCGTTCTGCTCCGTCCTTGATCCAACACAACCAGCAGCCAGTGGAGCTGAGAAGGACACACTGATCTTCACTAGGAACAAACTTATGGCATCAGGCATCTCGGTGAGTTTAAGGTGATTTCTTCTTCTTGTGTCCAAAAAAAAAAATAATAATTGAAAAACTATGTAAAGCACAGCGAGAGAAGGCTCATTGAATCAGCGTTTCCTCTAATTTAAACCAAACTGCAGGTGCAAAAGGTGTGATCAGTTTTTAAAAGTTTGTCCCAAAGATTCATGAAACAGAAACGAAAGTAAAACTTTCTTGAAGCTCAAACTGCAGTGAAGCTTCATGCGACGCGACGCGACGCTGCAGGTTCAGTGTGTGTTTCATTTCTTCACATCACAGCGAACGTCACACTGTTAAAGAAATACAGAGTCAAACTGCTGCTGGTTCTCCATCAGCATGTAAATCAAAGGTCTGTCAGGCGGCAGTCGGTGTTTTCCTCCGACGTCCCTCCTCCATCTCTCCTCGTTTATCTTCCCTCATTTTCATTCTGTCTGTTTCTGTTCTCCCCCCCGATACCCCCCTGACACAAACACACCTCCTTCCTCTCATCATCCTCATCATCCTGACGAACGGTCTGTTTTCCACCCTTCATCTTCACCGTGTACGAGACGACATGTGCTGCAGCGTGAATCCTTTACAGAAAACTTCAGCGTTTAAATCTTTGTTCTCCAGTTTTTATGTTCTATTAACACATAAAAATATGAACTCCACTTCGTGTACAGCTAAAATAACCTGAACATCGATCTGAGGAACAGAGGACTCGAATGATTCAGAGAGAAGTTTGCTGACATTAAACTGAATCTGAATCCAGTTTTGAATCCTGTATTTAATCTGAACGTGTCGGTTTGATTTGAATTTAAATCTTTAAATTAAAAACAAACATTGTCATGTTTTATTTCCCGTCAGACAAACAGTCCAGAGCAGAGAAAACAGCATTAACCCCAAACTGTGAAACTGTGCTGCAGAAACGGGGGCAGCACAGCGGAGGTCACATGACTTCCAGTCCATCACTCAGCAAATATTATTCACATTAACTGCCAGTTTTTCTGCATGTGCATGCAATGTTTTCAGTGTTGCACTGCTGCAGGTGGCAGAATGTGACCAAACACAGTGTGACACCGGCGGCAGGCTGAAGCTCAAAGTTCTTCTCAAGTTTTCCAAATTGGAAAAAAGGCTCTTATTTTATCCCGATGGACGGTTAATAAATACTGAAGCAAAGACTTTGTTCCAGGTTTCTTTGAAAAGCCGTCTGCACACGCTGCTTTTCACTGCAGCTGCCTTGACTTTGGTGAAGCGTCTTCACACTTTGGAACATTGAGGCCTTCAGCTTTTGTACATGTTTGCATTCATCACAAGGTTTCTTTCTTCGAGTCAGAAAGAGGAAAAAGAGACAAAAAGAGAGGTTGTGTATGAAAAACCTGATCTGGGGTTCGTTGGCTGCAGAGTTTAATGAAGAAGAGTGTTTTCATACGACTTTGGTTTCATCACAAAACATCCGGACGGACGACGTTAAACTGACAAAGCAAACTCTCCGTCTGCAGGTGTGACAACAACTCCATTTCCACCTTAAACGCTCAGTCTGTTTCCTCTGTGTGTTTCTGTGGCTATTAATAATTCTTATTCCTCCTCTTTCCTTTCACTCCGGCCTCTTTTCTTTTCTTTCACTCCACCGAGTTTCACCGTACAACATCTGATCCCTGATCCTTGTTTTTAGTTCCCTCCCTCCATCCGTCTCCTCACTTCGTCTCACACCTTCTCCTCCCTCCACCCATCGACTCCATCACTCCGCTACATCTCTCACTTATCTCCAGCCCATCCTTTTTTCAGTCACTTGCTGCAGAGTGTGTGTGTGTGTGTGTATCCTGCAGCTTGCGGCTGTGTCTGTGGCCTTGAGAGGTGAAAGACAATGCTTAGAGCCTCTCCCTGCCTCCCCCCCGCCGACCACCCCCCCACACACACACACCCCCACCCACCCCCACACACACACACACACACCCACCCACACACACAAAGACCCAGACTGTAGAGCTGCTCTCTTCCCCGACCTCGCTCTCTGCACTACTCCCACACACACAAACACACATTTCCACAATATCAGCTCCAGACACACACACACACACAAAACAAACACACACACACACACACACACATTCAGCTGCCTCTGGATCACTTGCACCTACATCTACCCCCCCTCCCCTCCAAAGGGGCCTGTATCACCTCCAAACTCCCCCCTCGAGCCCCTTTTCTGCCCCAAACGCCCCGAAGATCCCCCATTCTCCTGAAAAGCTCTAAATCAGCTCTCGTCTCGTCGGGATCGCGGCTCCTTAACTGCCACCCAGAGTCCAATTTCCACCCCCGCCTCCCCTCCAGACTGGCCCCCTCTCCCCCAGAACTGATTCATTTTTCTGCCCAAACTTAATTGCATTTTTATTTCTTCCATAAGAGCCGACATCCGTCCCTGATGTCCTGTAACTCCGTCTGTTGTTTGTCCAAAACTGCCCCACAGAGCTGCAAACATTCACCCAGATCTGCCCCAAAGTTCTCCATCCAACCCCGACACCCCACTGCATCCACAGACTCCGCCCACAGAGTCCTGAGTCCATCCTCTCCTCTGTATTTCTACCTTCGTTGTTGTATTTACCCTCTTCCTGAAAACTGAATGGAAAAGTGAAATATGGAATAAGAGATTCGTCTACTGACTCATGACAGCGAGTGAATGATGAACAGATGAATCATAGAATTAAAGCTTTAAAATAAAACATTTCCATATTAAAATGTCTGAAAAAAACAGGACTTGTTTTATATATTTCTGCTGAATTATTTACTTTCATCGTCCTTAAACTTTGCAACGAAGTTCAACTTCAGAAAAATGTTCATATTTCTGAGATTTTTGCAGAGTAAATGATTTACACGGAGAAACGTCAGATTCATTGAAAGTAAAAATAACTATCTGTTCTTCTTCGCTTCCTGACAAACAGGTTGTAATTAAAATTGAATCGAGCTCTTTGGCTCCTGCAACATTTTTCAGCCATTAAATTTTCTCTTGTCTTTTATTCAGAAATAATTTTCGCTTTTTAAAAAATTTCAAATCACTAAATCGCCACTTAAACTCACAGATGTGTTGGTGTTTATTAGAGTTTTACTGATGCATCACATGATCCTACTGTCTATGCAAATCCAAGTGTTTTCCACCTCTGTTCTAATGATTATGATGCAGGTTGATCACATATTTACCGGATCAATACCAGCAGAGATTTGAAGCCCTCAGCTTTATCGGATTCCATGCAAGAATCCATAAATGTTTTATTTTCATTGTTATTACATAACAGTCTAATGGTTTAAATGCAGCTGCACAGGCTTTCCCATCCTGACAAAAAAAAAGAAAAAACTATTTGCACATATTGAAAAACAGATGAATTATCAACTTGAAATATTAATCTCAAAAATAGACACATTAGCTGAGTCTGAATACCTGCACATGATCGCAGCGTTCTCACCTAATGGAGTCACTCAGCGGAGAGTGGAGGAGAGGTTTCCTTGACAACCATGTAGGGGTTACAGAGTACATTGTACAGAATAATATAAGACATTATATACTGTGTACGCTTTTATTTTTTTGTGTGGAAAAAAAATGCCCTTATAGAAACAGAAACAGGATGCAAAGACTGAACGAACTTTCTTCACTCTCACATGAAACATCCTGCATGACGAACTAAACAAACACGAGGAATCCGGTGACAATAATTCATGAGATGATGTGTGTCATGAAGTGAGCAAATAAAACGTCACGGTTTGGAAACCTGAAGCCCAGAAAAAAAAAAAAGAAGTCTGGTGATGCTTTTTTTATATCATTTTAATGGCAGGTGAGTTTAGTGTGTTTTAAAGCAGCAGACTGTGTTAATTCGACAGTCTGAGAGCTCAATGGGCAACATTTGGACACACAGCGCTGCATTTACATCCACCCACGCACACACACACACACACACACACACACACACACACACACACACACACTCTCCATCTGCTGTCTGTGTTTTGTGAAACTTTATGACCTCACTGTAAAACTTGACTGGTCATCATAACTCACCGCTGCTCTTCACCGAGCAGATAAAGTCCGGCCTCTTTACGTCTCCTCGCCTGTTTGCTCTTTAACACACAAATATATATTTCAGAAATAATCTCGATGGATTTGAAGCCACTGACATTTTTCCCTGCTGTTTTAAATCTACACATAATAAAAACATAATCAGGCTTTAATCAAATCGAGTTCACACTCGAGCATTCTGACAATCCAGCAGCTCTTCTGTGCTTTAATGCAGCAAAATTATCAGATTATTTCAATCTGAGAAATTAAGCAGCAGCTCAGGTTAAACTTACATCCTTTTAATAACATTTTTTTAAAAATTGTTTTTCATGTCATGAATTGAGATGCACATTAAACATTCTGTCGTCTGAGTTCAAACGAGACGTCACGTTTCTGACCAACAAGACGATGGAAATCACAGTTTCAGAGTGAAGACCAGTCGGTTTCAAACTACTCAACCTGACATGTGTTTGATCTTTATCGCTCATGTAAGCTGTTCACAACCACACACACACACACACAAACACACACACCTACACACACACACACACTCACACACACATGCTCACACACACAAAGGGCCAAGGTAACAGGGTTCCGCCTCCCATCTGACAAGCTGAGGCCAAGGACTGTCATTCATAAAAGACACTGCCCACCCTCTCTCTGTGTGTGTTTGTGTGTGTGTGTGTGTGTGTTTGTGTGTGTGTTTTTGTGTGTGTGTGTGTGTGCTGTGTAGAGCACTGATCGAAATGCACTTCAGTGTGGCACCAAACAAACGAACACAAAGCCACAAACAGGAAAAAAAGAGCTTGAAGACGATGAAACGCCGCCAGTGTGTCGGCCGAGTGTGTGTGTGTGTGTGTGTGCGTGTTCGCTCGTCTTGTATTCAGAAAATGACACTGCAGCTCTGAGCAGGACGACGACCTGCCCTTGACACCACACGCCTCTTTTCTCTCCTTTTTTCAGCCAGAGAGCTTGAAGAGCAGGAGAGAGAGGAGGACCGAGTCTCTGCTGAAGAGGCTGAAAACACAGAAGAAGAATCGCACCGACTACTTTCACTCATTCATCAGTGACAATAAACCAGAGTTAGGAAACGAGGCAGAGCTGGACAGAGGAAACAAACCATCCATCACCATGTGAAGGAGAAGGAAGGAAAGGAAGCTGCGAGCAGAGACGGAACAAACAAAAACACCGATAAGAGAAAGTGAATATCGCTGTGGCTCTGATTCGATCAGGAGGAGCAACGAAACATTCAGAAGAATAAAAAATCACAACCATCTCTTCATTAATGTCAACATTTTGAAGGTCAAAACGAGATGCTTCAGATTTTTAGTCAGAGGTAGAATCAGATCAGGAAGCTTCAGGGTTTCATTTGGTGCCATTTTTTGATTTTTACTTTAATTTAATTTGTTCATAAATTATTTTCTGACCGACAGAAACGTTCCAAACGATTTGCTCGATAAATAATGAATCGTTCATAATTGCTGCCCACTGATGGTACATTAATAATTTTCTTAATTTAAAGCATATCAGTGCACAAACCTGAGCTGTCGGATCAGACGTGACTCTGCTCACCCAGTTTCCCCTCTGAGATCAATACAGGATCAATTCTTATCGCAGTGACTCTGATTCACTCAGTTTTACATTAAACCAACCTGATTTCTGCCACTAGAGGGCTCTCTACCAAAACAACAACACAAAGGAGATGTAGTTTGACGAGGCAGTGAGGGATCATGGGATATTTTTCTTCATCAGTGCGTCTGACTCTGAAACGTTCGCAGGTTTTGAGTTAAAGTTTGATTCACGTTACGTTTCCTCACGTTTGCCAACTTCCTTCTTCTGACTGAAGAAAAGAGACTAAATGAAACGTCAGCTTGAGGAAAATGACAGATTTCTCTGAGTTTAAACATTTGTTGGAAACATCTGGGAGAATATGAGAACACGACTAAACAAACTAGATGTTTTATTGTGGAAATGTTACAGATTATACCTTTAAATTTGAGACTGACTGTCACATTCATCCCTTTGAAACGTGCATCAGAGGAAGAAGCTCAGAACCGGATTCCCTCCTTCATCAAACAGACAAACAGAGAAGTGCTGCCGTCTGTGTGTGTCTGTGTGTGTGTGTGTGTGTGTGTGTGTGTCTACAGTTTCACACTGAGGTGATGCTGATCATTTTTCACTGTGATTGACAGCTGACATCCTCCGTGTCCACTGCAAACAGATTCATGACACCGAGGCGTCGCTTTTCTGTGGAAAACAGATCACCGAAGGTCAAAAACTGACCAGAAATTATGACGGAAAAGAAAAAAAATTATTCTCATCCCCTTTTTCGAATTTGAAAAGTGAGTTTTTGGGAAGATGAGAACTTCCTGTTGGACATAAAAATCAGAACATTCAAAATTTTTCACTTAAAATCTCACTGAGCTGCAGTTACACACTCATGTTTCAGTGTTTCAGTCCAGAAACATTCGTTAATGCTGTTTGCTGTGTGTGTGTGTGTGTGTGTGTGTGTGTGTGCAGGCGACAGAGGGGTATGTACAGTATCTAAACTACATCACAGATGTGTGCAGCATGCTAATCCTTTACAAATCTGTGTATGTGTGTGTGTGTGTGAAAGTTTACATGTGTGGTCTGTACGTCAGTGTGTGTAAAGGATGAAGCACCAATCTATTCCTAGATCTGTGTGTGTGTGTGTGTGTGTGTGAGTGAGTGTGTGTGTGAGAGAGAGTGATGCTGATTATTTTCAGGGCTGGATGGGTTTAGTTTTTCTTGTTTGTTTGTGTGTGTGTGTGTGTTTAACCCTTCCGCTTTCATGGAGGATTGAGAAAAGAGCGACTGATGCAGGAGGAGGAGAGGATGGATGGATGGATGGATGGATGGATGGATGGATGGATGGATGGATGGATGCTGATGTTCAGCAGGCCACAGTGATTTGAAGCTTAAACATCTGGGTGGTTTGGATTGGAGGGTCGGAGCTCCTCCACCCCTCCGTCTCTGTAACATCTGTCTCATCTGATCCACCTCGGGGGGTGGGGGGGTGTTGTTGCCTCCACTCTTAACCTCCTCACCGCTTCCTCTGTTCTCCTCGGCTCCTCCCGTCCTCTCTGTTTGGCCTCTGTTCTTCAGGTTCGCTGCTCTCCCTCCCTGCACATCTCCATCTCCTTCTAACCTCCTCAGTGTGTTTTCTGCATCTCACCACGTCTCTGATTGATTTACGTTCTGCTGCGTGATGGACTGGAGTGCTGAGAAACAAACACATGTGTCGTCCTTGGACTGATGTCTGTATATTAAACATTGAACGCCACATTTTTTACTCCTAAAGAACAAACATGTGAAAAACCATCACAACCAGCAGCTCTGAAACAAGACAAAGTGTCTTTTTCAAACCTGGACTTCTGTCTCTTCCCTCTGTGTTTTTTTAATGACATGTGAGAAATCATAAACTCACACACAACAATTCAAAGAGAACTTTTACTGCATTAATATCTGTTTTAATTATTACAAATTAATGAGTAAAAACTGTTTATTTGACTGAGAAACTCGTATTTCTAAAAGCTCTGATACGTCTGAGCAAAGTGGCAGAAACAGGAACCTTTACATCGACTAAAATCCATCTATGAATGTAATGAAGCCAAAAACAATTAATACTGTGTTTTATTGTAAATACACAGTATTTTTAGTCACATGACCGACTCTGTACTCAAACAACCGTCTGTTTAATGGCGTGAATGCTTTCAAGTCAAAAACAGAAAACTAATCTGTTATTCTTTTTTTTTAATGCAACGCTGCTGAACTGCCTCCTAATTAAAGTCCAGGGATTCTTTGTCTGCAGAGGAGTGTGTGTGTGTGTGTGTGCACTGAATAGGCTGTGTGTGTGTGTGTGTGTGTATGAGTGCATGTCAGAGTCTCCGCGGACTCAGATTTCCTTTCATATTAAGCGATTTTTCCCCCATGACAACAGAAACATTGATCTCTCTCTATTCTTTCTGTTATCAGCTCGAAGCCGGTTGCATCTCGCAGCCGAGCTGCTGCACAGCGAGCTGCTCCCTCAGGTGTGGATGTGTCTCTTTGTTTTATTGCACCAACTAAAAAGGCACTGTGTGTGTGTGTGTGTGTGTGTGCGTGTGTGTGTGGTGCTTTATGTTCTTGAGAAAGGGGGGCCAGCTGATAACCACGGGTACAAAATTCAGATTGGGACACATTTTATTGAGGCAACCTTTGGTCGTCCTCAACCCTCCAAACCATAAAACCATAAGAGAACATTGACACTCCCAAGGTCTTAAAAACACCCCCCACCACACACACACACACACACACACACAGACAGCGGCAGGCACCTTGACCCTGACAAGGTTTGTTGGCTGGGTGTGGGGGGGGGGCCGGGAAGGGAAAGGGTGGAGACCGAAGGATGTCGGGTCACAGAAACATGAATCCACACAGATCTGAATGTTCTCTCCTCAACACGTCACCATCATTCCAGCTGCAGGCTTCGTCACGCACACAAATACTTCAGAGCAAAGAATCAGTTTTTGCTGATTTTATCCTCTGTGTACTTTTAAGACTGTTTACTTTATTTTACTGAATATCTCGTGTAATCAGCTGATACTTTATCTTCTGTGTAATCTGAACTGTTTCAGTCTGTGGATCATTTTGGTGTTTCTGCTAAAAGATTTAAGTCCTTGTTATTTTCAGCTCCAGTCGGCTGCTGCTGCTAATTGCAGATTATGTAGCTCAACAAGTACTTTTACTACTAAACAAAAAACATGAAGACGTTAATAAAAAATGAAAATACTATTTAATACAAAAAAAGTTGAGCTGCTTCCCTCAAAATCACAAATATCAACTTATCAGACACCATGAATGTTTGTTTTTACAAACTCCAAACCATGAGAGGTCCATAAGCATCCAGCTAGGGTCAAATAGTACGGAAGATTACCTGCAGACAGCACACACACATGCACACACATACACACACATGCACACACATACACACACATGCACACACAGCCACATGCATGATGCACTGCAGCCTCACATCTTATCAAAGATAACAAGAGGCTGAGAAAACTGAAACTGCTGCAAAATTACCATCAGCAAAACACTGAGCATCACACAGCAGAGTGGACGTGGACGCGCGGCCTGCGTGCCGATCGCCTGCTGGACTTTCCTTTCTTCTTGCATGAGTGCGAAGCGTCCTGCTGATTCGAGAGCTTATCAAGTTTAGTCAGACACTCATATAAAGGTTGTAGAGGTTTCAGTCTCTCTCAGCTCCAGACCTCATTAAAGCCGAGCAGGAGGCTGCTGCACTCCACTCCAAGTCAACCGGCTAATTGCACTTACCAGGGGAACACACACACACACGCACAAACGCACGCACGCACACGCACACACACACACACACTCGAGAAGAAGAACTCACTTACATTTAGCTCACAAAGTGTGGAAGTTACACAACTGAAGTGCACACGATGGTGTCGAGGAAGAAAAACACAAGAGAACAAACTGAGAAAAGAGGCACACACACACAAACACACACACACACACACACACACACACACACACACACACTCACAATAGAAACAAAAACAATATAAATATGTCAACAGGTTGTGCTAAATCACAGCTGGTGCTCTGTGTGTGTGTGTGTGTGTGTGTGTGTGTAGATGTGGAGGTGTATGGAGGGTTTGTAATATTAATTGCAGAGCTTCTTATTTGAGTTGGAGTCTTAGAGGGGGGGTGTTAATAATTAAGCAGCTACTGTACCCCGCTCAGTGGAGAGCGTCCCTCACCAACACACACTCACACACGCACACACACACACACACACACACACACACAAACTCTCCAGGGTGTGTGATGAGAGACTTAAGAGCACATACAAACACACAATGGACGTTTACGTGCAGCCTCATGTAAAAACATGTTACACATGTAAACAAATACAAAATAATGAATGTGCATATATCAACACGCAAATAACCAGCTGCCTGATGCAGAGCACGTACACACACACACACACACACACACACAAACACACACACACACACACACGCCAGCAGCCAGAGGCATTTGGTAGAAACCCCCGAATCAAAGTCAAATGTCACATGTTAATGCTTCTGTGCATTTTTAATGGTGTTTCCATTAAGGTGGCCACTGGTCCTGCAGCAGGCCGACACCACAACCACCTTAACTCTGAGTGTGTGTGTGTGTGTACGTGTGTGCATGCTGGAGAAACAACGCTGAGGGCATTTAAATGAGAAATATTCATAAGACACACTGTTGTAGTTTAAAGTTCACTGGTTGCAGTAAATCTGCCCCCAGATGATTTTTATCCAGTCTCACTTTCTGTTCGATGTGTTTAAAAAAAAACTAACAAAAAGCTGATCAATCAAAGACAAAACCAATCATGGATTCAGCTCTGAGCCAAGTGACACACACACACACACACACACACACACACACACACACACACACACACACACACTGCAGCATCGCTTGTCGTAGCCATCAGTCGGACGTGGAAAATGAGACTTCAGTCCGGACGAGACACGAGCCTCTCAGTTAATGAGCACGAAACAGTCGGAGTGACAGGAACAATCCGATTCCACTCAGATTAATTATTGTGCGAACACGGTGTGAAGCTCATTAATTAAAGCAAATGAAGCGGCTTGTGTTTGTTAGTCAGGTGAGTTAACAGATTCTGACTGACGTCGTCTCAGTTACGCAACATTTTCACTCCTCGCTGCTGATTCTGATTCAAACACCAAAACAGTGGATGTGTTTTTTCAGAATTTGAAAGGCGACGACGTGATTACAGAAACATTACAGATGCAGTTTGATCAAACCTTCATCTCTGATTTGAAATCAGGAACAAGAAGTCAGACAGATCAACCTTTAACCGTGCTGCTTCCTGCTCTGACGCTTAACTTCGACACTGGATGTGAACGACGTCCTGCAGAATCGTTTATTTTAAATGTGTTTCAGGATAAAAAGCTGCAAACAAACTGTTCAAACGCGTCCTGCTTTTAAGGAAAGTGTTGGTGTTTTTCAGTCACACAGTCGAGGAAAAACTGAGCCGGTTTAAGCATCTGACTGAAGAGATCTCCGGGTTATTCGTCCGGTGGCGTCCACTTCAGACCCTCTCCCTCCACACTGCCCCTCTTCTTTTCATCCCATCCACCCCTCCCACCACACACACACACACACACACACATACACACACACACATACTTAGCTTTGGGTAGCGGGGGTGAGGGGGGTGGGGGAGGATGAGGAAGGGAGGAGGAGGAGGAGGAGGAGGAGGAGGAGGAGGAGGAGGAGGAGGGGGATCAAAGTCATCCTGTCGTTTGTTTCCCACTGCCCTACTTTCCTTTTGCTGCACCGCTTTAACACATTAGACCATGTGGGCCACTGGCCTACAGCGTCAACGTGTGTGTGTGTGTGTGTGTGTGTGTGTGTGTGTGTGTGTGTGTGTGTGTGTGTGTGTGTGTGTGTGTGTGTG
>JAQMCX010000002.1:26614366-26627409 GCA_029814765.1 Acanthurus leucopareius | reverse complement strand
GCGGGAGACGACGCCTCAGAGGTGTGTGTGTGTGTGTGTGTGTGTGTGTGCACGTGTGTGTGTGTGTGTGCACGTGTGTGTGTGTGAGTGTGTGTGTGTGTGTGTGTGTGTGTGTGTGTGTGTCGACCATCTGCTCTGCTGAAATGAGCTGCCTACTCCAGTTAAATGCCCCGACAGCTTGCTGGTTCGGAAAAAACACCCACCTGATTTTAACTCTGCGAGTCCTGACGGCCACAAGCTCTTTGGCCTCCTGCACCTCCTCCCTGTTGGAGGAAGGAGCTGCCGTGTGGAGTCCCCCCCCCCAGCACTGATATGTAGTTTAATGGGCTTTCGGCACTGATATAAAACAGTGTAAAAGTTTAAAAAATACTTTGGCTTTTGTTTTCAGGTGTGCTGCATTTTAAAAAGGTCTCGAAAGTCTCAAAGCAACAGCAGAAGTCGTGACCTGCAGAGCTGAAGAAGAACTGCAAAGTACAACCGAGATAAAACGAGTTTAAAACACTCGTTTAAAGATTAAATATTTTTTAAAAAAGCAAAAATCAAGTGTGTGATGAATAAATGTTCTGTTTTGTGTTAATAACATTAAATAACATCCCACAGCTCATGATTTAAATGCACAATGTCATTTCTGCCACTAGGGGTCTCGCAGGTAAAAACAATGGTAGGTAGGTAACAGGTAACAATGACTGCAAAGACGTTGTTTGATGACGTCATAAAGCAGTGAAGGATCATGGGATTTGTTTATTTTCTCATTGCAGTTGTAAATCAGGCAGAAATGCTCACAGACGAGGTTTCATGTTAAAGTTTGATTCACGTTACGTTTCGTCACGTTCGCCGACTTCCTTCCTCTCTGATTGGCGTCGCCGCGAAAGTTAGAGACAGCAGATAAAATCAAAGATTATCTTAAAAAAATAAGGTTTTGTTTTGGGTTTGAACATTGATGGAAACATTTGAGTGCTTACCCTTAAAAAAAATAAAATAAAAAATGAAATTGCCTCGTTTTTATTTTCCAAAAACACGTTTCAGCTTCCGGGGCCCCTGGGAGCCCGAATATTTCCTCCAATTCCTGTAGATCCATCTACCTGACTCTTTTTCAGGTCATCATCCCGACGAGGCCCGACCCAAAGTGTGTGATACATCACACGAACACTCCCGTACATCAGAGGAGTGAGAGGAGGCTTCGCTCTCCGTCCGTTTCTTCAGACTGACGTCTAATTGAGCAGGAAGTTCAGTTCGGCTCCTCTGAGTGTGGAGACACTTACAGATGTCCTCCTGCTCCGCTGCGAGGCGTCGAGAACACGGTGACCTTTTAATGACAAGGCCTCATCTTCTCTGCCACTGCACACACACACACACACACACACACACACACACACACACACACACACACACACACACACAGCTCTCTACCTCCACCATCCATCCACCTCTCAGGACGTCATCCTCTCCAACCATCTCATCTCGTTTCAGTGTCTTTTTATCTCCTTCTTGTTTCTTTCTCCCTTCAGCCCCCCTCACTGCTTCACACCCTCCCCTCATAATTTTAAACTCTCACATGGTTTTGAATCTCAGCAATAGAAGCTGATAAATCTAATGAGTCCATCAAGAACTTGTGCATTTTTTTTTTTTTTAATTGAGAAAAAAAACATTTGTAAGATAAAAGTTAGTTTTGTCTTTAGTGCAGAAGATTAATTATCATTCAAAAATAAAATTTGCTAACGAGCTAACCCAGTTTGAAATAAACCATGTGGGCTTCATGGTTTCTTTTTTTAAACAGCTGCATCAACAGTCGTTCTTGCAGATATTTTGGCTCCAGTTCTGGATCCTTCAGTTCTTTGTGTCAAACAGGAAGTTGTTCGCTCCTAAATTTCTGCACTAAATATCAGCACATGTCGTTTGTTCCTGTTTAAACTTCACCTGTTTACAGACCTGACAAAGTTTGTAAGAAAACTGTTTGTTTCATCCTTTTCTTCTTTATGTTTTTAAGGAAAAGATGAACGGAACATTTTTCCCTCTGTTGGACTTTAAATGACCTTAGAAAAGTGTAACTGACTCTGAAGCTCTAAACGATGGAGACTGAAACACAGAGAACAAAAAGGCCTCCACCTCAGCCGAACAGAGAGTCTTCCCTCCCTCCTCCTCCACCTCCTCTCTCTCCTCCTCATCCTGGAGAGGAACAGAGGAACAGAGATCTTGATGGAGATCGGTTGGAGCACTTACTCCCTCCTGCAACTGAACCGTCAGCCTCACTTACATCAACACACACACCCACCTGAGCTCGATACACTCCACCGCCGCCATATTGTCTTTGCTCGGAAAAACCCAGCAACACACACACACACACACACACACACAGGCAGCCGGTAGTGGATACAGTGTATTACAGTACTATTCAAATGTTCATGGCCAAGGTCTCACACACACACACACACACAGCAGCAGATAATTGCCGTATCAATGCAGCATCATGAAACAATACGGTCGTCTGTCTTCAAGGTGAGCGTTCGAGTGTGTTCGTCACCGCAGGAAGCCTTTCAGAGCACAGCCAGCAGTGTGTGTGTGTGTGTGTGTGTGTGTGTGTGTAGGGGGGTGCAGAAAGACTGAGAGGAGAGTGACAGGCAGGTAGAAAGCAAGATACTGTAGGCGGGAGGAGAGAGAGACAAAGGAAAACATGGTGGCAGAGAGAAGAAGAAGAAGAGTGACAGTCGAGTCTGTTTGAGGCGACGGAGAGAGAGAAGGATGAGAGAGAGAGAGAGAAGGATGAGAGAGAGAGAGAGAGAGCGAGCATCCTCCATCCTGATCCGGGGATAAAATTTCACAGCCTTCCAAAACCACTTCCTGTCACACAGCGTCTATAACCTGAACGCCTTCTGGCTCGTTCCTGCTGAGGATCAAACTGTCTGGTTTTTACTGCAAAACAGCTGAAAAACTCACATGTGATAAACTGATATAAAAACACCCACAACCACACACACACACACACACACACAATCTGCTGCGTGTCCTGTATGTGTGTGTTACAGGCCCGTAAGACATCACTCAAAACACACTGATATTCCAGCGACGCCACATTAAGTGTGAAGCTTGAAGCTTTGACAGAGTAACAGTGACGGGAAAAGAGAGAAACTGACAAAAGCGAGTGGAAGCACAATGCAAAGCGAAGGAACAAACAGACAGTGACGCTCTCCTCAAACTGTCAATCGCAGTTTTCTCTTCACACTTTGTCAAAGCTGATCTCTTCCAACAAACAGCACTGCTGGTGTAAAAACTCGTGAAATGTGCCGCATTCAAACAGCAAAACCTGATTTTTTTTCTCTGTCACTTATAAAATAACTGTGGCGTTCAGGTATGAGGACGCTCGTGTTTCCTCCTACAAGTTAAAGATGCCAGTGGAGATTTATGACAGTAAATCAAACATTAAAGAAACTGTAATCTGCTGCTTTTCACTGACACAGTTCTTATAAAAATCATCTTCACTAAAACCTTCTGCTCTCCATCATCAATCCCTGGAACGAACAGAAACACTGAGATGGATCATGACTCCTCCCTAAAACTTGTATCTCCATGTTCTCTGTTTCATTAAACTTGATATGTTTTCTCTCTGTGTTCATCCATCATCATCTGAAACTCCAGAAATGCTCCTGACTGAGATCACTTGTGCAGATTCTCCTTCCAGTCCGACCCATCAGCTCGTAAAGGCCAACAGACTGAAAACAGCCGGAGAGTCTCAAGTTTACAACAGTCAGACAAACATCAGGTTGTAAACATTAAGACTCTGCTCGTAAAAAAACCTCTGAGTTCATCTGAAAGACACTTTAACGGCTGAAAACACTCCGGGACCTTCAGACTTGTGCAGAACTTTCTAGTCTCTCAAAAACAAAACGAAGTCGTTCCTCTGAAGAACGACTTTTCCACTCAGCAGCAGCAGCAGAAACATGAAACCCAGACGAGATGAAACGAGCGGCTCCTTACCGTCGTCCTCCTTGCCGTGTGTGTTCGGGGGACTGTGGCGCATCCTGTCTCCTCGGCTCGGCGGGCTCAGGTCAGACGCTGCTCCCAGATCAGCTGCTAGCCATGTGGGCTCGCTCATCTCTGCCTCCTCCTCGCTGCTCAGTGAACTGTCATCCTGAAGAGACATAACAGAGACGTTTCAGCCATCTTTCACTCCGAACTGCACGAGTGTCACCGAGCTACATTCACACAGATCGAGACACAAGATTATAAAACCAAATAAGACTGATGGATGTTGGAGTTCAGACTGACGCTCAGCCTGCAGCGAACCATAAACTTTGCTTAAATTTTCACAATTTCAAGGTTAAAAGTTTCTCATGAGAACAACAGTAAAGAGTCACTTGTAGAAATGTTTAAGCTGCAAACAGGGTTCAACAAAATGTGGCAAACATGGAACATCAGTTTCAAGAACCTTGCAAGAGTAAAACACCTTTTTGTAAGCAGATTGTTTTCCTGTGAAGATCAAGATGATTCAGATGTGACATGCTGACAAATCTTCTCAGAAGTCTGTTTTACATTCTGTTCACTTCCTTCCTCTTCATCACAACACCCCGTTACTGAAGTTTACAGGGGAAATCAATCAAATGCATCCTAATTTTAAAATGCAATGCTCTAAATTTCTAGATTTAAGTGCTAAAATCGTGCAGACGAGTGATGAGATGATGACAGACGAGGTGTTTCAAAATAAAGTTTGTTCACCAGCAGAAATGCCAACAAACTCTTTAGTTAAGTCAGTGAGTGTGACAGTAGTTTGATCGTCTGTGCAGAGACTCATTATCGACACAGTTTCATTAAAGTCAACATGACTAAACTAACAATCGTCCCCCTGTGGAAACACATCTTCGTCTGTGAATTCATCTCCTCTGCATGCTCCGCCACCTAAACTCAGATTAGCCACTTTTTCATGAATGAATCGGTTTTGAGTGTTTTTTTAAATCTCTCTTATCATCGTTTTGTCGGTGTCAGCATCCACGCGAGCAGCCATGACAGCTGCTCCGCCGGTTTAACCCAAACATCAGAGGAAACAAGAAACACGAGGCAGAGAAAACGGCAGGCAGGCGAATCAAACGCAACACGCCAACTGCTGCTCGCTGTGCAGCACCTGCAGGCCTCGCCGGCAGCAGGAACATCACACCGAGATGTTTTCCCTCTAAACTCTGAGCTGCCTTCATACGTCGGTTCAGCGCTGGGAACGAAAATTCAACACTTCCACAACATTTTTGAGTGTTTACATCAAAAAATGCCAAAGCTTTTGGTGAAATATCTGCGAGTGCTGCTGGATCAGCCGCTGACTGACAGAAGCAGAGCAGCTTTTTCTCTCTGCATCACACAGTGGATTTCAGTTACGAGCCTGGAAAAACTGAGTTCAGACTGAACATGAAGTGATTTGGAGAGATGATGTGAGCATTTAAAAGGTGAAAAGATTAAAAGAAAAAAAGCTTCAACATGAGCCAAAAAAACTGGATTAAGGTTGTTCATCCTGAAGCTGCAGGACTTCTTTCATGAATATGACACAGAAAAATAGATCAGATCAGCAGGAAAACAGAGGAACGGTTCATTAAAGGTCCTGAGATGTTCTCACTTCTGACTCATCACTAATGGAAGCTTTTGCAGGAAGATGCACTTGGTTCCTCATGATGTCTGCGATCCAGGCTTTTAACTTCCCCACATTCAAATGAGACAACAACTTCAGGCGACAGGAGTCACACAGAGGATTTAAACCCAGCTTTGTTGAGGTTTGTTTTGAGTCCCAGTGAAACCAGAAAACCAAATAATTATTCCAAAGCAAAACCGAACGGCACCAGTTTCACCAGGATGTCAGTGAGGATTTCAGGCTGAAGGGATCTGCATGTCAGACGGACATGAAGGTGAAGCCAGTGTGTTAACAAAAGAATAAAAATGTGTCCACTGACTGTTTTTGGTGAGTAAATATGAAAAGATTAAACACTCCAGAGGTAAAATTTGCTTCGTAATAAGAACAAAAAGAAAAGAATATGTCCACAGTTTATGAGCAAACTCATGTAACTCCAGTGTTTCTGCAGGAAAGGAAGCTGCTCGTCCGTCCACGTTCACATCTGTAGAGACACACGAGGAGGAGACCTGGACTTTAATCATGAGGCCCACAGATGTTCAATGACAGAATTTCAGGATTTTCTGCCATCAGATCAAACCAATCACATGTATCCCACCTCACACACACACACACACACACACACACACACACACACACACACACACCTACAACTGTTATCAGCATCTTAAAAGACCTGCACTTCCAGTAATGAGGTCGTTAGAGCCACAACTGCCTTTTATTACACACACACACACACACACACACACACACACACATACACACACACTCTCAAACGACGAAAAGATTAATGAATGAGCAAAGACCTCAGTGACACTGAAGCTGAGACGCAGTAAACTGATGATTTTATAACCGAACGCTTTAAAAATCCTTTAAACAGACGACAGCAGCAGACAGGTGAAGGCTCAGTTTACCGAAGGTTTCCTGGTTCATTCGCTCTTTCTGCTTACTTTTTTTATTTTATTTTACTTTATTATTTTTCACTCTGAACAGGAAAACGATGCATAATTCAACCATTCAACTCCTCCTGTTGCAGAGCGGCACTCGTTATTAGCTGCAGCGACAGATGACAGACTGAAACAGATACACAACAGTCTGCATTCATACACATACATGCACACACACAGGTACAGTTTACATAAATTAGCCATGTAGCATTTATTTAGTTTGCATACGAGGCAGAGATTTGTGCTTTGAGGTTTGTGGAAGTCAGAGCTGAAGCCGGTGGACAGACGTCACATAAAAACCACTCAGCTGGATTAATGGCACTAAAAAAGAAAGAGGAAAATAAAAAAGCAAAAATAGAAACCACTGTATCTCTGCTAAAGAAGCACCGGAGGTCACAGAGGCGAGTCTGGGTGGGGGGAGGTGCAGGGTGGTGGGTTGGGGTCGTCAGGTTCATGTGGGGGTGTGTGGGGGGGGTCGCAGCCTAATCTTTCCTCCTGAACATTTCCAGCTTTAAAATAAGAAGCTTTCTTCAAATAAGGTTCGGTATGCAGAAAAAACAACAACGACTTTATTTATTTTACCGTGAAATCTCTTGTATTTTTCAATCATCAGCACAGACAACAATTCATCACATGTTAATGGAGAACGTTGTCATTTTAACAGTTTCCTTCTGAAATATTGTGATATTTGCTCAAATTTTGAACCCATCATCAGTCCCATCCCTGCATGTGCAGCAGCAAGACTCTTCCCAGAGTCTTTTTCAGCGGTTTCAAACTGAGAATGGAAAAGCTTTCACCAGGTGATTATTGCCTGAATATCAGTGAGTGATCACACGGGTCTGCTAACGTCCCTGTGATGTGAACGTTGTTGTTCACAGAAGTTGAAACGGGAAGTTAAGTTTTCTTCAAGTCGACAGAAAACCTTCATCTGCACCCCTTTTTCTCGTCACTGCAGTCAATTAAGAAAATTTGCTGCTGCAAGGGGGATTCCACCGTTTCTATTTAAAGAAATAAAGATAGTTGTGTGTATACAACTACTGCTGAATCTCCTGTAAAGAGTCCATGTGGCAGCTCTGACCCATATCTGTCCATTAGAGAGGGTTCTCTCAGGAGGAGTTTCCCTGGGCCCGTCACACCGGATTAGCTTCCTCACTGCAGCCAGGCAGCCAGGCAGCAAGCCAGCCAGTACGACTGCACACGCTGGCAGTAACTCATAGCATCCATGTGGGTCTGCAAACAGCCGAGCGATCCAGAGAGCTGTGTCATTAAATTAGAAAAGGCTTCAATCCACAGAGAAAGTCGCTGTGTCACCCACCTATTTAAGGCATCACCGCATCTAGGAAAGCCAGAGGTTTTAGCAAAGATGCTTCTGCTGTCGTCGTCACACCAGGTTGTAAGCAGAAACCTCCAATCAGCACCAAAGTGTCAAACACTGCAGCACCTTTCAAGCAAAAAGCTAAAACTGCTTCCCTCAGTTGGAGCTAAAATAATTACAATTTTTAGTTTAGTCTTTAACGTCTTTTTCTTTTCATCCTGTATTTAATTTGTTCTGTGCAGCTTGTTGAGACTCAGAAAAAACTGCCAATCTCATAACAAGTTTGTCAAGTGATTGACACATGAATGCCTCAGAGTCCAACTTTATTTAAAACATCCATGTAGAGCAGATCAAAGACGAATCTCTGCATCCACATCCATCTGCGCCTCGTTGCTGTTACCACTGAATGTTAATCATGAGGAAAGTGACTCCCTGAGAGCAAATCATCACAGTGGAACAATGCAGGTTTCAAGCTCTTATTGTACTCGATTACATGAGAAAATTACAGGATATTCAAATGAGTGAGGGTCTGAATGTTTCCCATCTCCTGTAAAAAAATGAATTCTCAATCCACAAACAAAAGTTGCTCCAGGCAGAAAGATCACCAGCTAAACCTGCCTTACATCTAAACCTAACTCAAGGGGGAAATAAAGCAAAAATCTCAAGGTTTTCCAGGACTCCCATTCCAGTCTGTTTGATTTTAAAGCCGGTCAAACCTTTGAACATGTTCATCAGCTCAGAGGATATTTCTGACACTGTTCATTCAGCACAAACCACTCCGACAAAAAAAAGAAAAGAAAAAAGATCAAATGGGACTTTATTTTAATCTCCTCTTAATTCATTTTCAATTACGATCCTCAGCAGCTCTCATTAGCTCGTTCTCAGTTGCCGTATAATCTCATGCAATAATCACCGGTTTGCCCACATCTCTTTGTGGTGACGTCGGAGGACTGAAGAAAAGATGATTCATACAAAGACCGTGGAAGCAGTTTCAATTTTCATAAAGACTCTTGGAAAAAATGAGCTGTGATGAAGTCATGAGCAGAATCATCTCCTTCTTCTGTGAAAATGACGAAGTGAACAGCAGCTCTTCTCAGGTTTCTTGCTGCCACCGATGTGCAAGCGTCGAGGCTTTTCTCAACTTCTCGACACTGTGAAGTTGTTCTTTTGCTTCCTCAAGCTCTCATCATGTTAAATAACAAGAACAAATTACTGGCAGCAACTTGAAGTCACTAATAAAGAATGCGAACGGCTGAAAACTGACTTGAGTATGAAAATGATCAAAACGCAGTGATTGTAATCTACTTGGAGTCTTTTGTTTGTCTGTTGACATGATACGAAGAACAAATGAGTCATTATTTTCATCATCACCATGTGAAAAGAAAAACGCTGCCAATTACGGCCAACGAACCCCATGAAAACCCCGAATCAATCGATGGATTGATCCGCCCAGCGTTCAGTCTGTGTACCCTGATGTTTCTTCTTCCTCCAAGAGCTCCATTGTTGACTGAAAACTATTGAACACACATCAATGAGGCACACTGACTCCTTCATTACCATAATCACACACTGCATTATACCACTACAACTACCACTACGTCCCGATTACTCACTAAAGCACCAAATGTTGATTTATCCGCTGCTGTTTTAGAAAATTAATTAGACGTTTTCTTTAAAAAATCTTAGATCTGTGGGGTGTTTTTAAAGATTTATGCCTTCATCAGGAGTCAAAGGGCTTGAGGCTGAGAGTCACAGTCCGGCTGGTGAAGCTGTGAATTCTGACACACCACGTCAGCTGGTTTGTTTTTTTAATAACAAAGATGAAAATACAGAAAAGAAAAACCTTTGGGCACTGTCACACCTGAAAGTTCGGACCAAGGTTCATGTTTTTTTTACGTTGTGTACATTTGGTTCAGTCCTGTTCGGTTCCACACTACAATTATACAAAAGAACTAATGGACTTTACTTGACAAACCTACGTCATCAAGTACGTGGGTTGTGTGTCTCTATACTTTACACTGATTAGTTTGAAAGTGTCTTGTTTTGTAGTTTGATTGTAGCTTTATGAGTTTTTTCCTTAATAAAGTCTTCAGACCAAATATTAATAAGACATTTAATCTCCTCTTTCCTCCATGAAGTTCCTCGGCTCATTTTTGTTTTGATAACAGTTTCTTTGTTTTCGTGTTCCGGGTATCCTGTCGTAACTTCCTGTCATTAGTACAGAGGTCTGAACCTTTGCTTTCACACTGGACACGAACCAAACAATGGTTCAGTTTGATCCGGACCGCAACCACCTCTTTTCAGGTTCAGTCGTCTGGTCCAGATCATGGACCAGGAGGAGGTTTCACACCTGCCAACTTGGTTCGGATCAAACTGAGAAGTACGAAATTCCGCACCAAACAGAGGTGTGAAAGCACTCTAAAATATCACCAGCAGGATTTCAAATTTCCCCTTTAGCCCAAAAAGCAGAAGACATATCAGTGTTAGAACTAAAATATTCAGTGTGGTGAAATATCAGCAGTTCAGGAAGTTGTTCTTCTATCATTGTGTTTGTTATCTGTTGTTGTTAATCTGCTCTGAGGCCGAGTTTCCTCTGCTGTCAACACTCGACTCTTCCCTCCTCTTTAGATGATCACAGTCAGCAAACCTGAGGAGGTGTGTGTGTGTGTGTTGTTTATTAACGGTTTCAGTAATGAGCCATCCTGATCTGCATACAGATGAACAGCAGTGTTCCTGCCTGATAGATTAACACACAAACAGGGCTTAGAGCAGCGATACGATATTTGTTTTAGTTGTTTCATAGTGATTAGTCGGGTTGAAACAGCTAAGTCTGTTTTGTACGGCAGGTAAACTGAGGCTGATCTGCGCGTGACGGACTAACAGGCCGAGCCAAGTGCAGAACGATCAGATGGTGAACTTTGCAAGGTAAGAAAACTATCAGAGAGCAGCTGAAGTTATACAAAAATTCTGAGAAATCTGAGAGAATCAACTGTGAGACATTTTGAACACACATGTTCTTCATGAGACACACACTCATCAAACAGTATGATGCAGCAAAGAGGCTTTAAAGTTAATTACTTTCTATTATAATTACTTTAAACCTGCAGTGACTAATTGTCTATGGCCACCTGTTCTTACACTGACACTTCATATATCATCATCATCTTCATTTTTTTAGTACTACTACAACAGTATTTATTAAAGTACTTTAACCTGTAAAAAACTTTCCTGAAGAATTTTTGTGTGACAAATATAAAAAAACAACATGGCTGAAGGATAATTTGACTGCTTTTGTTGATTCTGCTGCATGAGATGCTGCAAGAATTTCAGTCGTTCAAACTTTAAAAAAGTGAAATATGGAAAACAAAAACATACAGACTAAGCTGAGGTTTTCTTCTCCTACGTGAGTCCCAAACTGACAGTGATGATGATGATGATGATGATGATGATGACGATGAAGACTGTGGTTTGATTATGAGAGGTAGAAAGCAGAAAAGTGCACCTAGAATTAATAATTAACAGCCTCTTTTATCTATAATCTATTTTTGCCGGCGTGGAGCTGAGAGGAGCAGCTGAGGCTTCAACTTTCATCTGAGAACAAAGGAGAAGGTTTGAAGAACAGAAGCTGAGAGACGAGAGGAGTTAGTGGTTTTGGGACAAACCCCCACAAATGTTGTTGTTTTTGCTCTCAGGCCACGAGAGCAGATGGTGAATGTGAGCAGGGAGGAGCTGCGAGGAGGGCAGACGAAGAGGAAGAAGAAGAAGAAGAAGAAGAAGAAGAAGAAGAGGAGGAGGCGCATAATTTATGGACACTGGAGAGGAGGCTGAATGTGCTTTGGAAATAGCAGATGTGGTGCAGCAGAAGGAGAAAACTGCCGGTGGAATAACAAGCAGAGGGAGGAGAGGAAGATGAGAGATTACAGCTCAGAAAACAGGGAACAGATGAAGCTATGTACATCGCAGCAGAAAAAGAAGAAGAAAACAGAGAGATTGAATGATGGAAAAGTATCCAGCACAGAGACACTGAGTCTGGAAGATCTTCTCATTATATTTCTCACATGCAAACACAGCACACAGCAGCTTCAGCCACCGATGAGACGTTCAATCTAAAACTAAAGCTTTTCATCCTGAGCGTCAGATGTTTCCTCACGACACTGACGGAGGAGCTAAAGCATCTTTTCATAAACTCCACCCATCATGAAGACAACGAACACAGTGAATAAAGCAGAAATAAATACTAAAACACGTCCATTTACTTGGCCTCTTTGGTTCTACTTGTTATTTCTATTTATTCACTAAGATTCACTGAAGTGTTCTGATTTTTTAAATTCCTGAATCAACTTATTAAAACTGACACATGCTGTGATTTACGTCTAACAAGCTAACAGAAAAAAAACTCACATGGACGTTCTGTCCACTCTGAGCATCTACGGCAACCACTGAGGCTCAAAACTCAACTCAAAATGGGTTTTATTTATGATACATACGCTCTATTTACATTATCTGCTTTTATAATTGTTCTCATTGTACTCGCTCGATGACCAGTAACAGCTGAATGTTGCACATCAGAACAGCAACAATGCTTACATGAAATTCAGAGAGAATGGCTGAAATCTGACCTGTGTTATTTTTGTAAACATGACTCAACATAAATGGTTTCTAAAGTTAAGAAAACTCACGATTAACAGCAATACTGAATCGAAGCAGTAAATATTGAAAGTATTTTGATTGCACTGAATTAGCCGAAGTTTATCCGCAGTTACAACCATCAATCTCTTACTTTGAGCTTTTATGAGAACTTTTAAATCGTCTCAGGTGGTGTTCAGGTGTGAACAACTCAGTTTGCTTATTGAATGTTGTTGTCATAAACACACAATATACAAAAAGTTTCGGAGCACCAGCTTTGGAAACACAAATATGTGGATGATTTTATTTTATTTTTTGCTTATCGAAACATAATTTGTACTTTTTAATTAGGCTGAGTTTTTCGTTTCTATCAACAAACACACAGCAGTGTGTTACAGTGTGTGTGTGTGTTGCAGCTGGTGTGTAAGTGAAAGCAGAACGCACTGTTATCCAAGTCTGCACATTACTCAGTGTGTTCAGTGTGTGTGTGTGTGTGTGTGTGTGTGTGTGTGTGTGTGTGTGTGTGTGTGTGTGTGTGTGTGTGTGTGTGTGT
>JAQMCX010000002.1:26593502-26606002 GCA_029814765.1 Acanthurus leucopareius | reverse complement strand
AAAACCACGAGGACATTTAACACAGTGCTGGATTGTGTGCAGTCTAGGAACACACACACAAACACGCACACACACAAACAAACTGCAAGAAAAACTGATGTGAGGCTGCATATGTGCATGTGTGTGTGTGTGTGTGTGTGTGTAGAGGTCAGGCTTCCAGTGACCTTTATCACCCATCTGATAAATCCGCGATTAATGCAGTGAGAGGTGTGTGTGTGTGTGTGTGTGTGTGTGTGTGTGTGTGTGTCTACCTGGATCAACAACATATTCTGAATTATCACCATGGAAACTGAACTTTCACAGATCAGACGATATTCAGCGATACATATAATCCATAGAGCGGCCGAACTGAAAAATTACTCAAAACCCAACAAACACACACGTTACTTTTGTTTTTTTTGAATAAGTCTGTTTGTTTGTGGTTTTCCAGGAATCAGAGTTTGTTTGGTACAAAAAAGACTTTTTACTGAGTGAAAAAAGTTCCAACTTGATAAACTTGATAAACAGTGGAAATCACTTCCACTCGATCGAGTGTGTTCGAGTCAAATTGATCGTTTTACACAGACAATTATTATTATAACTTTTTCAATATTTCTCATGCAGATTTCCAATCAATTTACACTTGTTGCAAAGATTAAAAAGTCATTAAACAAACAGTCTCTCTGGTTTATTTCATTTTGTTGACTGTTTGCAAACAGGACAGATCTTCTCTCGTGTTTTAGGTTAAAAGTAAAAGATAAATGAAATGTGTGTTTCTACATAATAATTAAATGAAGCTTTTCCTCTTCATTCGTGTACAAAATGTTATTGTTAGCTAGGATGGCTAAAATTAGCTGTTGTCTACAGGCAGCCAATGGGTGGTTTTATACATTTCATCTTGAATTATGGCCAAATATCTCTTTGTTTTTCTGTTCTCTGTCTTTTCAGTTGCAGATCACTTGGGAAGTGGTGGGATTATAACGATTTGTCAGATTACCGACATTTGAAAGACCCTGGAGGACAAAAGCTGCAGTGTGACTGAAGTCTGTAACCTTCACTACAAAAACAACAAAGAGAAAAGTAAAGAGCTTTGTGAACCTGAGCTGCACACGATCACAGGAGGAATTCATTTCAACACCGCAGGACTAAAAATACTGAGCGGTCGCAGCTAATCATTGACTCACAAAGTGGGACAAGGGAGTGGGAACTGTTGTAAAGAGCTAAATCAACACTGAAACTCCACATTTGACGAGAGTTTCCACACTGAGTTTTTCCACAAAGGTCAGAGTGAAACACAGGAACGGATGAACGAGGCTCAACCCGAGGGAGAAATAATATGTACGTTCTCTCCACATTTCTGACTCCATCACTCCATCATCACCGGATCAGTCAGCCGTCCACTTGGTCAAACAGGAGATAAATCAGTCAACCAGAGAATAAATCAGCCAGTCAGCCGGTCCTCCCCCTAACAGCCATCAGGGGCATGGATACCGGAGATTAGTGGAGTGTCCAACACTCTGAGCCCCACTTAATCCAGTCAGTCACAAATCTGCCCCAAGCATGACGATTAACCCCTTTCCCCTGCAGGAAGCAATCCAAGGGAAACACAGCATGGATTACTGCAGGCAAAGGTCACTGCTGGACCAGGCTAGTTTCACCCTGCAAACACAAACGCAGCGCTGCCGAGCTGCAGACGGCCACCGGGACCTGAAACACGACTCTGCACCGGCAGGTTCAACGTCAGACCGACAGCAGAGGTCAGCGTGACCCGTTTCCACATTCATCTGTTACACAAAGCTCAGTAGTTCTTGACTTCCTGGAGCAGAACGTAGTGTCAATGAATTTCATATGTTTTTCAAAGTAAAAGACCTCGCTGATTTATCGTATATATATCAAACATCTCAGTGAAACTGGATCCTGAATCAGACGAACATCCATCAGGTGAACGGGAACCAGTTTAAATGCTAAAATGCTAATTATGTTTCTGCTAAATGTGTGTGTGCAAACAGGCGACTGTTTACTTATATATAAAAGACTTAACAACTTAAGCAGGTGAAAATACGTCTCTTAATCCGGTTCTGGAGTTCATCTGCCCCCTGCTGGCCAAAAGAAAATAAATAACCTTTGAAGCTAATTTCTCGTAAAGCAAAATTTCAACTTTCCAAAGTAGCATTATACAGTAGAAACAAAGCTAAGGATGTATTCAAACAAGGTGTGTTTCTCAGACTCTCTCATCTCACTTAGTTGTGCTTTTGATTTTGTTTTGATCCGGTTATCGTTGTTTTAAGCCTGAGAGCCGATAACTGGCGACTCTTTACGTCTACGCTTATTTTAATGTTTCAGCTTTGTTGATTTAATTGCCAAACTTTTTGCAAAGAAAACAGCCTTGTAATTTTTTGACCGGTCTCTTTCTGTGCTGTTGCTGAGGCATTTGACCAAAACATCTCTGTGTGTCTTTCATTTCACAGGAAACTAACTGCTCCGACTTCCAACAACGAGCAGCACTCAGGCTCAGCAGACTGAGTGGTCCGACTCCAACGTATCCAGGCTCCCCAAAGAGCAGAGCCGGCTTTCAGTTTATACTGTTAGGAGTCAGAGATGAAACTCGTGTGTCTGCGTGTGTGTGTTGGGGGGGTGAGGGCTTCAGGGAGGAGTGGAGGAGCAGTGGAGGGGCAGCAGAGCGATGGAGTTCAGCTCTGGCTGTATTATATGGCTGATCTCTGCAGGGACTCTGGTTCCAGTACTTGAGCACTGAGCACACACAGCAGCATGGCCGCCAGGCAGCACGAGTCCGCCACAGACAGCCGAGGTAATTACACAGAGACGCTTCCTGCAAAACCCACTGCAGAGGAACACGCAAAATGTCTTATGATTGGCACTTTCACCCCGAGGACTTTACAACATGACGACTTCAGTTTGGGTTATCGGGGAAAATGAACCTTAACATTTTCAAAGAACCTGGAAATGTGTGTTTTTTTCCCACTGATGACGGTTAGTTACCAGGTCTGTCTTTCCGATGACTTACTCCCTTTCCTCCACTGCCTGAAATACATAACCTAGTTTTGTCCGAATGTCCTTGAGAATATATCTGTCAGTGTGTTTCAGAACCACAGTCACCAGAGGAACTACGATCATATTCAGACCAAAGAAACTCCAAAATAACACAACCGTTAACTGTAAAACACCAGAGTGCCTTCAGCAGGAAACATCTTTTCACATCGTCTTCACACAGAAAGGCTGAATGGTTTTAAATTTTGAAAAGAAAGGTGAAGATGCAGGTTTTGTTTCTCTTTGACAGCAAAATAAAACACAGATAAGAAGAAAGAAGTAAAAGCTGCAAAGTGAAAAAAACATGTTTAACTGGAGAGAAAAAAGAAAAATTATGGGATGAATTAGCTGAACGTTTGATCCGTTGACATTTTATCACAACATGAGTTTCTGAGCAGGTGACCTGGATGAGACTCAGTGGGGCTGATGGAGGAGAGATGATGTGGATTTCAGTGACTCTGCAGTCGTCCGTTCACGTAGCTGCAGTGGTTTAAAACGTGTCACGTGGACGATCAAATCCTCACCGCGGTGGATTCTCTCTCCGTTGATCTGCCGCGCTCCTGTCTGCTGCATGCATGTGTTTACATTCACAAGTGTTTAGCTTGACCTCTCCTCCTTTTATGGTTCTACTATAAAGGCCAGGGAACTACACGGAGCCTCGGGCGATGCTAATCAAACACTCGGTTTGCACACAGCGAGCTGAGCTCCTCAGCGCCGAGCGTGAGCGATCGGCCCGGCGGGCAGGAGCAGGAACCTTTGACACCAACAGCTCAACATGAAGCGCTGCGTGAAGGCTGCTGAGGGTCCCGCCACGATCACAGCGACGCACTGAACAAAGCTAACGAGCCAAGCCTCGATTACGGGCGTTACGACCGGAAACGCCACCTTCAAAAAAAGTCAATCTGAAGCCGAACATGAGCAGCTTGACTGTAGCTACAGTCACATCCCACCATGAGCCGTTTCACTCAATATGCAGACTTTCTGGCTCAACGTGCAATAAAAAGGGTTGAAAAATATTTTGAGTTAGCACAAGTTTGATAAAGTAACAATTTAGCTGTTAGCTTTTTGCAGTTATGTGCCTGTAGCTAAAAAAACACAGTGAATGTTGCACCATTACGGAACAAACTGGATCTTATGGACTCGAACAAAATAACAGCTGAGGAATAATGATTTTGTTCAGGAGAGAGAAAACAAAATAAAAAAGTGAGTCAAAACAGTCCATGAGACAATGGGAACACTTGACCTGCACGTCAGTTTGATCAGATCCTGATCACTGAAGCTAATCAGCAGGTTTCAGATGTTAGCAGCAGTTTTCAAACTCGAGCTGAACGAGTTCGACTTGAATCGTCGCAGGATGAACCGTCCAGAACCAAAGCAGACAACACAAACCACTCAGTCAGCGGGTGCTCATTTATTTCTTTTGTTTAAAAATGTGTAAACTTAAGGACAAAAATGAAGATGAATTCATCAACCTGCTCCTGGTTCCTGGTTCCTGAAGTCAGGTGTTTTGCCAGTGGATCTTCTGCAGAAGATACCAACTTTTGATCTTGATAGTTAATGAAATCTCACAGTAACCTGAAACACAGAAGTCATCCTGAAAAACTGCTTAGAAAACAGCAGGATGTTTCCGTCCAACAGGAGACGAATGAAAACATCTTTTCCACTGAGGAAATGTTCTCCGGATCTGATCCATCTGATGCTACAGCAGCATCTTTGCTAACCTCTGTAGGAGCTGCTGCTCTTTTCAGATGCACGGTCGTTTCTCTGGTGGTCGTCACACCTGAACGACACCTGTAGCTGCCAGGACTTCCTGTAAAGGATCCTGACTGGTGAGCCTGTGCATATTTTAAAGCCTGAAATCGTGTGATCTCTCAGTTTCTGCGGCCTCACAGACGAGTCAAAGCTTCTGCTCTGCAAACTTGTTTTTGGTTTCTCTCGTTCAAAGTTAAAGTCAAACACTGAATGTGTTGCTATAAGAGATATATGAAAGCTTTTTTCTCGGGGCCTGTTAGATGCCTTTTGGAGTGCAAAAAACACATTAATAGAATAAATAAGAACTTTTAAAAATACAAAGTCACAGACTGACAGACAAACAAAAATCCATGTTTTTCTGCATGAAAGCAGATAAGAAGTGGAGGAAGCAGACATGTATAGTCGACCCTCTTCTTATACTGTCTGACAGAGCGACTCACTCGGTCCTATATGATGTGCATCAGCATGCACTAACGTCATCACATTAGTCACGAATGTCCCTCTAAAAATTTCACAGAGAAAAATTCCTCTTTATTTAATGTTCTCGGCACGCAGAGCGATTCCAACCGTCATGGCTTCTTCACATTTCTCCTGATGCCGGATCACGGAGATGTTGACAGGGTGGATTTAAGATGGATGTCATCCAAATGTCGCACAGTTAAAATGCAACAATGCACGACAGCAGCGCTCCGTGCAGCCTTCAGCTCCATGCAGAGGCCTTTCACAAAGGCTGCAGATGAGCACTGAAGACACGCCGCCTCGTTCACGGCGAGGAGGAGCTCGACAGGCTCATTGTTCGAGGCAGATTGAAGTGCTTTTCATTTGAGAACTTGAGTGCGAGACAGACGGCATGAAAACACCTACAGATCCACTTTGTAAGTAATACAGATGTCTGATGGAAAAACAAGATGTGCAAACACACAACTTACAGAAGTCACAGAAAAACACCTCGTTTCCTGGAGAAGAAAGAAACTGAGATGGAAAAAAAAAAAAAAAAATCTGAAGATTCATCCGGAAAAATGTTGAGAGGGTAGAAAGAGATGCGGAAAGAAACTCGGACAAGGTGTGTTTTAAACATACAACACGACTTTCCAACCAGAGAAAAAACACAAAATCGAGCCCTGAAGTCGACTGAAAATCCAACTTTGCATCGAGTAAGAAATCCAGGTTTCAAAACAAACTCGTCTGTTATCAACAAAGCAATTTAAACATTAAAAATTAAAAAAGTTGAATCAGTGTTTTAAATATTTTACGGTGCACTGAACTGACTCTCCTTCACCTTTTAAAAACAACCAGTCGACTGACACACAAAGTTCACCAACAGTTTGATAATTCACCTGAGCCATTTTTAAGCCAAAAACGAAAGAATTTTCTGGTAACAGTTTCTTTAATGTGGGAATTTGCTGCTTTAGAAAATTTAACATCATTGTAAATTGAATTCTTTTGGATTTTTAACCAATTTTTCAAACATAAGAAATGTGAAGACGGCCCTTTGGGCTTCGAGAACCTGTGATTGGTATTTTTCACACTGTGAACTCAGTGAAGAATCCGTCACTCATAACTAATAAACCTCGAGCTGAAACATTTACATTTATCGATCACACAATCGACAGAAATATTCCATCATTTTTTTTCCTGACATACACTCTCTGGTTTCAGCTTCTTTGACGTGCTCGTCTCTGTTTTACCTCCATCCTGAATCTTTTTGCCTGTTTGGACAAAACATGAGATGTGGATGTGCGATCATGAAATAACTGTGAGCTGCAGCCGTAAACCGGAACGATCTCTGACCTTCACAACCTCTCACAAGCACAAAATTCTCAGCACACACACGCCTGAGACGCAGCAGATATTAGAGGAGGAGACTCCAGAAATAGAGGGACCCAGCCCATCCAGGAGGGAGAGGAAGAGGATGAAGGGGAAAAGGGGATTAGAAGGCAGGCTGTCCTTCCTCCCCTGCCCTCCTGCCGAGCACATGGCCAGGTCAGGGGGACGCCCGAGTTATTTTGGAGCAGAGCAGAGAAGAGCTAAGCAGGCCCTCACATGAGGATTTATCCTGGAAGAGGCTCTTCCAGTCCTGCCGTCCTCTGGCAGAAGGCTGAGGGTGGGGAGGGAGGGGCACGACAGGAAATCTGTGAGGACCTTAACTCCTTCCATGCCACACAGTTACAGCCTGAGGCCTGATGGAGCTGCATTCTGATGACGAATCCAAACAGCTCTGCAACTAACAATCCTCCTATTATCGATTAATCTTACTGACGTTTGATATTTAAGGACCATAAATGACTGTCCCAAAAATGATTATTCTATAGTGTTGTCTGTGGAGATTCTCATTCATCCAGGTCATGATATTCTATAGTGTTATTTATTATTCTGATAATTCAGCAATAAAGATAAATAAAAACATATATTTCAGCCTGAAGTTTTTTCCAGTTTGAGAGGAAGATGGAAGCTTTTTAATTTGCAGAAAATGTTCGACAGGAGGGAAGAAAAGACGTTGGTATTTGACATCCTCCTGTCGAACATTAACATCTGAACCTTTTTTTTTTTACCTTCAGGTGTGCATCAACCACAGGATCTGAACTTCTTTTTTTAAAATACAAAAAATGTGAACTTATCGGTTGTTTTATCAGCCGACACAAATCACAGCGTTTCACTCACTTTTCCAGAGTCAGATTAATAATCACATTCTGGACTGTTGAAGAAACTGAAAACAAACTTTCACAAATCGAATAATTTAAAAGTGGTGATGAGAAAATATTTTTTGTTGAAAAATCAACAAAATTTTGTAAAATCCAAAACATCCAAAATGAAAATGAAGCGATCTAAAGTCAGTAGATGTTAATGAGTTTCTTCTCCAGCTTTGACCTTGAAATGTGTGGATGCTGCGACGTGACGGCGGATCTGATCCGAGTCTCATCACGAGCCTCTTGAAGACACTTCAGAGGAAACGAACCCGTCGGCTCCATTCGATCTCTTTCTCTTCCCCTCACTTCCTCCATCCACTCAGCAGCCACAATACACAATGTGAAAGCGATAAACTGTTCTGAGTTTTTCTTCGACAACTTTGGACCGACAGTTTCCTGCGAGGTGTTGCCATGGAAACAGATGCTGTATACAGTACAGTGGATGCTGGCGGCTGATTTGTGAAGCGCTCACAGAGTCCGTCCTTCAGCTGGAGGGCCTCGACAAGAGCCTCTCCCTCTGAAAGCCTCTGCCCCTGCTGAAGGGCTCTCGTGCAAGGCACTGAATTCTTATCAGCTCCTGAGCTGCTGTTCAGAATCGAGATTCCCACCCTGACCTCTGACCCGCCTGAGGAGGGTGGCAACAATACAGATCCCTCACTGAAACGTACTGATTAAAAAGAGGAGAAAAAAAAAAGACCTTTGAGTTTTCCAGCTTCACATTTGTAACCGTGTGAGGCTGCGAAAGCAAACGTGGCTCTCTGGTTCTCACACCGAGAGAACAGAGACTGTTTTCACAGACTTCGTACCAGGACGAGTTTCACGCTGCTGCCGGCTCGTTAAGTCCAATTTCAATGCTTTCAACACTGCAGGGACCCACAGAGACTGCTCAGCACCACAGAACAACAACACAAACACAGACACATGCCAGAGATTTCACAGCACAGCGCAGAATTAATTAGAATAAACTCTCAGTTATTTACTCTTTTTTCTGCCTACTGTAATATAAAAGAATAGTATTTAGTCTAAAGTGCTGTAAGGTCATTACCCCTCAAGCATGACAATAACACACACAAATAGGCTTCAGTCTTTAACATGAGCTCTACAGGAGAAACAACAACAAACAGAAACAGACTTCAGGATTAAAACTCAAACTACATTTTTAATTAATACAGAATAAATTATATATTATTTTTTTTAGTTTAATCATGTTTGATTTGAGTGTTCCTGCTGCTTGCAGGCTGCCAAACACCACCTCACGTCACTGTGGGCCATTCAAATGAGAGGCCGCTGTTTCAATGCTTGGCACGCGCCACCGATTGTTCCTCAGTGTGTGCGGGTGCTTGGTCATTCCGCATCACCCACCCATCCCTCCACACACCCGCCCACACACACACACACACTCACACACACACACACTCAAACTCACACACACACGCGCGCACACTAACATTAATACCCAAATGGACGTAAACACACGCGCACGCTCATCTCTCGAGCGTGCACGGTCGCGAAGCACGCGCTGGCGCGCACAGCCACAGAACAATGTGCGTCTGTCAGGCGCACGCCGGCCCGCTGCGCTCTGCCTTCACCAGAAACGCGCTCATGAATGAGAATGATAATGATACTTGTCGCAGGACGGAGCGGCCTGCTGGAGCCGCACAATGCCCAGCACACACGCGCACACCGGAGCCGCAGCCACGGCGATCCGCCGAGCTGCGGGCGGCGTGGCACGGAGCCCGCCGCCGTCCGGCGCGGACGGGAGAGCGATGACAACAACACAATGCAACTTACTGACGCGCTCCAGGCGCGGTTTCATCAAATGCAAAGTGTGTTACCGGAGCAAAGCCTGCCTTTTATTTCCTCGCGATTCAGTTCGCATCGATAATTGATCGGAGCGCCTGTCAATAACGCGTCCAGCAGCACGATGAGCTGTGACCGCAGAGGAGAGGAGGGGAGCCGCGGGGGCTCAGCCGCGTGCAGGACGCAGGGAGGAAAAAATACTGGAAAACACTCCGGAGCGCTAATAAATAATAAAACATGCAGAAACGCCTCCTTACCTTCACTTCAAGATTACAAACATGAAAGTCGGCCGCCGCACGCGTTTCCGCTCTCCGCTCTTCTTGTTCCCGATGTTCGGTTCAATTGTTTATTCATTCGCCTCCGGTCTCTCGTACTGTTTATTTTAAATGGACAATATAAGCGGCTGCATGAAGGGAGGGAGTGAGAGCACACAACAGGACCCTCAAGACTCTGTGTGGCAACCGGCGGGGGCGGGGCCACGACTGCTTACATCATCAGGGAGAGGGAGGGAGAGAGAGAGAGAGAGAGAGAGAGAGAGGGAGGATGGACAGCGCACACACACACACACACACACACACAGCTGCCAGTTTCACAGGTGCACCTCTCTGGACGTGACGCAGCCTGCAGATCCTCCTTCATGAGAAGTTGGATCGAATAACAGAAAAACTTCTGAGTATAAAATCTGAAACTGTTTCATTCGAACAAAAACTGCAGCTGAAATGAATCAACAGAAACAGGACAGAACCTGGAGCTGATAAACCGGACACGTATGAGTTCCTGATTTCATGAAAAACAATAGAAATGGAAACAGAAATGATATAAAAGCTCAGACGGCTGATGTTCACTCCCCTTCCATCCATCCATCCATCGCTCTCCTTGTTATCTCACATCAGAGGCTGCAGATGATTTTGTCATAAAACAAAACAGTCAGTTCAAATGCAGAACTACTTATCAAGTATTAACATTAAGTATTAGCAGTAATTAGTTTAACTCATAGTTTCTCCTTGTCCGGACGGATGAGCAGGTCACAGAAAAGTCACACATTTTTCATAAATATCATTTATCCGAAGAGGACGAACCAGAACAGATCAGCTCTGTCAGGATGTGACATGACATGAGCATCACACATGAACTCCTGAATCTGATGTTTTAACACAAAAACCAGTTTGAATTGTTCAAAAAGAATAAAAGAAAACCAGTTTTTTCAGATAATTCGACATGAACTCAACCAGAATCAAGTCTTTAGAACTGCAGGAGAACTGACACACTGTCGGCTGTGTGGTGATTTTAAAAATAAGTAAAGAAATGAAGAAATAAACCCTGAAGGAGGCGCACAAAGATTTAAACAAGCAGCAAAAGAAACCTGCTGAAAACAGACGAGCGGCTCTGTTTCCAGCAGTAAGAACGTCCGAGTGCGTCCGACATGAACGCACGGGTCTTTTAAAAAGCAGCTTTCACGTCCGAGCTGCAAAGTTTCCTCGTCACAAACACAAAGCCGTCGCTGACAGGATGTTTCCCTCAGCTGAGTTTCATCTCCCTCACACACTGACCTTTACACTGGATCACACACCAGCGCTCACACACACACCGACTGCTCATGAAGCTGCTGGCCTGTGTGTGGCTCGGTGTGTGTGTGTGTGTGTGTGTGTGTGTGTGGCAGAGTCCCAGAGACAGCAGCACGTGCCCTCTCATACATTTACATGACAAACCTGCCACCTAAAGGCAGAGGGGGAAACTGCAGGGTAATTAACCATGCATGCCCATGCGCCGGACAGAGTGCTGAGGGAATGGCTGTACAGTGTGTGTGTGTGTGTGTGTGTGTGTGTGTGTGTGTGTGTGTGTGTCAATAAGGATGCTTATCACTTCCTGTGCCACAGAAAACACTGGACATGCAGCTCCAGCTGACGTCCATGAGAGCTGAGCTTCCACCTTCACAGGAAGGTTTCAAACCAGTTTCTGTTTTGATCAGAAACAGTTTTATTCGTGTTTTTCGGATCTCTTAGCTCACCGTTGGTTTCAGTCAGAGGGTTCAATAGATTTATAAGTCGTAACCCTTCAGGCTGCAGTCTGATCTTCTATTTCTTATGTTTGTGCTAATAAATTTGCACACAAAATGCATTTAAAGTGACTGTCAGCATCTTCAAACCACCACTTTTTGCACCAGTTTCAGCACACAGAAGCCTCTGCTGTGCAGATGCTGTTCGACTGGACTGTTTTTTATTAAATACTGGAACTTGTATCGTTTATTACTTTGGTTATTGTTCTTGTTTCAGTGCAGTTTCACTCTCAGCTGCACAGTCTGCAGATGCATCTGTCTGCATGAAGCTACCAGGGAGGCAGCGCGGTGACACGGTGCATTCACTTCCCCTGCACTTACAGACCATCCAGGGGATTTTGTGGCAGGGCCGTTTCCATGGCATTTCTACATTTCTACTTTACTGGGCAGAATACACAGGAGAGACGGAGGGCAGATGGTGAGAGGATAAGACGTGATAAAGGTCACAACCCTGATGCAAACTCACCTGAGGGCTTTGAGCCACAAAGAAGAGACTTCATGTGTGATCTCTGTGTCAGTTAGAAGCTCGAAGCCAGATTTATGATGTATTTTTAAAAATGCATGCAGCATCTCTGACCAGATCACGATCTTCTTCTAACCAGAACCAAGTGCCAGGGCCTCAACACGGCTTCATGAAGGAGGAGGTTTGAAGCTGTGAGCTGCAGAACAAACCGCCAGAGAACATTTACTGATACATCAACAGCCGTTCACCAGCAGCCACCGGATTTTATTATGTGCTTAACCTTGAGTTTGTCTGCATTTGTCCATCTGCTTTCTAAACATCTGGAGAGAAAACTCTGAATTATTCCACAGATGCTTGCATGTTCGCAGAGAATCAGATTAGAACTTCAAATCTCTGGAAATAAGTTCTCGGGCCCGGCTGGTGTTCACCGGCGGCTCATACGGAGGGGAAGCAGGAGTGTTGATGAGCTTCCTGACGTTTCATCCTGCAGCCTGCAAACTGAGGACAAAAGGGTTTTCAAGCCCGTTTCAAGGCCGAACAGCCTTTTATCGCAAAATGTATGACTTTTTTTTTCCTGCTGTCTTCTCAACAGTCTTTTAGTAATTATAATAGACCAACCCCCAACCCATCTTCCCTCTGCTACACACACACACACACACACACACACACACACACACACACACACACACACACACACACACACACACACACACAC
>JAQMCX010000002.1:26565130-26586506 GCA_029814765.1 Acanthurus leucopareius | reverse complement strand
ATTTTTATTTAATATATTATATTTTTTTTAGTGAGTTTGATTCCTAAACTTACTTAGCCCGCAATAACACACACACACACATACACACACACACACTCACACACACACACACACACACACACACACACACACACACACACACACACACACACACACAGGCATGCACACACGTACACCATACACACTCAAACACACACACACACACACTCAAACAGTGGGGGTTTGGCTCCATTGTGCTCCAAAACATCTGACACTTGCAATGACCCACCGAACAAAGACAACAACTAGGTGTGTGTGTGTGTGTGTGTGTGTGTGTGTGTGTGTGTCTGCTTGCACACTTTTTTCAATATGATCAATATGCTGATTATTTGAGTAATAATTTACATAAACATTCTGTGAATGTCAGAAAATGATCAGAGCACATGATGATTTTTCTAATCACTCAGTTTATCAACAAAAAAAACGTGAAATTACACAAGTTAAGAAAATTATAAAAGAAAAATAAACTTTGATTATTGACGACCACAGAAACACTGTGATGAACGCACAGTGATGTTAACTCCTCTGATCGTCACCTGAGTCACATACATGTGTGTGACTGCAGAAATGTTTGCATTTGGGATTTTTTTTTGGATTCGAATCAAAAACAAACTTCAACTTAGATTTTTTGTGGACTTGTTGAAAATGAAGGTTTCATGTTGGAGGATGGAAATAAAAAGTGAGCAGAGATGAAGAATCTCTGTGGTGCATCAAAGTCTGGCTTCACACACACACACACACACACGAACAGGAGTCAAAGGAAGGTTGGCAGACGTTCACATTACCCAGAGTTCTTTGAGTTTTTCTGCCTTCGCTGTTAAAAAAAGAAGTTTCCTTTAAAACTTCACAGGGTTGATTTTCGTGTCTCTGTTGTTCTGCAGCAAAGCGCCCGCTGCTTCACCCAAGATCTGGCCCTCCAATAACCTCTGGCACACACACACACACACAGGCTTATGATAGGTTAGGGTCAAAGGGAGGGTAGGACACACACACACACACACACAGACGCACACACACACCAGAGTCCAACCAATTCCTGTCAATTTAGGGGTTTTACAGTGACAGAATAAGGGGTTCTTTGAGATCGCAGAGATCAGTGCAGCCTGATAGAGGAGGCCACCCCAATTAAGCCGTCCCTCCTTCAGACACACACAGACTCCCAGATGCACAGGACAGCACTGTGTGTGTGTGTGTGTGTGTGTGTGTGTGTGTGAGAGAGAGAGTTAGTAGCCAAACCGGTGCTCCTTCCCTCCTCCTCCTAACCCTCTTGTGATCCTACATTGGGACAAATTGTGTCTGTTGCTGCTAATAGAGCACACACACACACAAACACGCACACACACACACACACACACGCACACAGACAAACACACACTCACACACACACACAGATGCAGAGGTTTAATTCATCAGTCTGTTTTACTTAAACATACCATTTTCCATCCCGTCAGAGTGCTGATAAGAGCGCAGACCAGCCGGCTTTATTGGAGTCATTTCCAAGTCAACACAGCTCTGTGTGTGTGTGTGTGTGTGTGTGTGTGTGTGTGTGTGTGTGTGTATCAGCTCCATCTGATTCTGCCGCAATGAGACAGCAGCCTTCATCCGAGGATATCACAGTTTACCTTTTAGCCGTTTGTGTATTGTTTCTCGAGCAGCAGGGGAAAACGTTCAGCATCGGTTTGTGAAAAAAACGGTGGGCGGAGCCACAAACACCAGCGTGGAAACCACACGGAAACCTTTTCCTCAGCTCGTCACCGTGCAGTCACACAGCTTCTGAGACGTCACCGTCTTTGCCTTTTATCTGTTGAGCAGTCGGGTGGAAACTGAACCTTCACGTTCTCACGAAAAGAGATAAGCGAAGCTAATTAACACAGAGACCCAGAGAGCTGTTTGTTCAGACAGGATGTAATAAGTTAGAGAGCAAAACACTGGAATTCACTGGGTTTCATTTCCACAGAGCCGTAACTGCAGCTACTCCTCATCAAACGTCCCGGGAAAGACACTTGAACACCCACCTGTTTTACTGCAACAGAAGACCGTCTCAGTTTACATTTTATCTCATCAAACTGCTGTAACACCGAGGCAAGAGGCCATGAAGTTAAAGAACAATGCTGTTCGTTTGGTTCCACGTCCTCCACATGGACTCTGACGGTGGGAGGATGCTGATTCTGTGCCATGCTCTTTTCATGTTGGTGTGTCTCTAACCAATCAGAATGACTGACATGTCTGACCCTTCAGTAAAGATGGGGACGATCTGATCCATTATCAGTATCAGGTCTGATATGGACATAATTAATTGATCAGATATCGGGCTAACGGCTCCGATCCATGTCACTGATCTAGATTCCATTCCAGAGTTTGCGCTGGACCATGAACGCGCTGCAAGCTAACACGAGACACACACACTCTGCATGAGTGAGCTGGTAGCACAACAGAAGCTTAGCGGTTAGCTAGCAGTGATAGCAGTTAGCATTTAGCACCAGCGCGTCATTTTCAAATATTTAATTTGAAAACCTCACATTTGTTGCTGCTTCCTGTTTGTATATGAAGCTAAAACAGGCTTCAAATGAATTTCTTTGGAATTCATTTAATTTTATTGTATTTTTATGTTTCTTTTGCTCTTTAAATAAGAAGAGTCAAGCCAGGTTTACTGCAGCTTTGTGTAACCTTACACAGATACCAACAACAACAATGATATTATTAACTATGATAATAAAAAATGTGTCAGAATCAGTATCAGTATTTGCACCTGTGTACTGGAATGCGATCAGATCGGTGCATTTCTACCCTTCAGCATCCTTTTCAGTCAATATTTGTCACTAATTGGTTAGCTGACCTACAAAACTCTGTGCAGCTTTTCTGTTACCATTTTACCGGCTGTGTTGCAGGAATATGACGTCCATTTTCAATATTTTATCTTAAAAAAAGCTCTGATCGGCTCAGTTAAATTTCAAAACAGCTGTTTATGAGCACAACACGAGCCTGTTTACATGTGTTGAGTCTCCAAACTGTTTCAAAACCAGCGCACAGTGCAAAGAACAGCAGGTTGAAGGCTGAGCTGTGTTTTCTAACATGGAGAGCTGTTTCTGATGTTAATCTGAAGGACACAAACTGACAGGAAAACACCAGCGATCCACAGAGAAACTGATGAACTCTCTGCACACGAGGCTCTGCTTCACACTGGCCAACGCTGCTCCGTCTGCAGCTCTGGACGAAGCCAGTGCAGAGAGGGGGAAGCAGTCATCACATGTACTTGACACTACTGTCTAGATAGCAACTATTATTAGTCCCAACAAACCGCTCAGCACTTCCTTCTTCAGCTGGAACGTCAGTCTGCTCCAACTGCTCACTGTGTCCAACAGAGACGGTTATGAAGGTGCCTGATCAACGTGCAACAGCCAAATTAATCTGTAGAAATCACTTTAATTACTGTAAAAAACTGGGACCATCGCTGCAAATACTCGACTGGAAGGAATCACATGATGCATCCAGACAAGTTCAGGTTTTTTAGTGAAGAGCAAAGAGGCTACAGACAGCTGACAGGCAGAGCCAACAAAGCACAGGGGTTAAAGGGACATGTGGTTTGTTAACACGACAGAAAATGTGAAGACTAATTCCCTCACAGAGTTAACATTGGTTATAAAAACTGGACTGTTTCATCCTCATTAACATACAATGAAAAAAGAGCCCATTAAAGAATATCAACTCTTCTTTTCCACTAAGTCCAACATTAGTTTGGTTGTTATTCATCTGACTGGTTAATTAAAATTAAAATTATCATCTCCATCAGGTTCATGTGAATACAATCCACTGTGCTCCGGCATTCAGCATTAATGTTCAACAACTCTACAAGCTGATTCACTTATTAACAGACATCATATAACAACAAAAACTAAAGGTTTTATCCACCTTACAGAAAACTGCAAAACACAGTGTGGAGTGTCTGTCGCATCCTCTGAAGCAACCAACTGAGCTCCTGTTTTCAGAAAAATACAAATGTTTGCCTGCATTTTGGCTCGTAAACCTCCTCAAACAACCAACATTTTCTCATGAGTGCCTGTTTGTTTCTGTGCATCTGCATCTGTCAGCAGAGATGGGAAGGAAGCTGGTTCACTCGTTAGCTACGTTTGTTATCAACCCCGACGAAAACTATGTTTGTAATTATTTTTTGTAAGAGTTGTTAGATTTACAAGCCTGACGTGGCGTCGAATCTTATTTCTGAGTCCAAGCAGAAAATGTCATTCACAAACAGCCACAGATCAGCTTAATACGATCACATTTGTTCATTTTTCTTCATTCTACAGCATAAATACTTATGTTTGCAGATGCCATATACAACATCTGGCTCCACTGTTCAACCTGCTGCTCTCCACTGTTGTCTGCAGACCAAACATCATAAGCTTCAATAATTAATGAAAACTACGCTCAGGACACAAAGAGGTGAACCCAAAGTCTTTGGATGTCATTGTGTTTTGTGAATCCTGTATCAGAGCTCCGGAGAAAACAGATCACATTAAGTATTTATGTGCGTTTTGTTTTCTGTGTTTGTATTTTCTGTGACAACAGGAGAATCACAGGACTGTATGAGACAGTAGCTCATTGAACGTGAACCTCATCACCACATTTTCCTCCAAGTCTTCAACCAAAGACTCCTGCCAGCAAGATGGGCGGCTACGCTACTAATTAAGCTAATTAAGCTAATTAAAGAAATGCCCTCTTGGATTAAAGATGAGGGGTTTTTTTTCCAACAAACTTGCACCACATACTCTAATTATTAATAACTTCAGACTTCCGGATGTGCACAACGACAGGGCCGAACTGAAATGTAGCACAAGTCCCAGACCAGATTTACAAGAACACAACATCCCTTTCAGCAGCTAAAGGCACCTGAACACAGAAAAACCAAGCTGCTGTCTCGTTACAGCGCTTCGTTTCATGGGGGGTAAAAAAAAAGACGCAGTGCCCAAGTTGTTGTTTTAATTGTTTGCAGTTAGTTTAGCTGGTGAGTGAGAGTTAGCTTACTGTTGACGTAGCCTACAGGTGATGCATTCTGCTTTTTTGCAGGACTTCAACAGCCAATCAGAAACAAAGATTTTTAAGTTTTGTGTTTTTTCACCTCAGCTGACATGATGTGGTCGTCTGGTTCACCCAGCGGTCACTGTGCACCTTGCTGTTGCTGCTGTGTGCAGGGCTTGCAGGCCTCAGTGACACATGAAGTCACCAGCTGCTTCCCTGCACCTGCCTGAGCTTCAGGAGGAAGGAAGTGACACACGGGACCAGTCGTACATCTGCTGCACAGGTGCCTCAAACAGGTGGGTTTACTGGAGACGAGGCAGGACGTCCCACCTCCGCACACTCACACACACCTGTATGATCTGGACGTTGATGTTTGAAATGACTTTCTGCCGATTAAACGAAAAAAAAAACTGAACTGGATTCAGATATTTTATAACTGCTGTTTGAACGAATCGGCCGCAACAGAAAATGGACAGAGATTAAATTTTGGCTTCATTATGGCCCATTATGCTCCTGCTGTGCTTCTGTTAGGAAGCCATCAAGTCCCACTTACAGTGAAGGTTCACTGAAAGAGCAACTGCAAGGTAACCTAACTATATATATAACCTAACGATGTATACATTTGTATATATTAAACAAACACAAGGAGTCATAAATGCAAAAACAGAGGGAGGAAAAAACAGCAGTTCTTTGTCACTTTAAGTCATTATGTTCAATGTTGGTCTTCTGTTCAGGACCCTCTAACTAATTCTGATTACTAGCAAACCGTTGTGAGTCTCATGTGTGTGTTTTACTCTTATTTATAATTCATTCATAAATGCTGGAAGCAAAGAAAAACTAACAGCCCCTCCTGAGAGAAAGAGATCCTTTGTGTTGTGTGCTTAAACTTTTTCTTCAGTTCCTTGAACCCATCGTATCGTTCCTCAGAGATCAGCTGAGGAATACAATTATCATCCGTCTCTCTCTCTCTCACACACACACACACACACACACACACACACACACACACACACACACACACACACACACTGACAGTCTGGGTGTATAAACAGATGCTGTCTGATAAGCTGTTGCTGCAGTGAGGTCAGACCTCTCAGCACGTCGCAGACAGAAACAAAGCAGGAAGCTGATTTGAGCCCAACACACAACAATAAGCTGCTGTGTGCTGCAGCACTTCCAGGTGTGTGTTTCTAAGCTCGCTCAACAGGTGATGATTTGAGTTCGACCTGTTTTTAGAGATTTATGTCATTAAACATAAATATATAAAACTCAGGTGGGGTTTGAAGAAGCGAAATTACAGTAAAAATGAATTTTACTCCGTCTTCACTCCGTAACTGTGAGGTTAAGATGAACCATCTTGATGGAGAAGATCATGATAAATTTCAGAAATGGTGCAACATTTTTTTTTACTGATTTCAAATATTGTGAATTCTCAACATCAGTCTCAACATTCCCAGAAACTTTTATACGCATATTTATTGTGTTTGATTCCTGCAAATGCAAACTGAATGTTTCCTGCTGCAGCAGCTCCACATCACAGCGACACACTTCAGCTGGACGTTCAGACTCAAAACATCACGTCACAGCTGCTCACAGAATGATGGGAAAAGGGTGATTACTTCCTGATTTTTTTTTATTTAAACATCAGCAGTTTGTTTTGCTACCAACAGAATTCTGGGAGGTGTAGTTTTGAATTGCATCAGATGTTACTGCCAGCGAGCGCAGGTGGAATCAAAGGAACTGGTACATAAATTTTGAAGAACTTCTACGTTAGATGATGGACCAAAGAGAGAGTTTTTCAGTTCTGAGATGTTTTGAAATGATCTACTCTGTGGTCTCAAACACAAAGAGAAGATTCATCATTGATCTGCCAAATCAACATCCGTGTGAAAAAATCAAACACAGGGCTGCAAAGTTTTTATCATGACTTCAGTTTTGGTTTTTAAAAAAGGATTGATCCAAAAATGTTTAAGTAGAAACTGATCATCTGGGTGCAGCCTGAACACATAAATTACATCTTTAAATCCTGAACAGCAGCCAGTCCGACCTGAAACCTGTTGCTCCGGCAGACTTTTCTCTGTAACAGAGACGTCTGAGGTGAGTTTTCTACACAACTGTCCACTTAAGTTAAACAGTCGCTCTTAACACTGCGTTCTCTCAAGAGAAACGAAGAGATCTCTCTCTCCAGTCTAAACAGACCAAACCTCAGATACTAAACAGACTCAACAGACCTGCTGACACACAGAGAGAGAGAGAGAGAGAGACAGGGAGGGAGCGAGAGACAGAGAGAGAGACAAAGAGAGAGAGACAGAGAGAGAGAGACAGACAGACAGACAGACAGAGAGAGACAGAGAGAGACAGACAGACAGACAGAGAGAGAGAGGGAAGGAGGCAGACTCACAGAAGATAAACTCTGCCAGAGGATTCCCATTTCTGACTCGTGAGTCTCCAGATCTTTAATCTGAATATGAAATGATGCGGGACAGGGTGAAATTAGCCCGGCGGTAACCATGCCAACCAGCGACTCAAACCCCCCCTCATCCCCACGGCGATGCAGCACGACGTGAACCCATCTGAACAATCTGAGTCTGCAGATACGAAGGATTCAGACCATCTGAACTTCAGTCGTTGTCTGTTCGAGATTATAGAACAATTTTGCAGATTAGTCAGAGAGAGACGGCGATGGATCGTCTCTGAACGAACCGCGTCGATACACAAACAAAAGAATGAAGCACATTTTCTTTTCCTTTCATTCATTCCTCTGAGTCATCCCTCTCCACTGCCAACAAGAGCTCTCCGGTTTGAAAACACACCAGCAACATGTGAGGTGAGAGATGAGGAGGAAAGCCTGGATTACAGTCTGAATTCATCCCTGAGACAGAAACAACAAACCTCAGACCAGAGGCTTTACTTTTCTACACAGTTAACAGCCTGATTGATTTGGATCTTAATTGTGTAAATTTACTGGATTTGCCCATCTTGTGTTATCAATGTTTTTATTCATAGCAGCTTTACAGTTTATTAAAGCAACAAACTGGTCAAATATTTGAGCGTATGACCCGATTGAGAAAGAAAAAGTTATAAATATTTCTTTAAAGAGAGAAACATCTGAGTCAAAAGGTGTGCAGTGAGAGATGAAGACTGTAGAGTCGTGACCATCCACATCCACCGAAGAGCTGCAACTCATAATTATTTTCACCATTAATTAATCTGTTGTTTTTTTCAATAAATCACTGGTTCAGATAATTATTGGAAAATGAAGAAAAAGGGAGAAAGTAACCAGCTCGGTGGGTTCAAAGGGTCGTCTTCTAATGACTTGTTTTCTCTGACAAACGCACCACAATACAAAGATGTTCACTTTGTACAGATACAAGACAAAGACGTGAAAAATGCTCACATTCAGCAGCGAGCAGGAGACGTTTCTTTGTCTTTGCATCATAAAAACACATGAAACTGCAGACAGTTAAAATCTCTGATGATCCACTTTCAAACAAGGCAGATGCTCTTTGCACCCAAACGACGAACCGCGAGGAGTTTGTTCCCTGAAACAAACCAAAGTCTGCAGAAAAGTTACAACAAGATCATCGAAGTCTGAAACGAAAAGTCCTCCACCCTCACAAACCCCCTCTGCAGACTCTGCAGCACCTGTTGACCGGTGAAAACAGCCAAAGAGCTGCGGTGTGACCGTCCTCACTCTTACTGTTTGTCCTCGGCAATAAATTCAAAAGACGGTGTATAAAAACACAAACACACAAACACACACACACTCACAAACACACACACCTCTCTTCCTTCTGATCCCTCTCTTCACGTTCTCCCTTCAACCTCCTCGAGCCAAGAACGCAACAAACTCAACGTCCTAAGATGAAGACAAAAGCTGCAAACTGTCAAAATATGAAATGATCAGAGGACAAAGTGTGTGTGAAACGCTGGACGGGAATGCAGAGAGTCTTTACGTGACGACGTGTGTGTGTGTGTGTGTGTGATCACATGAAGTCCACAGTGAACACATGAGGAGGCGCTGGAACGAGTTCAGAGTGAAAACATGAACGAGTCATGTGGACGAATTTATTCCAACTCCATGTCAAAGGTCATCACCATACCGACAGGACGGCAGAAGCACGACTGAGACAAATAAACTGAATTAGAGCGTTTTTGTGTTTCATGTTCATTGATAAACACAGTGACTGCTGGGAAAAAAAACAAACCTGAGGATTATTCATCTCACAGAAGATGAATCACCCAGCAGGACTCAGATATCTGTGATTTGCTGCTGCGAGACGCGACGCCCGGATGAATTAAAGCTGTCACAGCCTCACGTCCGTCACAACAGAAGCGTCGTCTCACTCGTTTGTATTTATAGATCTGCTGGTTTCAGACTCTTAAATGTCAATAGCTGTTTCCTTTTTTTTGTTGTTGTTGGTTTCGTCTCATTATAAAAACAGTTCTGTGGTTTTGCGTTTGTATCTCACAAATTAACTTGAAGGCTTCTGCGGTGAGCAGAGTCGGGCGCCTGCTGTTCTTCCCTTCAATGAATTATCGATCAGTATCAAGAGGAATAAATTGATTGATAATGAGAGTAACTTTTACCTGCATCACCTTTTTTTAACATCATTAACAAACAACAGCAGAGCTTTTGTGAGCAGTTTTTCAGGTTTTTTTATTTCTCTGTTCTAGCAGTCGTTCAGTGTTCCTCACTGATCCCAGAATCAAAACAAAAGCTTTTACTTTGAATGATCCTCACAGGTGAGCAAACTTCCTGTGTACCTGAGGTCCATTAAAACTGTCAGCTCATTTAAATCAGGAGTTGAAACATTAATATTTACTTTAGCTTTCCAATAAAAAAGTCACACTGCTCGTTAAACAATCTGCAGCTATTTTCTTTTTAAAAGTGAAACTTTAATGTTTTATTGTCTTTTTAAATTTATCTTTATGAGCCTGTAAAGTACTTTGACTTGCTTTGTGCTTAAAAATGCTATAAAACAAACTGGTCTTGTTTTGGTTCGGGACCAGCAGGTGCATGAAGGTTTTGAGAAGGTTTTAAAGGATCTGCACGGTATTTTGAAACAACAGGGAGCTCTCGAACAACTGGAGCTGCTTCAAATATTTATCTTACGTTCATTTATTCTAACACACCATAGTTGGCATTTTAAACTTTTTAACTGTCCCGTTATGATGACAAGCTGCTGGTCTCAGGTAGATTTCATCCGAGGTTGCATCCTGTGCAAACTCAGGACACAGTCTGCTTCAGTTTGAGGCATTTGGAGGTAAAATCCCATAAATAAAGTCAGTCAGCAGCCAAAGCTTTGCAGGTTCCAGACACCAAAATACAGCTGATTCTCCATCACTGGAGGACGTGAAATGACACAAAATGGATAAGTTTTATTTTGAAAGGGTTCCAGATTTTCACCACAGCACCTTCTGAGATGCTTTTTAGCCAAAAGCTAGCATAGCATAAACTGCTAATAGCCAGAAGGTGTAAGTTTGAGCAAATTCTGTATTATTTTAACTGTACGACGAAACCAGCAGCCTGTTTCTGCAAAAAAGAGACGATTTAATCTTTTCATATCTTTTCAAATCATGTCTCTGTTTTTGAGCCACAATATAAAGAGCAACATCGATAAGACTTCGGATTTGTAGCCTATTGGTATTGATAAGTATCAATATATCACACGTGACGTCGCAGGTTCCCAGCTGTGCGTTGAAACAGAGAAACAGGTACCAGTTAGAAACCACCGACAGGCCGAGCTCTGACAGGTACAGGTGTTCGCCTCAGCCATGGCACGGAGCCAAGGAAAGTTCTGCTGCACGGCCTCAGAGAACACACACACACACACACACACACACACACACACACTCACCTACACACACACACACATATATAGACACATACATACACCTCATATTTCTTTACGCAAATAAGGGCAGCCAGTAAAAATGGACACGCACTTATTATGAAAACGGGACACACGAACACACACGCGGGCGCGCGCACACGCACACACACGCACACACACACACACACGCCGCACACAGACATAAAGAGGAAGATGCACTAACCGTCGCCTTGATGGGGACGTACAGCACCGGCCTGTCCGCGGAGCCGTTCTTGGCGTCCTGCAGCGTCCCGACCTGGAAGCCTTTGGACTTGACCCAGAACTTGAATTTGGCGTTGATGTGGTTGTTGCCCTTCTCGTGCAGAAACACCCCGTTGCTGTTCTCCTCGTCCCCCTGCAGGAGCGTCTGGAGGATTTTGTTGTATTTACGCCGGGTCACGGTCTTGGTCTTGCCGGAGTCCCCGTAGGTCCGCAGGCACCAGTCCTGAAATTCACCGAACATCTGCGCCCCTCCGCCCGCCGCCTCGGACGCCGGAGCCCCGCTGAGGCTGCTGGGACTCCGGCTCCTCGGCTGGTTCTGGTGCTGGTGGTTGGGGTTGGTGGAGGTGGGGGTGGAGGTGGAGGTGGTCTCCGTGTCCGTCACACTGCTGGCTTTCCGCGCTGACATGATAAAACGAGGTGTACTTTGTTTCAACAGCAGAGACTCTCAGATGACCCACTTTGCTCCCCGTTAAAAAATCGTCAGAATCCGGTTTCGGTTGAGGCAGCGAACGTCGGACCGACGGAGTGTTTCAGGGAAAATCCGTCCAAATCTACAAATCTGCTCCAAAAAAAAAAAAAAAACACTCTTCAATTTTCCAGCGAAGCTCTGAAACCAGTTCAACCTGTTAGAAAATCTCCATCCCCCCCAAAAGAAAAGAACCTCGCAACAAAGTCGGTTTTTTTTAATTAACGTGCGAACATCAGCCGTTTACCGACCGACCTCCTCGCTGCTGTTACGCACCAACGGAGAGCTGCGAGGAGACCGAAACAGGGGGAGAACCGGCGCTCACCGAGATGCCAAAACGGACATGTTTGACTCCAAACCGGCCGTCGTTTGGCTGGAAATGTTGCAGGAACAAAGAGACAGACGCGGGGAACCGGGAGGCAGAGCGGCCGGTCGGACGGACGGACGGACGGACGGACGGGCGCTGTGAGCCGGAGCCTCCTCAGACACACCTGTTAGAAGCGTGGCTGTGTCGGCCGGTCCCGTGGGGGATGTCGGTCACCGCCTCCCCTCCTCTATCACCTCCTCTTCCTCCTCTGAGACGGAGCGAAAGAGAGAGAGGAGATGATATCTTTACCTTTCTGTCTCTGCAAAAAAAAGAACAAAAAAAAAAAGCTGATTTCGGTTCTAGCAGACGGGATTTTCCGGGACGGACCGTCGGCTCTTCATCGCGCGGAGTCGGAGGAGCGCATGGTTCACAGGCGGAGGCGACGCGTCCTGAGATCAGCGGACTGTTTCCTCATCGACATGAATAAATATTCATATTATTCACAGTTCTCGTTTCCCTCTTTGCCACCCTCCTCCTCCCCTCCTCCTCCGGGCTCGAGCTGATGGGAGACAACCGGACACCTGTTTGAATCCTCTCCGCCTTTCTTCTTCTGGTCCCCTCAAAGCGCGACGCGACGCCTCGCGCTCCGTCCTCACATGAACGGAAGGTACCGCGCCGAGGGTCGGAGATACCGCGGGACCGACAGCTGCAGCATCTGTAGCCGTAAACACGGACGAATACACTGCTGCGACACGGCGGCGGTCCGGTGTGTCGACCCGGGGCCGAGGGAACGGGACGTGCACGCGGCAGCGCGAGCTCAACAAGCAGGAAGTGTCCAAAAATGACCAAAACACGCAGCGCGCTGCTGCCAGGCGGTCCCGCACATGTCGGGAGGGGGTGTAACGCAGACTGAAGGGAGGAGAACTACCCCCCCCACACACACACACATACACGCACACACACACACACACACACACACAGATACACACACACCTCGATGTCCAAAAATCAGCTTGAAAAACAAACCGACACACACACATTCAAGAAGTTCCTCATATTAAATGATCGATTAGATCAACATCTGATTATCAGTGTGAATGTTTCTCTTCATGCAGTTAATTAAAAATGTCCTTAAGTGACCTGATGCACACACACACACACACACACACACACACACACACACACATATCCCTACATGCTCACAGGCTCGTGAACATAATTCATCCGCTTCATGTCTGAATCTCCGTTCACTGTTTGATTCTTAACAGACTTTAAGATGAAATTCATCTGTGATTTCACACAAATATTCACCTACTTCCTGTTTACATTTCAGTTCTGACCATCAGCATCCTTTTTTCTTTACTTTTCTTTAACTTGTTTCTTCAGTATTTTTTCTGATCTGTTTTTTCCTTTTTGTTCTTAATAAATTGAAAGAATTAAAGATGAAAAAACATAAATATCAGCAGATATTCAGAGGAGCATCTTCACCAGCTGAAGACATCAGAACCATTTTCACATGCTGACAAACAGACTGACAGACTTCCACCTCAATTCTGCATTTTTAGTTTTTTTAATTTCTCTTTTAGTCTCGATTGTTGAATTATATGTGAGTATAGATGCTTTTTCATATATTTTTATCAAATAATGTGAGTATTTGTTTCTCATTTCTCACTAAATTCTTTTTTTATGCATTTTGTTTGTTTTCTTTCACTTTCACCTGTTCTCATCTTTTAAAATCAGAATTGAAACTCAACATGACTCTTTTTTTATTATTTTATATTCAGTTGTTGGATAAAGTTTCGGTGCTCAGCCAGAATCCTCGTTGTTTATGGTCACAAACTGGTCAGAAGTCTCAGCGTGTCATCGTGATCTGGAATCTACATTTTAACATAAAAGTCCGTAAAAAATGAATCTTCCACCATCTTGGACATGAAGTTGTCTTGTGTTGAAACAAAACTTCAGACTTCAGCAGCAGAGTTGATCTCATCGATCCGGCTCTGAGATCTCTGACCTCCTGTGGATCTTTGAAACACCGAACGCTTCAGGGTCAAACGAGTCTCTGATCTGCAGCTTCGTCTGACAAACGCAAACTGAAGCTCATTTTTAAAACTGAGGCTTCAAACATTTCTCTAAACTTTACTCAAACTACGTCTGTGATCATTGATGAACGTCCGTCTGCTGCTTTGAACGACCTCGCTGTTAAAAAAGTGCTCTGATTGAAAACAGTTTTAATCAAACCCAATCAAGGCTTTGCAGTCCATGATTTTTAATTTTATTTTATCAACACGTTAGATTTTTTGAGGTTTAATCAAAGAGTGTGAGTTAATTTACACTTTTATTCACTTTGTCCACTGAAGAAACAAGAGAAGTCCAACTTAAATCAGTCGTGTTTGAGTCCAAAGAGTCACACAGACAGAACATGGCAGCTCTTTTTAATTAGGAGTTTATCTCCCCTGCATCCATTTCTGCTTTATTTCTTCATTTCTTTGGATTTTTGACACTTTGTGGTTGTTTTTTTTAACAGAAACTCAACCGGTGAGCCCTCGACTGGACTGAGATGATCAGATGAAAGTGTTTCTTTGTGAGGACGATTCCCGGCTGAGGTGTCCAACCGTCGTCAGACAGTCGGATCCAACCTTGAAATCACTGAAGCGAGGCGAGATATAAACAGGCCAGTAACCCGCTGCAGAGACAGCCACAGCACACACATCAAAATAAGGAAGTTGGCACCGAACCAGGCTGCTGAAAAACACTCCACTCCCCCAACACGGCATCCTCCAGCAGCCTTAAAGAGGAACACCACCCTGTCTGACCGTTCACATGGTGTTCCTGCATCAGACGGAGCCGAGCCGCCTCCTTCAGCCTCACATTTATTCATGAAAGGAGGTTTATTCTTCTGTGAAATCACAGTTACAGTCCGGAGTCTCTTACTTTAAACACACTTTTATGTGCTTTGTTATGCAGACTGCAGTTCATAGTTAACTTTACATTTTACAGAATGAAACACATGTTGGTTTTTGTGTGTTTTTGTGTCAGAAACTGATGAGGCATGTTGTGTTCGTCTCAGTTGTGTGTCGGCCATCTTGCCTCTAAATAAGCTTCAGTATAAAAGGGTCAAATGCAGCTCAGTTCAATCACAACAAAGGACTTAGACTCTCAAAACCGTCCAGATGTCCAACTTCAGGCAGGACAAAGTAATGGACGGAGCTTCAGGGTTGCAAAAAAACTGCATTCTTGCTAACGGCCAACAGGAGGCGACTCCATCGACCTCAGTTTGCAGTTGATTTATGGCATCAGCAAACAGTTTCCTCATGAGTTTACGGCATCAGTCACCAGTTCCTGGTCTTCTTCAGCTCAGTGGGATGTTGGTTTTATAAATTATGGTTCCATTTAGAATAAAATAACTTTCCTAAAATTAACACTGTGGGTTTTAAACCGTCATTTTCATATAAAAACGATAGATTTACAAAGTCATCTAAACATCAACCAGGAAAAACACAACTCTGCTTTTGACTGATTAAATGCAGATAAACGAGAGATCAATGAACTTTTCTTATCACACACACACACACACACACACAGAGTGAAAACTAAGCATGATAGTATCAATAACTTCATCAGTAACCTTTTTTTTCTTTTTTGGACAAAACGTCACAATCTGTCTTGATCTGTCTTTATTTTTGTGACCATAAGAAATCTCCGGCGTTAAACTGCCTGACCTGTCTGACTAATTTTATTTTTTTGAAACATGAGAGCTCTTTAAAAGTCCCCTTCATCCTCTTCATCTTCTTCATCCTCTTCATCCTCTTCATCCTCTTCATCCTCTCATATCTGGACAGCGATGCTTTTATCTCTCAAGCAACCAAACTATTAAATTCCTGTAATGATGACGAGTCCTCTGTGTAAAAAAACGGTGGGTGATGAAGGTGAGGCAGTTTCCTGTCATCCTGTCAGTCAGTGTAACTGTTTAGAGTGTGTGTTGTGTGTTGTGTGCTGTGTGTTGCGTGTTGTGTGTTGTGTGTTTCACTGGGCTGTGACGATCGTTCTCCTCTCAGACAGAAGCTGCATTTTTTAACTTAAAGCAGCTGAAACTTTGAGTCCAGAAACATCGAGGTTCCTTCGGCTCGTTGTCGTCTGCGTTTACCTGCAAGTTCAGCCTGAAAAAACTCACCTGCACATGAATTCAGGAGCAGTTTGGTGTCCAGTGTGTTGCTTTAACTTGAAGAGGAGTGATAAAGACGTGTTCGATCAGTTGGTTCAATAAAGACAGAATGATTTAGTTTTTAATTTAGAGCAAAAAATGTACTTTGTAAAAATGTTTAAAGCTTTTTTTATGATTCTCAGTGTGTTTTTGTCGTTTGCATCTTTTAACAGACGAATGCTGTCAAAATCCAGTTGGTGAAAACTCGTGAGCCACCTTGTGAAACTCTCTTCTGTCATATTTTACCCATCATGCCTTGCACACTTTGCTATTTCAGTGGATCTTATTTTAGTCACCAGTGGACGAGTTCTTTGCAAACAGGAAAAGGTTGTTTTCTGCAGAAAGTCTGACTTTAAATCCAACATGAGTTTTCGTCTGGCTCAGTTTCAGTGCAGCAGGTTTCAACCAGGACTGTGTGATGAAACAGTGTGTGTCCTCAACAAAATCTGACTTCTTAAAACCCAAAAAACATCATGCAACAGTTTTGTGTCTGACCCTTTTTCCACACTGAGACCAAGCGGGGACGAGCGAGCTCCCCGTCATTCATCAAAATGACACACTGCAGTTCCTATCAGCACCATAACAACCCACAGTGACAACCACCTGAGACATTCGGTTCCGTTTGTCTCCTTTTATCACGGTGAAATATCACGGCGAGCTTCACACAGAGTCTCACCGTCGTCCAACCAGCATCACCGAGCTGCAGCGGCGGAGGTTGATGAGTCAGAAAAGGAGGCGCCGCCGGTTTCTGTCACGTTCGTTTGCAAAATGATTAAATTTGTGCAGCGAGATCTTTTACAGTCTGCCATGATCCTGGAATCATGTTTGGGAAAAACAGACCGTGACTTCTGGGTTTAGGATGTAAATACATGTAATGTGTGTGTGTGTGTGTGTGTGTGTGTGTGTGTGTGTGTGTGTGTGTGTGTGTGTGTGTGTGTGTGTGTGTGTGTGTGCTCTAAAGGGGGTTAGGACTCTGTGTTCTTACCTAATCTCGTCTTTTTACGAGTGTGTTTATGTGTTCACATTCATAACGGTGGGTTTACTGTGTGTATGAGGGCTGTTACAGTGGCTCCTTGGAGAACATGTGTGTATCAACACACTCACAAACTTGCACACACACACACACTCAAACTAAAACACACCAGCCCGTGTTGGTCTCTGAATGGTGCAACAGAGAGAAAAGGAGAACAGAGAACGTCACAAACTGCAGGAGTGTTCATGGTTCAAACACACATGTAGCAGATATGAAACACAACACACACACACACACACACACACACACACACACACACTCCACGTCTGTGAGCCTACAGAGGCTCGACACGAGACTGAAGGAAGAAAACACCACAGCCCCGACACACACACACACACACACACACACACACTCTGACTGGCAGTTTGTGGCTTGAAGCTCCTCATGTCATTTTTAACAGCTTGTTGTCCCATAAGAGTCTCGTCTCTGCAAACTCGACCTCCACCTGCTTTTGCTTGTTTTATTTTTAGAGAAACAATGAAGCTAAAAACCAAATGAACAACTCAAACAGCAGTTTTACACACAGAGATCTCTGAAGAAAAAACTCTGAGACATTAAAGGTGATATGAACATTTAAACTTAGCATATCGTCACTGATGCCAACGAAGCTTTTCAGGGATTAAACCTGATGTTTCTCCTGGAAAAATCAACTTCACAACTCCATCATCTATCATTTTTAAATAAAAAGAAAACATGTTGCACTGTCTCATCTACTTTAACACACGTGTATCAGAATAAACTTCTAAAATAATCCTGAGGGAAACACTGAGCTGCTTCTGCAAGTCTGTTTTTCAAAGACAACTGAAGTTGAGTCGAGTCCAAGCCGGGTTAGCCGTTATGTTTGCATCTTATCTGAGCGTCCCTGTCTTTCCCCGCAGGAATAAGATGATGGAGAGAGAGAAGAAAAAAAAGAGAAACCCGACCGTGAGGATGAAAATAACCTTCCAACATGGGAAGTGAAAGTGTGTTTCAAAACACCAGTTTCTGCTCCTCCTTTTCTCTGAGCTGTTGTCCAACATTTGCCCGTTAAAAGGCAGCTGGTGGGAAACCAACTGCTGCTCGACAGGATCAGAGATCAGACGCAACCAGAGGTTTTACTTCTGAAAACTCACGAGTTTAAATGTTCTAAAACAAACGGGAGACACTTCAGGTGACGGAGTGAAAAGCCCAGAATTTATAACTAAAAACTGAGACAATTACTTGTTTTGTATCAAAAGTTTTCTGTTTTGTTATGTTTTAAACCTGCAAATGATGCTTCATCTGTTCATCCATTCATTCACATCTAATCAATATGAACTGATTTGCATTAACACCCAGAACAGAAACCTGATCTATGAAAAATCTGTGTTATGGCTGTTTTTGCACAAAAGACTCATTTTCCCCCCAAAAAAATATCAAAATTGACCAGTGGATGAAAAACAATATTCTCACCTGCAGTGTTTTTAAATAAAAAACAACATTCATCCATCAATCATGTCTGAAATTCTGTCTTTGACAAACTTGCCGAACCTGTTAACTTCCATGTTTAAAAGTAACAGAAAAAACACTAAATATGCAATTATCTTCAAATTTTTACTGAAATATTTTGAAAAATATATTGAAGTTTATAAAAATGTGTTTTTAACTGATCATTTCTGTTGTATATTTATCAAAAAAGTATATTTGAGCTCTCGTGTTGAGTGTATTTCACAATAAACTGCACATCCATTGTTTGTTGTATCTGAACAGATCAGATCTCCACACGTGAAAATACTGTGTGTTCCCATTAAATCTGTGTTCATCTGTGATGCACTCTTCTCAATCTCACTTTTTTCCTTTGTTTCACACACATCGTGGCTCCGTATGTGGATGTACGATGTCGAGTCTGTTAGTTACTTTGCAGTTTTACTTTCTGTCCGTCAGTTTTTATTCGGTTTCTCTGCCGTGTCCGAGGCCGTCCAGGGTTGGGCTGCTTGGATTTCCTTCTCTGCGAAACTGTCCTCTTCTTCTTTTTCTTCCTCTTTCTCTTCTTTTGCTTGACACGCATGCGACCCGAAAGTGTTGAAATCTCCACTGTCGGTTTGTTGAGGCCCTGCACAGAGCGGGAAACCGTCCCAGACCAGGACGAAGCCTGAACACACTCTTCTTCTGTCACACCAGCAGGACAGCAGCTTCTCCTCCACCACACGGTGTGTTCGTCACTCAGATTTCCCATTCTGACTTTGGATTCAAACCGACAGCATCTTTTTACACCCCAACTGATCTCTATTACTGCTGTTTTCACTTTTACACTCATTTTTTTCTGTAAAAATCATCTTGGCTTGTGTGCAACATGTTCGTCACACAGAGTGTAACGTGACCTCAAGACCAAAGGGTCAAACACACAACATGTGACGTGTTATTCAGTGAGTTTTAAGGTGCTGGTGGACAAACTGATTTACTTCTGGACCAAAACAAGATCAGCTTTGTTCCATTTTTCAGTCTCCATACAGGGTCACTGTGAGGTTCATCAAGTTTCGGCGAGCATGAACGGATTTAACGGACAAATTAAAAATGAACTGATTGGTTTGCGTCCTGTGTGTCAGCTGCTGTAGTGACAGAAGTTTCTGATGGTCTGACGTCACGGAACGGCCTCCAGCAGCAGGATTCAGCGTCTCAACCGTCACACTTTCACTTTGTACGTTTGAAACGCCTCCATACCTGTGAAAAAATAAAAATTAAACAAACCTGACTGCCTACAGCGGTTATTTGCCTTCTAAGGCCTTTTTGTAGGAAGCTATTTAAATCTTTACAAGAAAAACTGAAGACCTGTGATGCTAAGCTAAGCTAACTAAGTTTCTAAGCCAACATGAGGACGTGACGGTGCTTTTGATTGTTTCATTTAACTAAAATCTAAGTGAATAAACATATTTTGCAAAATGCCAAAACAATTTTACTTTAAGTTTTAGAGTTTAAGCCTTTTTTCTTCAAGACGCTTACATTCTTTTTTTTTTTGTCTCCTGCCCGCATTGATGATGATCCTTTTGGCACAAAGTCTCATGGACTTTTAGTGGTAATAAATCTGAAACAGTCAGAAAAAGTCGTGTTGTCCTGATTCATAGAGTGTGAAGAACATCACCTGCCTCGGACGTGATCCGTCTCCTGCAGCTTCGATGGGAGAAGAATTTTCATTTTGACACGATGTTCGAACCACACACACACACACACACACACACACACAGAGTCACACAGCAACTGCATGCTTAGATGAACATCGACATGCACACAAATGCATATGTGTTCACGCTCATTCTCATTAACATATGTATGTATGCATGAGCTGACATATGTGTAACAGAGAACGCAGGAGGTTTTATGTACATACATGTAAATGCTACCAGGACACACACACACACACACAGACACAGAGTCTCACATACACACACACACACAGAGTCACACACACAAAGACACACACGCACACACACAGAGTCACACAGACACAGAACACACAAAGAAGAACTGAAAAGAAAAATGAGTGAGATCCACTGTCACACACACACAGATAAGGACCTGAGAGTCCAAACATACACACACACACAAACACACACACACACACACACACTCGGGGCCCTGGCTGCCTCGCCTGCTCGGCTGGCTGGATCTCTTGGTTGCCATGGTGCCAGTCAGCTGGAGGGAGTGTGAGTGGGCGTCGAGGACGAGGTCTGCTGCTGACTCCTGGCTGGGACACACACACACACACACACACACACACACACACACACACACACACATGCACATGTACACGCAAACACACACACGCACACACACACATAGAATACACAAAAGCACATTCATGCACATATGTAATCACACACAGCAACAGATCAAGGCATACACACACTCACACACACAGTAATGTATGCAGATATATGAACAAACATAGATGTACAAGCATGCATGCAAACACATGTGGGTTGTCGCGTAGGAACACACACAAACAAAGAGCACAAACACATCTATGCACTCACACACACACACACACACACTCACCCACACACACACACACCACACACACAATAGTAAAAGGGAGGCAGAGCACGATTCTGTACAAAGACACACAGAAATGTGCAGACAGGCTCACACTCACACAATAAGGGACAGCCTCAAGAGGATGCATGCACACACTCACACACACACACACACACACACACACACACACACACACACACACACACACACACACACACACACACAC
>JAQMCX010000002.1:26551398-26565030 GCA_029814765.1 Acanthurus leucopareius | reverse complement strand
CACACACACACACACACACACACACACACACACACACACACACACACACACACACACACACACACACACACAATCTGTGCATTCCTGCTGATTAGGAATAACTTTCCGCTTGTGTCAGCAGCAGATAGGCTTCATGCAGGGAAACAAAACCCTGTTTGGTTTGTTTGAAATGTTTGAATAACTGGCAGGTACGTTTCATATCTCCTGCTCCGAGTGTAAAGTCCTCAGATGTGAACACGTCACTTTCAGCGCAGAAGAAGCAACGATCGGCTTCATTGAAACGTTAATCGGTGCTTCTTCACTCATCTGACATCCGGTTAACTCCCTGGTTTGTTGCCAAATAAAACTGCGTGAGTGTAAGTGAAATATTTTCGGTGCTGCTCGTGTCAGTCACTCACCCATGTAGACGTTTTCGGTGGAATTCCCCTTTCTGACCACCAGCTTCAGCTGCAGGAGGCAAAGTTTGTGTTGAACAAGACTGAACAGAGAAGTGTGTGTCTCTGTGTGTGTGTGTGTGTGTGTGTGTGTGTGTGTGTGTGTGTGTGTGTGTGAGTCTGTCACATGTTGAGCTTTCATACCTGTAAGAAGATGTTGCCCAGTTTCTGAACTTCACTGGTGCCGACCGTCACTGTGGGAGTCGGAGAGGAAACGACAGATTAGATTCAAAGAACAAATCAGTAAAATCTTTTTAAATGTCGTCACGACAACCAAAAACTCAAAGTCACTCCTTTACGATGGAAAAAGCCTCAAAACTTTTTAAAAACATACCAAGATTATTTATAAAGATTAAAAAAAGAAACAGCAAGTTTTCACATCAGTGCAGCTGGAAAGACGACGTGTTTCTGCAGGTTTATCGTTAATTTTCCTGAACTGTTTGATTCGTCTCTTCAGTTGTACTTGAGTGAACCGTCACACATGCGTCTACATTCAGCCACTTCCAACGCGACCCTGTGAGACGAGCGGCGGCCATGTTGGCTCTCAGACGTGCAGAGACTCAGCCTGTGTGTCTGTGCTGAAGGTGTTTTACATTTCTAAAATGTAAAGTAAACCATCAGCATCAGCAGAGCTCCGCCCGTCTTTAAAGACCTTCAGAGGTCGCTAACAAGCAAAGCGTGTTTCTGTTTTGCATAATCCCTGACTGACTCTCCTCTTACTTTCCCTTCGTGTTGCGTTCACACGTCGTACAGGATGTAAAATGTGAAACTGCTTGTGTTTGCATCGTGTCTAAAGGCTGCAACGCGACGTTTGTGGCTAAAAGTACAAAAAAACAAGAGAATAAACTACAGAGGAGTGAAGCACACAGACACTCCCCGTCCTCTCCTGTTGGATGCTGGTGTTGTCTTTAAGTATGAAGATCACTTTAGCAACAGCTTAGCGTTATGCTAATGGTCCTCCTGGCCTGTGCATTATCATTCCTTTAACAGAGTCGTCAGGTTGAATGAATAAACAACGAGGCCTGATAGAGACAGATCAGCTCTGCACAAAGGAGGAGGAGTTTAAATGAGACTGAGGCCAAAACAAAGAGAGCGAGGACACACTAAGCAATGCTAACGACCACGTCAGACTGCAGCCCGTCTTCATGAATATGCTGCGAGCCTGAGAGGCGACTGCAGCCTCCTCGTCTGTGCAGAAAATAGACTTGGAGTGAACCTATAATCATGTTCAGAGCTGGATGTGATGAGACGTCTGGTTTCACTCTGTCTCACCTCCAAACTTCCACTCCATGTCAACAAGCTGGTTGACCATCAGAGTCTGCCGGACGGCGAGTCTGCACAGCGCGGCGTAGTGCTCCCCCCACTGCAAAACACAGCCACAGATGCCTCTGAGACTCCAGGGATAACACGGCGTTTTAGAATATTAAGGCACAGGAACAAAATATGCACATCAGATTATAACAATGAACCTTAGCAGAGTTTTTTATAAACTTATATACAGGATTAGAGTCTTTTTTTTCTTCTTTTAAGTAAAGGTTGTGATAAAATGCCCTTTAACCTTCATGTTTATGTCTTCAAACAGTAACAAACGAGCTTTTTCTTGTTTAAAATATTCTTTAAATGCAACGTCAGGTGTTTTTTGTAAAGTTACCTGCTGTGAAAAGTGAGCCGCCTTGTCTTCGTTTAGTCCTGAAGAGTAACAGACAGAGACACGTTTGGTTTCATGTGTTCATGGAAACGAGGTGAAACGCTTTAAAAGAGCTTTAACACGACTGGACCTCATAAGGAAACAACATCTGGATGTGTACCTAAAGTCAGCAGGTCTTCTCTGAGCAGCTCGGCTGACAGGTTTTTCTTCAGGGCTCCTGAGGAGGAAACAGAAACTTCAGTGAAACAGAAACGGCTCTGCAGCTTCTCTGTCTCTGTTCAGCTGAACTCGAGCTGAGAGTCGTGGGAAAATTCAAAACCGGTGCTTAGTTTCGACGTCTGCAAGAGCAGGAAAAACCCAGCTTATACACCATGTAAACACGGTGCTTCTTTGAAGGTTGATGTCAAGAAGTCCTAACCGGTCTTTGAAAAGCAGAAAATGTTCCAGCGGGCAACACTCCCTCTGAGACAAACACAGAGGGGCTGTGATGTTTGCAGAACAGGGTTCTGAACTTTGTTCAACCGTCCAAAATCATCAGAAAACACATTTGAAATGGTCCTGAAATAAAAGCAGGCGTTCCAGTTGTGACACGGCTGTTTCTCTGCAGTGAAACCAGTCTGACAGCCGTCTGAGCGGCGACCACGAGTCACGACAGAAACCCTGCCAGCTTCTCCAGAAGCTCTGTAACGGTTTTATTACTTTACACTGAAACAGTCGGACTGGAACTTATGTGCCACAATTTATTGTATCAATTAAAAATGAGATTTAAAGAACTTAGTTAGTTTTAAAAATGTTAATAAGCTGATTTTGTTTCCAGTGCTGATCGTTTTTTTTCAGCCTGGTTCGATTCTTTATGACAAGACAAAGCAGATGAGCAACAGTACGGAGGTTTTATGAGAACACGGCGTCTGTTGACGAGGCAGATCTCAGTTTATACACTGAACTCTGCTGCTTCCTCCACCTGCATCACTGAGTCTGAGGCTGATCAGGTGGATCAGGATCCACTGAAACATAACAACCGCATTCTCTCACTCCAACATGAAGGAACACGTGGAGTGTTAATGTTTGTTTTAGTGTCAAAGTCTGATCGGTTCTATCGATCCTGCAGGTGTGTGAGTTTCCCACCTTGAGGCACCAGGAGGACGCTCTTCATCAGGCTCCTCAGAGGACCAGCGCTCATCCCATGATCCCCTGCAAACTCACTGAGCTGCTGCATGAACCTCTCCGTCTGCACGCACACACACACACACACACACACACACACACACACACGCACACACAGACACACAGACGCATGCATTCATTTGCACACACACACAATAGAACGGGCAATGTTTTAACTCGGTTCAGTTATCAAGGTTAATCACTGAGTCCAAAGTCCCATTAACATCAAAATTGTGTTTGTGTGTGTGTGTGTGTGTGTGTGTGTGTGTGTATATGTGTGTGTGTGTATGTGTGTGTGTGTGTGTGTGTGTGTGTTTACATTCTTACCTCTTTGGGCTCAAGCAAGAACTGGAACAGAATTTCAGTCAGGCGAAGAAATTGCTGCACAAAATGAAAAACAGGAGATAAAATGTCGGTTTGTTGGAGGAAAATAAACTCTGAACAGCTTTTTTAAATAAAAAAAAGAATTTTATCAACAGCTCACATAATGTTTGTCCAATACTGTGTGTTGGTATTTCACTAAAGTTGTGTTTTCCGTGAGGGTCAGTATCAAAATTTATTCCACAAATCCACAAATGAGACTTTAAAAAAATCTGCTGTTTGTGTTACTGCTCACATTCAGAGTTTTATAGGAACTGATACATTTATTCCAACAGTCCTGCAGAGAGTTAATTTATTATATTTCATCATTAGGTGAATTTGTTAATGGATGACACACAAACAAATGTTTTCCAAAGTGTTTTAAATTAAATAATGTACATTTTTACACCTAATTATGAATTAACGACTGTTTATAATGACTGCAACATTTAAACACAGCAGCCTCCTCTTTTCCATCTCATATTTCCAGCATTGTTCATTAAATATTTACCATCATGGTAATAAATGCAGATGTTTTTAAAGCTAAAACAGAAGAAAAAAGGTCACAGTTGTTCTTTTTGTTCAAAAACAGCCAATTTATCATCATTTGAATGTAAGTTTCAGAGACACACACACACACACAGGGGTCAGGCTGCGCTTTTTCTTCATTTAAGTACATTTGTAATGAGCTGAGTTACAAGGACACATGTGGACTGAAACGTTGCGTTCAAGGGTCTGATGGAAACCAGCAGCTCACAGTTTGCTGTCACATGATCCACATCACTACACTCACTAACAGCTCCGGATAAATCCCGCAAATTAACACCCACTCATCTTTTAAAAACTCTCAGGCTTGAGAAACCATGACAGCGGACTTATTAACGAGTAAAGACGATATGCCGAAGCTCAGAAACGAGTTAAACTAAGACAAGCAGCTCCATTAGCTTGAACAGAGGCTCTTTCGTTTAGCTTTTCGTGATGAATAACTCAGGAAACGCGGTGTTTACCTGCTCGTTGAATTTGTTCAGGTTCTGAAAGTCGCTGCTGACTGAATCCGGCAAAACATCTTTACTGAAGTGAAGCTGCATCTTTTTTTAACAGCAAAGCTTTCCTGAAAAACCGTCAGCTCCTCTGCTCTGCTCTGCTGTGCAGCTACTTCCGGGTTCTTCAACGCGCATGCGCCCTGAGCGGCCGCCTGGGCGCTGCTGCTGTATGGAACTTTTTGTTATAATAATAATGTCTAAAAATCAATTAAAACTGATGGTTTAAGATTATTAAACATCGTTTATTTCGGAGTTTTCTCATTTGACCAAATTAACACAAATCCTTAAGCATTTAAAAACACATATAAATGTGATAAAAGTGTATTTTTTAAACATAAACAGTAACAAGGCCATTATAAAACCCCTCATCCTGGTACATTTGACACCAGCCCTCAGAAAAGCTGAGTAAAGAAGCGGGTTGTTGGGAGAAATGACTGCATGAAAACCAATGTTGTCTTTTTTTTAAAGACAGTGCTGACTTGCAATTTTAAATGACCTAAAACAAACAAAAAAAACCCATAAAAAAATATTCATTTCAAACTTTCTACATAATCACTTAAGAGCTGAACTGCACATTAATGAAGGCAATAACTCATCCACTTCTACATCGGGGTCATGAATCGATCAGCCACTCCTCTGTAATATAATATATCTGTGAACGCGTTGGCCACGTGCCGTTTCTGTGTTTGTCTGTCTCTGTTCTTCTGAGGAAATATGATAAAGAGCTTCATACGAAGAGAGAGAGAGAGAGAGGTGTTTAAGAAAGTAGTTCCTGTTCAGATTTTCAGCCCCGGGGGACGAAAATGGGAGTTGACTCTCTTACCTGGGAAAGCCTTGATCGATCCGCGCGCCCAGTCTCCTCCCATCATCCCCGCAGGTCGGCTATAGATGGTCCGACCCACAGCGAAGTTCACTCAGTGGGACCCACGCACAGATCACGAGAGAGAGCGAGAGAGAGAGAGGAGGTAGAGAGACACTGACGCACACAGGGAGAGAGAGAGAGAGGGAGTCGCACGCAGAGATCTGCAGCAGCATGCTCACACACACCGACCGACTGCGCGAGGACGAGACCGACTGCTGATCCGCGCGCAAGTTCAACGCTCTTCTCTCACTTTGTGTCCAACTCTTCTTCATCTCAGACTCGACCGTGAAGGCAGCAGCTCGGTTTCCTGCCGTGGATGAGCGCGAGGAGCGTGGATGGTTATGTAAGTGTTTCCCCGGGGAGGGGGGGGCGGCTTTTTGCGGGATTTATTGCAAAAAAAAAAAAAATAACTCGCACTGAAACTTTTGCGCACAGTTGTAAAAGAAAACATCCGATTAATTCTTGACGCATTTATTTTATTTTTATATAAATTTGGAGGCAGGGCGGTTGTCGGTGTCCCGTTTTCCTCGCGTGTTTCACCGTGTACCGTGAGGTTTGAGGCTCGGTAAACTTTTGCCCATGTGCACGGCGGACCGATGAACCTGACGAGGCTCGTCTGGAACAAGCAGTCCAAGCAGAAACCTCTGTGGTCATCATCGTGCGTGACATGTGCGTGAGTTCCTGATGAGTTAATTAGGAGTGTAAAGCATTGATTAGTAATCTGGTAATAATCCCAGAACGGCTCGTGTCGGAGTTTATTGGGGGAAAAAGTTTATTGGCTGTGATGTTTCTGTTTAATCTCAGATTTACGGTGACTTCTCTCCGTTTATCTTTCTGTCATTTATTTAGAAAACCCTCGTTTTTTTTATGTGGAAGTACTCAAACGTCCCTCCCGATGCCCGTTTGTGACTTTGGAGTGATTTATGGTTCTCAATCACGTCTCCTGGCTTTAATTATGCGCTACAGTGCGGTTATTACGGCGGAAAACTGCGTGTGTGCAGCTGAAAAAGTGATTTAACGCGGTGTTTTAAAGGCCCCCGCGGTGTCCCTGCAGGGTGAAGCATTCAGGGCTGCTGGCTTCGGTTCTTGTTGGGATTGCACGACAGGATTTTTTTTTTTTTTTATTGCCGCTGCTCGGTTTCCTGGTTGTGGACGCGCTCCGGTGTTTGAACATGTACCGACGGCGCAGGTTTACCGGCTGAACTTCCTCCTGCGATTATTGCTCTCTTGACACTTGATGGTTTGATAGCAGAGCAGCTGTTGGCAGAAGAACAGTCAGGCAGCAACAAATGCATCAAATAAAAAAAAGTGTTATCACTCATGTCGGATTCATTCAGGCCGTAAAGAGAAGGAGCCATGCTGCAGGAGGAGAGAAGGGAGGAGTCAGCGGAGGTGCAGGACACAGTGAAGGTGCGATAATTCACTGGATTACGTCCATTAATCGGGTAGCTGAGCAAGCAGGGGTCCCAAAACGCTCCAATAAGGTAACACGAACCAAAAAACGCGTTCTTTATTAATGTTTCAGTGCATTTGCATGAAGTTTTTCAACAGAAGTTAATGGAAAAAACGGATTAAATGAGTTTGCGCTGCAAAAAACAAGCTTTCTATCAGGCAAACTGGCCTCAGATTCAGTCTTTGACATGAACATTTTTGTCATACGTGTCTCTTTTCTTGTTATATTCAAAGTATAAGATGATAGTTGTTGGTGAGAGAAATCCTGTCCATCGCTTCACACAGCAGCTACACAAAGAAAAGAAGCAAACACTCACATTTTTAGTTTTTTTCAAGAAAACTCTGCAATGTTCTTTAATTTGACAGTTTTTCATTCAAATCTCACCTCGTATGAACATGTGAAGTGTCTCTCTCATGATGAAGTAATGAGCTTTTTTCAGTTTTTGACTCTTTGTGACAAGTTTTTAACCATTGGTTTCCATCTCACCATGAGGGCATCTGATCTGTCACATTCCTGTGATAAATAACAGAAGCAGATATCAGCGATTGAGCTCATTAAAGAGGTAAATGAGAGACATATTTAAGAAGATAATGATAATTACTGATGAAGTGCCACTTTGGAAAATCTGCCCTACAAACACATTATTGATACGTTCAGATTTTCTCAATAAAAAGTTCCTGGAAGTGATCAGAATCTACCAATGAACTCATAATCAGTTTGAACTGCAGCACATACACGATGAATCACAGCATCACTTCACTCCAAGTGTCCTGAACGTGATTTGAACTGTTGTTTAAGTAGAAAAACTGAATGATTCGCTGATAAAAAGACTTTGTAACGCTGCACATGCACATGAACAGTTTACCACAGAGTCATTTAACAGGTCTGAGATCTGCAGGGAGGCAAAACCTTCTATAAGATAAACTTTCCTGACGTTAAAGAGTTGGCAGCGAGCCATCTGAAAAACACACATGACAAATGAGTTACCTCGCCGAGTTGACAGGATCTTGAGAAATGACACATGAAACACGAGTTCTTATCACAACATAAGATTTTTGGCCTCTTGCACCGACATTAATGCAGTTTAAGTTAACTAAAAACAGATCTTTCAGTTTGGAGGAGTTGTTTTTTCTGACCTGTGACGACGGAGTTCACCGTTATCTCCTCTGTGTGCAAAGTAGCACTGACAGGACTGTGTTTGCACATTAATGAAGAACACATCCGGGTCACGTCATGTTCATTTGGCATCAGATCCCTCCATCTGAAATAAACGGACTTTCCACTCATTGTTTTTAATATTTTAAGCGTTAGTGAGAAAATGTTCGAAGCTAAAACGAAAAGAAGATTAGCAGAAAACAATCAGCTGCTACTTTGATTCAATTAGTTTCAGTTTCATGATAAAATGTAAATATCAGCTGCTTTTCTTTGACTGGTGTGACGGTGAGGATTGAGACTTCTGCTGTGCTCATGTTTGTAGCAGTTCAAAAGGTTTCTAATGAAGGAATGAATGAATGAATGATTGAATGTGTGAAAACTGAAGCGATGCCAGAGCCTGTGGTTAATGAGAGACATGGTTTCAAAGGAGTATCTGCTTCTTCTGCTGCGGTTCGCAACGTTTATCTGCCGTCTGCACATTAATAACCATCGTCTGTGCTGTAATTTTCTTATCACTCCCCTGTCATGACGAGGACTGAGGCCAAGATTTTTTTCGCCAGACTCTTGGGAGACGTAAAAAACTTCTTGAACAACCTGAACTTTGAGTTTTCTGAAACTTCTCTCAGCAAACAGCCAGAAGCGAGGCTGAACACGTCCAGTTTAGTTTGGAGATTTAAGGCCACAGCTGCTCCGGGTGAGGAAACACGTCGCAGTTACGCCACTTATGTTGTGCTAACGAGACCGGGCTCACTGTCTAAATGAATGAAATACCTCGCCGCCACCGCCGCTGCTGAATGACATGTGAGGAAGTAGGGCTGGTGCATGATGGGAGATTTCCAGCAGACGTGTTCGGGATGGATGATGGGAGCTCAGAGGGAGAGTTTGTGTCTGATCAGCTGCATTTTGTTCCTCATAACTTCCGTCAGATTTAACATGAACATCTGCAGCGGCTGATGAGTCTTTAAATCCACAGACAGGCATCGAAATGTGGTCGTTTGCTTTGTTAACGTGGTGTTTTATCCGCCGTGTGCACAGGTGTTTTTATTTATGCAACATTTCAGGTTAACAATGTGATCTCATGTGATTGTAGAAGAAGATTTATACTCTCACTTTTATAACGCAGTGATGATCCAACTCCTGAAAGCCCCTTTCCTTCAACTCATGTCTATTGATTTGTCTCTGATCTGATACCGGTGGGGTTTTTTTGACATAATATAAAACCTGTTAGGCTCACGGTGTGAAACTTGAGTCAACAGCCTGCTGTACTTAATGAAACTCGTCATGGAAATGACTCCAAACTGCCCTTTTGTGTGGCTTTAAACCTGAAATCTTCACATATGTTTGTACTTTTTGGACGTCCGTTTCACGTTCGCATGGTGGTTGTTGCTTCGCGGAGCTGAGATGAGCTTTGAAATCACCTGAGCGTCGTCATCGCAGGTTTCACTTCCCCGATTCAGAACGCAGTGAAGTTACTCATCAGCTGCAGTGTGAAGAGGTTGCCTGTGAGGTTGGACGCTTGTGTTTTGTTTTAATGCGAAACTGGGGCTGATGACGGCTGCAGGCTGCTGGTGTGTGTGTGTGTGTGTGTGTGTGTGTGTGTGTGTGTGTGATATATACGTACGAGGCTGCCCTCAGAGTTCAGCCCGTACAATAGGCGACAAAGTAGACAATGTATAAAGCGCAGAGCTCGATCTGAGCTGGAAGGGGCCATAAAGTACATGACAGGCAAGGAATGCAGCCTCCAGAGAGAGACCCTGAGGAGCTGACCCCCCCCCTTAACACACACACACACACACACACACACAAACACACACACACACATTCATGTTCATACCCTTTGGGGAGTGAACAATCCCCTCTTGCAATGCGGTCCCTAATCTCCATCCACCAGACACAACTTTGATGTGAAGCACCCCCCTTGTCCTCCACGTCCCCTTTTCGTGGGCCCCTCACTCGCTGCCCTCCATCCTTTCTCAGTTCGTCTAATTCATCCTCGCTTCTGCTTCTCTGTGTCTCAAAAGCTGCAACATGTTTCTGCTTGGAAACTGTTAGAAACGCCTTCACGTCAGGATGCAGAAGCAGCACGAACGTCCACAGAAACATCGCTGAGTTTATCAAAGTGTTCCTGTTTTTAAAGGTTTGAAAGGTCACAACAAAGAAGCTTTAACGTCCTACTTTTCACATCTTAATATTGATACTTATTGTGCAGCTAATGGATAAATAACATCGTGTTTCTGTGTAATTTGCAGCTTCTTCAGTTCCTGTCGTAAAAGGCTGAACACTAACAGTGCAAAGTTAGCAGCAGGCTAACCAAAAGAAGGCAGTTAAACTCCACTTAAACTAGCAAATACATAATGTAGGAATCTAAATTAAGTGACTGTTTATTATGTGAGCTTTCTTCCAGCTTTGAGTCCTTTAAAAGATTTATAGATTTATTACAAGTGAACGATAAGAGCTTATCTTGTTTTACTTTAGACTCAGCTGGTTGTCGAAAGCGAGATCACGTTTATTCAAATTTCAGATCTGCTCCGTCTGAAGAGCGAAGCGGAGATGTTTTCACCGAAGCTGCAGACGTGAATGTGGGTGAATTCAAAGGTTTGTAAGCAGATAAAGACGGTTGGCAGGTAGAAGTTGGGTCTTGATTGTTGTTTGAAGGTGAAAGGTCAAAGACACGGGGAGCAACAACATCCTGTTTGAAAGTCAAACCCCCCCACCTGCCTGCTGGAGGGAGAGTCCCTCACCCATTCATATGTATTCATGTCAGAGACGTTTGTCAGCCATAAGTCACCTGCCTCTGCACACTTTGACTCACACAGGCCGAGGCTGCTTTCAGCGTGTGTGTGTGTTTGTATGAGTGTGTGTGTGTTCGTTCAGTCACGTCATGGGGACTCGTCATCCTTCTGGGAACAAAAAGTTGGTCTCCACGACAGAAAAGCATCAAATTAAAGGTTTCAGACTCCGTTTCAGGTTGAAAACCGTGTTGGTTCGCTCACGGTTGTGTGTCGCTGGCAACCAGTTTGGCAGGAAACCAGCCTCGGTTCAGCGCCTCCTAGTGGGGACACTCAGCAGATTGTAAAAATGGATCTTCTGCGTTTGTGTTTAGGGTTTTAACTTGCCAATAGTTACAGAATTGATTAATCTCGAGCTTATTTGCTTGTAAGAAAAACAACCAATGAATCCAATATGGCCTCTTTGTATCGATCCTTTTGTTTTGACAACAGTCGGAGAACAAACATCTCCTTTTATGAGGAAACTGAAAACAGAGATTTTATTTATTTTGTCCACCTTTTTTTAAAGTTTTCCTCGATTGAATATCTTAATCTCTCAGGATTATCTGTGTCACACAGGCCTGCAAACAAACAACAACAACAAAGACACAATCAACAGCATTTTAGCATCAAGACTGGACGAAACAAGCCACATAGTGCAGCTTTAAACACCGCCTGAACAGAGAAATATAGATCTGTTCAACATAGAAGTTCAATCCAGAGCAAAAGGCCTGAACTGCAGTTTGATAAAAATCTCTACAGTCATTTTCACTCCAGAAACTCCAATCTGGTCCATCAGTGAATCTTCCATTGCACAATCACTGTGTTTTTTACATATCTGTATTTTTTCTCCTTCTCTGTGTGTTTGTGTGTGTGTGTGTGTGTGTGTGTGTGTGTGTGTTTGTGTGTGTGTGTGTGTTATGTGTTTAGTTTCTACGTGACTGAAGGCAGATTAGTGTGAGAGAAACTAAAAGTGACAGTCGGCTACCTGACGTCTGCAGGTCTCTCTGCACAGGCTTGTTTGATGGGGTTGTTGACCCGTCACCTCTTTGAAATTCACACTTGTGCACGCACGTACACAGGAAGAAACACACACACACACACACACACACACACACACACACACCTACACACACACATGCGTCCGTGTGCACCAACATGGCGTCTCAGAAGAATGTGGAGTCACACAATGTCAAAAAGAATGCAGGAGCACCACATACATAATGCATGTACAAACCCATACACACTCACTTATTATGTTCACTCCCTCTCACTCTTAGACCAACGCCAGAACACACACACACACACACACACACACACACACTCTTCCTGACAGGCCTGTGTATCTGTTTACCTCAGGTTTGTATGGGCATGTCAGATCGACGCCTTCCCACTCATGGAGAACAGGAGAGGCCGGCGTCGTCCTCTCTTTCTTTCACCTCCTTGTCTTTCTTTTTCTTCCTCTTTTCTCTGTTTATAATCCGTCGACACACACGCGGGTTTATTTTCCTCTTAATCTATAATATTTCTACTTGAGGGGAATAAAGGATCGAAGTCAGTTTGATTCTTGTTTTTGTTTTTGTGGGTTAAAGTTGGTTAGATTTCACCGTCTCACCTGAAGAAAACAGAAAGATTCTGCGATGCGTTCAAGGCCACGCAACGATTACTGTAACACAGGTGTTTATGACTAAAGATTAGAGAGATATTTTAGAATAAAAGTGAAACTAAGCCGAACTTAACTAAAAGATGAAGTTGTGACTTTCAGTCTGAATTGACTGTCAAAGCTTTTGTGTGAATTGAGCAGATTTCAGGTTCTGTTCGTGTTGGTTTCCCATCACTTCGCTCCTCTGTCTCCCTCTCGGCTCCGCTGACCTTCTGCCGGTGCCAGAGTTTGTTTTCTTGCTGCTCGTGAACTCGCCGATGAACACATGAACGCTGGTGTGAGAGAGCGTTCGCTTCAGGACCTGCTGCTGTTTTCCATTTTCACTCGTTCTTTTTTTAGAAGCTGGCACGCGGTTCGTACTACGGAGTCTGAATCACACTCACAATCAGAGCTGATGAAGCTCTTCGAACAAAATCACACTGAATTAACTCCTGAGAGGTTTGCAGAAGCTTTGGACATGTTGGATTTTCACACTAAAACATGCAACTTTACAGCAGAAATAAACACATTTACAGCCTGGTTGAACATCCCTGTTCATGACAACCATCTGGGGATTTAAATTATATCAAAACTTAAAGTTATGCACAAGTGAGGCTTTAGCGTAGCGGCTAGCTGCTAGCTAACTGAAGACACTGAACTTGTTGTCTCTGAAGTGTTGACGCCTTTTGGGGAATTTTCTTTGCAAATATTCCACCAAAAATATGTCCTGCTGTGCCGTTATTTCTACTTCTAACAGACTGTTGAAGCAGTCTCCACCCATGTTCCGTCTTTTTGCCTATTTTTGGATCGGCGCAGCGTTTAGGCGTTTTTGTTTTCTGACCGTTTCCTGGTTTGTGTCTCGTCCAGGTTTGAAAAGGAGTCAAGACAGCCACTGGACCAGTCGACCGCGACAGCCATGCCTTCCAACAAATACTCTGCCGCCATCATGGAGGAGAGCAACAACATGACTGCCACCGTGAGTCACACACACACGCACACGCACACACACACACGCACACACACACACACACACACACACAGGTTTAACAACCGCCAGGGGAGGTCACAGAGTACCCTTTCCTTTGTGTGTATGGAAACAAAAA
>JAQMCX010000002.1:26536669-26551298 GCA_029814765.1 Acanthurus leucopareius | reverse complement strand
TTCACACACACACACACACACACACATATATATAACATACAGACAAGCAGCTTGACAGACAAGGTTGGAGAGAATAGATGTGGGCAGGTTCAGTGATTCCGATGTCAGAGGCGGTCTGAACGCTCTCTGTGTCTATCCTCTCTCCACTAGACCTTACATGGCAGTTCTCCTCTCCGGGGTGTTCTGAGAAGACAGGAGGGGCGCCTGGAAGAGAGGAGCGGAGGGATGGGAGGGTTGGGGGGGGTGGCAGGTACTAGGGGATTGTTCCAATGCCCTTGACATGAGGGAAAGCGCCGGAATAAGAGAGAACAAGAGCCGAGCTATATGGTGAGGATCAGAGAAAAGAAAGCCTGAGGAGGAGGGTGTGTGTATTTGTGTGTGTGCATGAAAGACCATTTGATGTGTTTTCTTTTTTTTTTCCTTTTTGAATTTATGTACGTGTCTTTGTGTGTTTGAATGTGAGTTTGTTCTCTCATGCATGTATAGGTTTCTTTATGTGTTGCATGTATATTTATGTGACCGAGTCAGAAAATCAGGATGGAGGCTATTTTAAAGGTTCTGGCAGTGTGTTTTGAGTCCAGCACGCATTTGTCTGAGAGCAGCTGAATATGTGTGAGTGAGTTAGCGTGCGCGTGTGTGTTTTGTGTGTGAGAGTGCACTCACTGCCCAAACCCAGTAAGAGTCCCAGACCAGGGCTTTTCTTTGAGCTAGCAGATGTTTTGCTCTCACCTTGCCATACCTCATAAAGCGTGATGGCTTAGGACCCTGGGGCCAGTCTGGTGCACAAAACACAAATGCATGCACACACACACACACACACACACACACAAACACAAACCCAAACCACAACCACACACACACACACAAAATAAGCATGCCTCCTCCATGCCCCACCCCACCACCACCACAAATGCAAAAACACACGGAAATGCCCACACTGACGCACGGATGCAGACACATGGAAATAAGCGAACGTACAGTCTTCCGGCCTGTCTTGGCACACTGATGTACAAAGAGGAGAAGTGTCAAGGGCACAACAATGTGAAAGTTTGAATGCCACAAAATCTAAAGCCACAGGAAGGCAGGCATGCGACCAACACACAGCACTTACCCACACGGTGAAGAGGGAAAAGTGAAAGACTAGAGCAAGGTTACTCCAGAAGTAGCCACCGGGAAAGCACATTTGTGACCAGCTGCAAAATAATTAAACTATCATTAGCACATTTTCCACATCAGAGATAAGACTGTCTGACATTAATCAATTTAAACAGAATGGTGATTATGCGTCATGTCACCAAATTGTTTGTCCAACTGTAAGTGCAATCTGCAGTCCTTTTATATTGTGTTTGTTCATCCATCCATTAATCCATTCATCTATCAACTTTTAAGGTATCATAGAATTAAAAAAAAAAAAAATCACATTCACTTTTTATTTACCTCTCATCTCTTGGTGGTTTTATCAGCGAGCAGCATCAAAATGCACCAGACAATATCCTGAATCAAGATAATTCAGTAATCAAATTGGTCAATTTAGATTAATTAAGAAATGACAGACCATCAGATGGAAATTACATAATTATTAAAATACTCAAACATCTAATTAACGCATTTTAACTGTAGTTTAATTGCATATTTCTAGCTTTTCAGATTATACACACAAACAGTTCGGATCAGGACCTCATTAATATTTTTGGTTTTCATCACTCACCTTAATCCTAGTTAAAAAAAAAACAGAAGTTAATAAAGAACCAGAATGAAAAGAGAAGGACATCAGGAGATACACAAAAAGAGAAATGCACATTCAACACACACACGCACAAACACATGCACCCACACACACACACACACACACACACACACACACACACACTCCTTGATTCACTTTCTAAGCCAGCTGTGGTTAAAAGAGTGTGTGTATCAATGCCAAGGCAGATGCCCGGACAAGAGTGCCAGCATGTTATATGAGTCTAATTGAGAATGCGTGTTGGCTGTGAGGGTGTAAGCATGAGCCTCACACACTGACACACACACACACACACACACCACAGCTGCATCCACACAAGGAAGGAAAGATGGAGTAAAGAGGCAAAGAAAAGAGATGAAGGAACAATAGGAAGCAAGAAAAGAGGGATTCATGGAAGGTTGGAGGACATCAGCGCAGCACACAAGCTTCTTTATGTCCTCAGAAATGAGTCTGACTCGAGTATTTAAAAGAGAGAAGAAACACACACACACACACACACACACACACAGAGGCATGCACACACACACACGCATGCACATATTTTTGGATTAACACACTCTGCAGAAACTTTCACAATCTGTAGCCGAGAACATGCATTTTCACTTGCACGCTTTCATAACATGCAGTCGTGCACACACACACACACACACACACACACACACTCACACACACACTTGATGTTGCTCCTGTCGTCCGTTACTACTTATTCCTCTTTCTCAGCCTCATATATCACTCCATCTGAGAGGAACACTTCCTTCCCTCCGCCTTTTGCTTCTCTTTCTCCACTTCACCAGTTTGTTTTCTCACCATCTTTTCTTTTCCTCTGTTGCTCAATTAGCCTCATTCTCTCCATCTGTCTTCATTTTTCTTCTTATCATCACTTCTTTAATCCGTCTCCTCTGTTATTGTTTGCATGTCTCCATGTTAACCGGTTTAGCTGCCGTCTCATCACGTGTCGTGCGGGCCGGAGTCAGGAGGTATTCGCTTCAAGTTTAGACAGCATGACAGCAGGCGGGTAACCACTTATCGCCGCTCACATCGAGCGCTTAAGTTTTCGCTTTAAGTGACATGATCTGGTGGGGGGTTTTATCCAGAACACTTCCTGTGTCAGGGGTGCAGATGGTTTTCATAAGAGTGCTTAAGCTGGCGGTGGGGGAGTTTTTTTTTTTTCTGTCAGACGTGTGAAGGCACAACACACAGGAAGCAGCGGGATTTTGAAAAAGAGCGAGGATCAGCACAGCAGACTGACGAGGAGTTTGAACAGTTTGTAAATATCACCATGAGGTTCCTTCAGAAAACGGCTCTGGAGCTTTGGATCGCATCTCTGAAACGCTGCACTTCAGCTTCATTTAAGTCGTTAAAAAATTCAAACTTTAAAAACTTTATCCGCCGATTAAAAGCACAATAGGAAGCTCAAGAACTGCCATCAGATGTTGGACAAAGTCGTCGTTTTGTAAAGTTACAAGTCTCATCTGTACTGAAATCCCAAGTCAGGCGAGTCGTCACTCGAGTGTCTGTCAGGTCCGAAAGCCTCATCAGATGTGATGACGTTTTAACAGCGTCGATCCTCTGCAGCTTCAAATGCTGAGTGAAAGTGAAAGTTGTAGCGCCTCTGTGAGTGTTTGCAGTCTGAGTCGGTTCTTTGTTGACCTCAGTGGAGTTTTTTTGTTTTTTGTGCACGAACAGAATCACATTTGTAAACTGCAGCTCAGTGACGCGTTGCTGTTCGTCCTCTCCTGCGACCTGAAAGTGGATCTGAGTAAAAAAATGCCAACTTTCAGGGAACGAAGGAACTTCAGTTTTCACTCAGGAACTCACATCTCTGGTCTCAGAAGGTCGAAGGGCTCGGTGAAGGCTGAAGTTTAGGTTCAAGTCAAGTTCCAAGTCCATTGTGAGTTCGTCGAGTCTAAAGTCGACTGATTTGTGACTCGTCTTTGACTCCAGTTCAAGTCCTCTGACTCGAGTTCACACCTGCGACAGCGACTGAATGGAACTTGTAGATTATTGTTTTTCTTAATTCATAAATACTTTCTGTAATCTCATCCATTTTAAGTCACAAAGTTTATGGATAACTCAGTGCTTAAGAGCTAAAAAGGTCATTATTTAAAGAGCCTCTGTTATCTGTCGCTGCTCTTTGTTTATAACAGGAAACAGAGGCTTAGTTGAACCATGAGCTTAACAAATTTGGTGTAATCAGATTATTATTGTGCTGCGCAAAAAGAACCAGAACAACATGAGTCCCTCCTGAATATCACACTTAATCCTCAAGAATGTAATTTCATTGTGATACAAAACACCTTTAATCCTGGTCAATCAAAGATGAATCAGAAGAAACGCTTAAAATCTGAAGAGAAAATAAACCTTAAATCCTGTTGGCTTTGCCCGGATTAGTTTACCGTCCAATCAACAGCTGTATTTTAGAAAACGGCCGCGCTCAGCTGAAGTCCGGACTTGCACAAAGGTGTCAGGCCTTTGGGGTGGTTTGGGGGCAGACATGAACTTGGACCTGACTTGGGCAGACGGACGTCGGAGTCACAGAGGACACATTCTCAGCTCGAGCAGCAGCCGGAGGGCAGAAAGAGAAAACACAGCTGAGCGTGAACGGCGGTGTCAGCAGACTGTCTGTGGGTTCGTAAAAGTAAACTTTGGTTTGGACGAGAATGAATCCCGACGCTCACAGCTTTTCTTTCCCCTGAACGTCACCGTTTCGTTGCCTCGCTCAAAGACTCTTTGCGGAACAGAATCTCCTTTTTTAATTAGATTAGAATAAAGATGTCAAACCAATACTGATCATCTCCAGGATTTTAAGATGGTAAGAGACTCAAAAGTGCATCACTGCAAACAGAAGTGAAATGTTTTATCAGATAAATAAACATCTCAGGACTCAGCTGATGCTGTGATGTTTGTTTACAGCCTTTGTGACACACGTGAACTCTTCATTGCAACAACAGGGACAGTTTTAACCTCAGAGTGCAGATGAGCGGCTCCACGCTCGCTCCTCCTTCGGCAGCTCCGGGTTTCGGTCGTGGTCGGGTGCATCGGGGTGCATGGCTGGAGTTTGGGATACAAACAGGTTCACGTTAAGATCATTAACTGCACAACACGATGTTTGATTTGTCAGATATTGGCGAGAAAAACTGTCCATAAGACGACAACAACAAAAACACAATGTCAGGTTCAAACTGAACAGAACAGAGTGCATCTGTGATGAGAAGAGAAATGAGCCTCAGAGATCTAATCTGTGTTTCGTCCGAGGCTGTAAACTCAGCGGGGGACTGACTGGTTTTAAAGAAGCAGCCCCGTGAGGCCGTTTGTGGAACTGCAGCTGTTGGCACCTCTGCGTCAGCTTGTATTTCACACCAGGCTTCATTCCACTCTGCTAACTTCACTATCTGACCTTGCATTTTTGTTCAGACTTGCCGCATCACAAAAAAAAAAAAAAAAGAATCATGGTGCTTTTTGTTGCACAGATCTTTGGTAACAAAAGATAACACACTCGGTCCCTGAAACCCCCCCACCCCCCCAGGTGACGGCTTCCTGCTCAGTGTTTTGAACAGTCCTGTTTGAATCGGAGCCGGCGACCTGCGTTACGAATCATTTTAGCTCTGCTAAGGTGTTTTGACAGTGCCGTCAGAGCGCCACAGGGCAGGCTGCTGCTCACAGAGGAATGTGTGTGTGTGTGTGTGTGTGTGTGTGACGTAGGTCGGTGAAACCTGCACAGTGCAAAGTTCCACACGCTGCTTTACCACACACACACACACACACACACAGAGTGGAATAAAGTGCAGGATGCTCACACATGTTGCACACACTGACACGTGCACGGTGACGGTGGTAATGGGAGTAACTGTGGTGGAAGTAGTTAGAGTATTTGTACTTCTGAAGAGAGCAAAAGAGGAGGCAGAGGGGCACAAGAGGATCATTTGTGCTACTTTAATGCTTCATTGGGCATGTTCATGACTGCCAGCAGCAGCAGGAGGAGGGGGGGTGGGGGGTGGAGGAGGAGGAGGAGGAGGAGGAGGAGGAGGAGGAGGAGGAGGAGGAGGAGGAGGAGTGATAGATATCCAGGAAGGCGGCTTAATAGATGATAATGATGATGATAGAATTGCAAACAGCAGCCTGGCCGACATCAAATCCTTTTCTCTGCTCAAATCTGAAGCCGGAGGAGTTAAATGAGCAATTAAATATTTGACATTACACGATAAAAAAAAACAAAATTAATGTTCTTTTGCTGCCAAAACGCAAGAAAAAGAGGGGGAGGAGAAGAGTGGAGTACAAAGACTGGAAGAATCAGCTCACGTGGCCTTTTTAAACTTGTTAAAAACTTCTTTAAGTCTTTAAAAGTGAAACGAAACAAAAGCACTTTGTAAACCCAGTTTGAAAAAAGTTTAAATAAAGTTATGATCCGTCTGTTTTCAAACCAGAACCCATAAAATCACTCTGCTTTTCTTATAATTTTTAATCTACATCACATGAATTTTTCATATAAACTTATTTTATTCATAATCGTCATCGCTGTTGTTTATTCCACTCAGTTTAGTTTTGTTAATATTTTATTGTTTTGGAATAATCACTTCATTTTTTTGTCCCGTTCATAATTTTACTTTCATTATCTTTTCGTATTTATTTGTTATTTTTACTGAACCATCGTTTTGTTCTCTTTTGGTTGTTTTAAATTAAACACTTTATGTGGGTTTTTTTTATGTTAACATTTTAACATCTGATTTGCCAGTTACTTTTTAGTCACATTTGATTTATTTGAAGGACATCTATATAAAGTTTGATTGATTATTGGATTGATTGGTACAAAAAACTCCTAATTAGAAGGAAAATAAGGTGAAGAAGTCAAACAAAACTTCACGTTTCCAGCTTCATTCTTCTGTAGTGTTTTGTATGTAAAGAAGGAGGGCAACATGAGACATGTGGGGGGGGGGGGCAGAGGGAGATTAGAGGAGGTGCTGATGGGTGGAGATGCCCCCCCGGGCTCCTCTCATGTCCTTTGGTCTGTCTGCTCGTCTGTCAGCTCGGAGGCTGATGAGTTACGAGTCGAGTGAAAACCTGAAAACCTGAAGATGCGAATTAGGTCAGAAAGTCACTCAACTGTGCAACGTTTATACTCATCGTTCAGCTGCTTCACACGAAAACGACAGGCTTAATGATCGGCTGAGGGGTGTGTGTGTGTGTGTGTGTGTGTGTGTGTGTGTGTGTGTTGCCTCTCTCGTCTGTCACTGCTGCTGTAAACATAAAAACCATTTTCTATGATGGTTAAAAGCAGATAACGTGTTGACGAGGAGCGATGAAGCTCAGATTTCACAGCCTGGTCGTCACGTACTAGGAGATTATTTTTATTTTAGATAAACTTATTTTTTTCTTTTAAACTTTTATTTTTTTTTTATTACATTTGATTTTATCTTCACCTGAAGTGTCTCCAAGTCTGAGAAAAGTTTAAAAGTTTGAGAAAACTATCAGGCTGAAACCACAAACATGCATGAGTGAATTTATAAGCCGATGGAACAAATTAAAAAATGTCAAATATGTCAGAAAAAATGCAAAAATTTAACACTTAAATCACAGTTAGTTGTTCTTAGCTTCATTTGATCACCATATATCATATTTATATTGTATCAGTTAAATCACAGATGGTTTGACCGTCATATTTATTTTCCTGGTTTCTAAGTAAATTTTTATGACTCACATCTGCAAAAAAAACGTGTTTCACTGACTTGTTTTTGTCGTCCGTTTGTGTGCTGGTTGTTTATTTAGTCCGTTTGACCTGTCAATCATTAAATCAAAGGCATGAAAGTCACAGAAAGATCAAAGAACACTTTACAAAACCAGCGAAAATCAGCTGTTTACACATGAATGTTTTTTTTCTAATGATATCTGTCGTGTTCGTAACATTTTATTATAATATTTCTAAATCAGATGTGATCTTTTCTTAAATTGGTATTTGGTCACTAATGAAGGTTGATGAATGAAGTCCAGCAGGTTCCTTTGGCCACTTTGTGTCTCGTGTTGTCCTGCAAAGCATATTTTTTGTGCAACCTTTGGACTGTTTGCTTATTGTCGCCGCGGTGCAGCCATCAGCTGGGAAAACCCCAAGTGGAGTCATAAGGAGTTTTTTGGTTCAGCCGAGCAGCTGCCAGGTGTGACCGTGTTTGACTACGTGGAGGTGAAACAGGAAGTTAACTGAAACGAGCCCCAGAGTCTGATGTGTCTGCCCTCATGTCGCATCTTTTGTTTTAACGTGTTAGTTGGCGTGTCAGGAGCGTGTTGTTGCAGCTGAGGCCACCGAAGCACAGCTGTGCTGCAGGGGTTCAGGTTCCCTCCAGCTGTGGTCCTTCGTTCATTACTGGTAATTAACAGAGAGGTCATGAAGGTCTCGTCTGCTGTTTATTTTCGTTTTAAAAGTTAATTATAAGGTTGATCCAGTGCTCCTTTTTCAAAAAAATATTAAAAGGCTTTTATAGAATAAAAAATATGATCATTTCAAGCAAATATAACAAATTAGATGTGTAAGGTTTTAAAAAAAGCTCAAACTGGCCAGATTTTCTCAGATTTATCTCGTTTATAATAAAAAAAACACATAAAAAACATCTAAATAAATAAAAGAAAACGAGCTGCGGCCGTGCTGATGTTCGGTTTCACCCCTGGACTCTGCAGCTTCCCTCCACACAGGAGCCGTAAAGCAGAACAAACATCTGTAAAACTCTTACAACAGCTGCTCGTCTCTCCTCTCCTTCCTGCTATCTGCCTTCTTTCATCACTCTCTCCTGCTGTTTACCAAACTCCTCTCTCCCCACCTCCACCACTCTCTCACTCCGCCCTCCTCTGCTGTCTCCACCCCTCAGATATGACGAGAAGACAGACTTACACTCAACATGCAGCTTTTATGCACTTAGATCTGCACCACACAGAAAATTATTCAGTAATAATAATTGAAGTCATTGATTGTTCAACGTCAGCTCTTGTTCAGGCTTCAGTTGATTGAATGTGTTTGTGTTTTGGTCTGTTGGTTGGATAAAACATTTAATTTAACGTCACATCTGGATCTAATGAAATATTGAGGCCGTTTCTCTCCACTTTTAACCTTTTTTTTGGAGCTGATTAATTGACTTTTGTTAATAAAACAAATAGTATTTTTTATCTACAGCTCATGGATCTTTTGTAGCAACATAATGACTCTGTTAATGGTGGCGTTTCACTAAGTTGTTTGTCATAAAAAAGGAATAAATAGGTGACTATCAGCCAACAAATGTCTTTTTATAAACTCTAAAAATACCAGTTTCTGTCTCTATTGATCCTTTAACTGACTGACACTTTGTTTCATGGCAAGTTTCTTTATGAACATTTGCTTAATTGCCAAAAATGTTGCTGCAGGCATTTATGACGCTAAGGAGATTATCTCTAATAGTTTTAGTGACTCACTCGTTGACCTTTTGTCTCAGTTTGCCATCTGAGATTTTCCCCTCGAAGGTGCAACACCTTAAAGACTTCTGTCACAGCTCGAATTTAAAGATTTAAAGGTCTGTGGCAGATTATTCCTCGAGTGTTTTGTCACCCTGCTGACCTTTTCCTGTCTGACTTACCCTCCCCCACTCTCAGCCATCTTGAGCACACGCGTTACACACAAGTTCACAGAGTTCATTTATTATAGGGGAAATTTGGACCAGCGAACACACTCGCACGCCACAAGCATTCCCTGTTTAACGGCGTTTTACAATCACAAACAGCCTCAGATATGCATCGTTGTGATCTGTCAGCACAATCTCACAGTTTTCCATCTGTTGCACAGCTGCTGCTTCGCTCCTTTCTCTTTACTTTATTCCATCTTTCGTCCTTTTATGCGTCTACTGTCACCAAATCACACAAAAATCCCCAAAATGGTTTAATGCGAGCAACCGCATATTTATTTCATCCAGCTGTCACCACACTGACTTTCCTATTTTTAGTCTGTTAGTTTGAGTGCAGTTCATGTTGTTATGCATGCACATCGACTGCTTGCTAACGTATTATTGAGAGGTTATGAACATATTTGGATTTTTTTCTGGAGTGCAATGTACAAGATTTATGCTCATTTCATCATGTGATCCAGTTAAATCAGCTTAGCTTTGCACAAACACTGGAGAGAGAACTGTGTGAACAAAATTAAGATGTCTCATTTGCATTTTTTAATTTATTAAGCTTTGTTGTTATAGTAGCAGTTAGAAATAGGATCTATTTCTTTACTAACTTATGCCAGGCGTAATGATACAGCAGCTCACGCTAATGTAGCTTGTTTGCTATTAAGCTAAAATATTGAAATTGGACAGCTTTGGAGCTGTTAGCACTTTAAGCTAGCAGTTTCCTCTTGTCTGAACCTGAATGTCGTGTTAAATATATCTAACATTTATTTAGCAAAAAGCTGCTGAGTCAAGATAAAAGCTGCATTAACATCATATCAAGTAGGCAGTTTTCAGCTTTATAATTAAAGTTAACTACATTTTAGTGTAAGTTTTTCATGGTTTTTGTTAGCAAACTTCTGCAAATATGTGACAGTAAAAAAAGGCTAATATAAGCTTTTCTTTCCGTTGAACTAGCTTGACTGCTGGCTAGCAGCAGAGCTAACCGGTGTGGAATAATACAGGAATGTAAGGAGGTTTTCCTGTTTGTACGATTTAACAATCTGTGAAAAAAATAAAAGCTAACGTTTGCATCCTGCTATCAAATACCCACTATTTGCTAAAGTGTTACATTTAACCACAGCAAATTTTTCAAAAAAGAGTCTCATTTTTTGTTTTACAAGCGAGATGATTTTTAACCACACCGTCCCCTCGATGTGGGCGGGGTATTTGCTGATCTTTGCGGCGATGATTTGATGTCACGTCCTGCTTTTGACTGACGAAAAGTCCTGCATCAGAGCTCAGATTGTGTCACAAACCAAAGAGAGTGAGTCAAGCCGGGCTGGGCCGTACCGTGCAGCGATAAGTTGCAGGTTCAAGTCCAAACAGAGCTGAGCCGAGCACCGTTGCTACGGAAATGCACCTGGCAGGTTTCAGGTTCCTCTTCACCTGCGATGAGGCGCGAGATGAAGCAATGCAGAGAGGAACAGTAACAAATACAAAAGCGCTGTGCTGCTCTCGCCTAACTTCACCGTTCTTTTTGCCAAACGCATGAGTCACTGCGCCTGGTGAACCCACAGATCCTGCTGTGTCGAGTCAGATGCTGCTCGACGTGCAGGTGTGCCTGACGGCCTCTGACATGTTAATTTGATTAAATCTATTGGCTCGTTTGCAGTAAGTGTTTGGTTGTGTAACCATTGGACCTTTTCTGTTACTTTGACAAAAACAAAGCCTGGAGGGAAGGGAGGGTTTGAGTCTGCGTGCTGCAAAAACATTCGTAGCTTGGAGCTTTGGATTTTAAGTAATTAGTCTTATTGTTGGTTGCTATGCTGTGTTTCACTTTGATCATTAATAAAACTTGACATCATATATATTATTATATTTTAATGTTAATCACTTAATCGCTCGGAAGATGTGGCTCGAACAAAAAGCTTTGTGTCCGACGGAGTTTCATGGGGAGAAAACCAAAAAGTATAAGTGAGCTAGAGGTGAATATTAATGGTTTATATCAGTTTAAAATGTCATGCATGCATGCTGGTGCAAAAAGATGAGCCGGCTGGTTCAGCTTAGTGAGCCGTCATGCAACATAACAATGATATGTATGGGTTTAAAAGTTTGTGAGTCCAAAATTTCAGGTTTTTTGAAAGTCCCTGAAGTCCTTGAAGCTTGATGACCTTGAGGACAAAAATCAAGGCCTTGCAAGTTTATATAACTTGACTCAAATTCACATGGGCTGTTGGAAGAGCTTAACTTTGGATGTGTAGCTGTCTGACGTATTTCAAGTGGATTAGAAAACTATTACTCAAAAACAGAATCTAGAAGCTAAAACATTAAGACTGCTGGTTCGAACTTTAGAGTCCTGATCAACGTCCCACTTTAAGGTTTTATGTTCAGATTTAGACGTAAAGCATCAGTCAGATCACCTGAGCAGCTTTACAGTGAAATCAGGCCTCTGTTGCCCAGGTGGTCACCTCACCTGTCATTATTCTCCGTCCCACTCAGGCGCCGGTGAATGGAGACACGCCTGCAGCTGAGGGCCTATCAGAGAACGACAGCGGCGTGGAGCTGACCAATGAGAACAGCCCTCTGACCGCGGCTGAACCGCCCTCCCCCTTCAGCCCGAAGCAGAACGGCGACGCCGCCTCGCCTCAAGGTGACACACACATCAACAGCTCACACCAAGTCCAGTTTTCTGACACTGACTCTGTTTTAATGACGTTAAAACAGCAGATTTTATCTGCAAAGATTCTAAAAACACATAAAATTTAGATTCTTTTCATCAACAGTGAATAAAACTTTATGGTCCGACAGTTTCCTGTAGTTTCCAAAAGTTCCTGTCCTGTTTTTGATTTCAAGAGACTTGAGAGAGAATAAAAATCCAACAATTAAACATAAATTGAACATGATGGGACTTAATGGCAGAAATTGTTTTATGCCTTAGATCATTAAAGTTGACTGTTTTAGGCCAAAAATGTCATTTCATCCCAAGTAACTTAATATCTCTTAACTATATCTGTATTTCTGTGTTGGGAGATTTTACAGGAAATGTCATTTCACAGTACAATTAATATTAAAAAAATGTGGATTCATTTCTGTTCATTTCCAGCGAGTCAGAGTGATAAAAGATCAGATCAGCTCAACAAGCAAAACTGTTCAGATCCTCTGGATTAAAAAAGCAAACACATCAAATCATAAACAGCAAAGTCTCCAGAGCAAAAAACTAATAGTTAAACATTAACTTGTGTTTGAGTGGATCAGTTCTGCCGGGGGATTTCCTCTGGAGGCCGTCGTTTACAACCGACCACTTCTGCTTCACACACTTATCTCTTTTTTCCTTTGTCACGTTTTCTACTTTAATTGTGTTTCAATATTTATCACATCATTTATCGTCTCAGTTCCTCGGAGGACCAGAGTCCTGGTTCAAACCTGAGCTGTCAGACTCACAGAGCCGGTTCAGGTTCACACCTGATGAGAAGATGCATCCTGTGTGAACCAATCACAGCTGCACTCGTCTCAGCTCAGATGTGAATGAAGGACGCATCAGTCAGACCGCAGTAAGATGATGCTCGATGGTTTGTTGCAGCGTGTTTGATAGTGAATCCTGAGCCATGCAGCAGGACTGAGTGTCTGACTGACGTCTTTCTGAGGGAAGAAACACTCTGCCTGACCTCCGTTTGGTTTCACTGTAACACACTTAACATGTTAGGACACTTTACTTGTCAAGATAAGCAGCAGATACTTACTTATTCGCTCTTTCAACTATTTTGCAACCGTAACAGCAACATCCTCCGGCTCTTCGCAGGAAATCACAGCTCTGAGACAAACATGCTTTGAATCCTCCAATTCAGCATTTAATTTAAGACGTGAAGTCATTTCTCTTCTTGTTAAAGCTGTGGCCGTGTGTGTGTCTGAGGTGTGTGTGTCTAAACTGACTCACTTGGCATTCAGCGGCTGTTTGAACAGACACAGTTCACGGTCACAACAGGGCAAAGTTTTATTAACATGATTCGTTTTTTAATACAAAAACTGAGACTCTTTGAAACAAAAGCTGTGCAGAATCGGAGGTGTTAAGCCTGAACTCTGTCAAACAGTCTCAGCAAAGTGATTTCCGTCTGTGAGTGAAGAATCTGTGTGTGCAGCATGTTTTCTGCAAACACACCTGGTCCTTGCAGACGTAAACATGTGAGTGTTGACCTGCATGTGGAGCAGGAGGACGTGAGTCCGGTGGAGATGCACTCACAGGCTCGGGGGGGATGGAAATGTAAAGTGTGAGCTGAGGTACATTAAGCTGTCAGCATGTGTCAGATGGCTGAAGGTGCAGGTCCATGCCCAGCGTGAACGGGCTCCATGACATCAGAGGCCTGTGAAGCCACCAGCTCCACCCTAATGCTTGTATTAAGGGGGTTTTTTTTGCCCTCAGTTTTGCCTGCAGCAACAAAGACATGCATGTCAGTTTAATTGAAGTCATTTGACCGATGTGGCAAAATAAGAACTTCCCCTACAAACAAACAAAAGAAACTCTATAAGCTCGTTAGCTTCGTTTTTTAGACCCAAAATGAAGCTTTAAGGAGACAAAACAACTGAGAAGAAGTGCTTCCGTCTGTCTGCAAATATATTGAGTTTCATCTCGGCCATCTGTCTCACCTCCTGTCGATCTGCTGCTCTCTCCGTCTCTCTGCTTCCAGATGACAACCAGTGTTCCAGAGGAAGCAGGAAGAGAAGTAGGAAGAAGTCCGAGGAGGAAGAAAGCACCTGGGACTCCTACAGCGAGGTTCGGCCGCCGACAGACACCTGCTTCAGAGGAGACACGTCAGGAAACCGTCTCTGGAGAAGGATTGACTCTGTGTGTGTGTGTGTGTGTGTGTGTGTGTGTTTCCAGGACAAGTCCTCAGGAGTGTCTCAGTTGGGTTTGAGACAAACACCTCAACCAAGAACCATCTATCAGGCCGGTCTGACGCCTCACACACACACCAAACCTCGCAGACAGGGCCGCAAGCAGGAGCCGAGCATGCTGCTGGTAAACACACACACACACACACACACACACACACACACACACACTGCGCACACACACACACACACCAGCAGATCATTTCTGTCAGTTCTCCGTCAACCACACTGAGAAAAACTCTGCTGATGACTGAATGAAAACAGATTCATGATCACAAAAACGTTTGCAGTTCTACAGAAGTGTGAGCAGATTTTACATTACCGTATTTTCCGCACTATAAGGCGCATCGGATTATAAGGCGCACCTTCAATGAATGGCCTATTTTAAAATTGT
>JAQMCX010000002.1:26503294-26514475 GCA_029814765.1 Acanthurus leucopareius | reverse complement strand
TTGGTTAGATTTATTCACTTACTTTATATCTACTGTGTTGTTTTCAAGCAAAGCAAACACTCGATTGCAGCTACAAATCAAAGTGTTTGATGACGTGTTGATCATTTGTAAAGGCCTCGAGCTTAAGTTCATCAGTTGTCCTTTAATTTCACTTCTTAACTAGTTCTTTACGGCGGGGAAACTTAAGTTATCGCGAGGATTTTGACCAAAAAGAGTCAAATGATTTTGAGATAATCGTCATATCCTCATTATCTTTGTAGTAGTTTGCCTGCCATCTATTGAAACTGAGATGAACGACACTTTAACAGGATCCTGAGAGGACTTGAACGCAACATTTTCGCGGGAAAAGCCTCAGTCGTCTGTGAGCGTGTGTTATCCGTTTAACACATCTGCAGCCGACTGCAAAGTTTTATGTGACTGCAGCTTTTACCTTTCCCGGATTTAGTCGCGTTACAAGTCTGCTGAAAGAAAAGTAGTTGAAGTCTGATCCAAGGTTTTGAAATGTAAGTAGTGCTGTTTGAGTTTTGAGCTCAGTACTGATTTTAAGTGTCACTGAATCCAAAAACCTGGGAGTCACATTTTATCTTAAATGCCCACTTTAATTTAAAATGCCTGTGAGTTAATTCCAAACCATGAAATGTCAGGAAACACAAATAAAACATAACTGTTGAGACAGGTTCAGGAATGTGACTTATACCCCTGCTGGTCTGTCTCATATGTAAACGTGGTGTTTGTGCAGGTCCATCCCTTTAGGAGATGGCGGTGAATGTGGCAGTGAATGTTTCTGTGAATTCTGAGAAACTGAACCGCTATGAGCTGCTGGCTTGGCTCAATGAAACTTTGCAGACGGACTTCACCATGCTGGGGCAGGTATGCACAGGTAGGTCGACGCTCATGTGTGCTTTTACTGTGCGAATGAATCCCAACAAACCATCAGGAGCTTTTGCATTGAATATTTTTTGCGCACACTGGGACTTTGCAGGAGGAGCTGAGCTTTAACACTGTTGTCAAGCATCACCAGCTTCCAGGTTTACTGAGACATTACACTTTGTAAAAGTCAGATTTGGCATGAATATTGTGTGCCTCTGAGAGAAAGGAACGAAGGTAACACGGATGAGCAAGTCTAAGAGGTTGTGGGCAGGTGAGTGACTATAAAAATGCTCATGGAGCTGCACTAAACAATATCTAATCATTCTGATGTTCATGTAACTTCACTACAGGCTGCAACTGCAATGACTTAAACATTTTCGGAGGATGTGTGGCGACACTTTTTGCACTTCTGCTCCTTTTGCAGATATTTTTTGTGCATCTGCTTCCATGTTTAGTCATTTGTCATAATGTTGATTTTGACATAATAATGTAGTGATTGTTACGGACTGTCGTGGTTTTATGAGTACTTCTTGACATTTGGCTAAAGTTGATGATGTCTTCGTATCGTGCAGCTGTCGTCCACTTCGTCTGGCCCTCATTTTGAGTATTTTCAGAGCAGGCCTTCTTTTCGCTTGTTCCTTTGTCCAATGACGTTTGCATCGGTGCTTGTATGAATGTCCAGGTGCAGCCTTTTGCCAGCTGATGGACTGGATGTTTCCTGAGTCCGTGAACCTTTCACAGGTCCGATTCCAATGCAGCAACACTTCAGACTTCATTCACAACTACAGTTTGCTGCAAGCTGCGTTCAGTCGAGCTGGAGTGATGAGAGTGAGTAATAAAAAAAAAAGAGTACCAGTAAATCACATGTAAAATGAGGTCAGTTCAGAGCCAGATGGATAAAGATACGAGCTTATCACAGATAAAATGGTATTGCTGCATTCGTTGGCAGATAAGTAACGGGAAATTACAGGATAATAATGCCAAAGATATTAAGGATCTTTGTTGGCTGGATTTGGACATAAGTATAAGATAATATAAACCTAACTCCTCTCTGCAGTACATCCCCACCGAGCAGCTGATTAAGAAGAACCACGCGGCGTCCGTGACCTTCCTGCAGTGGTTTAAGCTTTTCTTCGACAAGAACAACAAGGGCCGGGAGTACCAGGCCCTGAAGGCCAGAGGTGGACAGAGTATGGTTCCTCACTCAGGTGGGAACAGTTTGGTGAAATCACACATTTCTGTGTCTGAATGACAAAAAAACCCTTCAAACTGAGAGCTAAGTGTGTTCTGTTTCTCACTATAGATGGTAAATCCCCCCAAACAGCTCGTCAGAAACCGGAAACTACTGAGAAGAAGATGGAGAGCAAAACAGTGAGGAGACCACAAAAAGAAAAACCAAGGGAGAATTCGATCACAAATGCGGATGATGTGGTATTAATATCAGACGATGAGGATGATGTGGTGGGGGTGACGATGGAGCAGAAGGCGGAGAAAGATGTGCGTGTGTCGGCAGGGCAGTTAAAGAGCGTGCAGACGGCAGCAGCAGCAGTGAAGCAGCAAAATCAAAGGAGTGGTTTCTACAGCAGTGAGACTCTGCTGCCCTTCATCAGGCGATACTGTCGTGGCAGTGTGGACAGAAGACAGGAGGCTTCAGCCTCTGACGTCTTGAGTCCAAACCACCTGCTGGACATCATCCGGACCTGCTACCGCACGCCGTACTGCCTCTACCTGTATGTGGGGGTTGAGCTGGATGAAGGGCAGAGCACCAGTGTGGTTTTGGTCGGCTACCATGACCAGAACTCAGGGGTGAGTGTGGTGAAGCTGCTGCACACTCTGCAGATGAGTGTTGACTCTGTTCCTCCACAAACCTCAGAGGACATGGAGACTGACCCAAAGGGCACGCAGAGTGCAGACAGGGATGCACGCCATCTGATCGAGACGCTGAAGGAACTTGGTCTTCCTTTCTCCAACCTGGTCATGTTTTATTGTAACGCTGCGTACCCAGCAGCGAGCCAGGTGTTCGTGTCCCAGCTGGAGGCCTTGAACCCCAAACTGATCTCACTCTGCAGCCTCCCTGGCATCGCAGGAAGAGCCTGCCAGGCCGGACTCTCGGCCTCCTTCAGCTGTGTGGTCGACCTGGTCAGAGACCTCCACCGTCACTACAACACCGGCTCCTCAATCAATGACAGTCTGAAAGAGATATTTGCTGACACAGAGTCTTACAACCCGTCTCATCCCGTCTCCGCACAGTGTTTAGTTTTCATCCGCATCGTGCAGAAGATGGCCAGCAGCTGGAGGGATTTACTGGAGTATTTCAAGTCGCTAAAGGAGGCAGAGGCTGCTGGCCGGATCAGAACCCAGCTGATGGATTACAAAGTCAAGCTGCAGTTCCTGTTCCTCTCCCAGGCTTTGGAGCCCATCAGATCTGTCCAGGAGCTGCAGCAGGACGACACAGGGGACGTGGCTGCAGAGCTTGAGCTGATCTCCTCACTGGTCCTCTCGTACATGAGCAGCGTCGTCCGGCCCTCTTGCACCGAGCGCTTTCTTCTCGGGAAGCTGGACCTGCAAATGCTTCACGATGAGAACGAGCTGCTTCCGCTATCACGGGTGAAAGTAGGTTCTCGTGCCAAAGACCTCCTGTGGGCCACACCTGTCGTGGATCTAGGGGAGAAGGAGAGGAGCGACTTCACGAGGGATGCAGCGGCTTTCTATAGAGCAGCACTGCTGAATATACTGGAGAGCATTCCTAACCATCTGGGAGACGTGGCGATGAGGAACATCAACGCAATCCTGAAACATCCTGGAACTACTGGCGTAAGAAAACGTGTTTCTGTTACACTGAGTGAGACTTAAAACAGGAAACAGCAAAGCTTAACGTTTTCTGAATGTGCATTTCATGTAAAAATGAATAAACAAACTCTGAAGTAGAAAGAAGGTGACGTCAGTGTCTCAGAGGAGTTGACAGTTTGAAATCTGAAACGAAGTGAGAGAGGTGTCTTTGTTTTTTCCCTTCAGAGTGTTTATATGACCAGATGTCTGCTGTCGGAGTTGGGAGTTGAACTTGGTCTGTGTGAAAAAGGGTCTCCTGAAATGCAGCAGCTGGCACAAGAATACGTCGCTGTCTTGATGAAGAAGGAACGGACGGGAGAAGGAGAAGAAAATCACTGCTGGGCGAAGGTAAACCGACGCAGAGGATCGCGGTCGTGTTGGAAAGATCTTGTTTCCTTTGCACAGTCACACTATCAGAAACATGCTGTTTTAATGCCAGTAAGATTTTTAATGGCGTGAAAAGCCGTCGGTTCAGTCAGCACCAGAAAGCGTCGCGACTGATAATGAGATGTTTTCTGCACAGGTGCTGCGTCGCGTCGGACCGTACTCCATCCTGCGTAGGTTCCTGCTGACCCTCCTGGTTCTGCCGAGCTCTCTGCACAGGACGAAGGTGTTCGCACAGGTGAGCGTGAAAAGCTGAACGTTTCCTGGAGGCTGATCGATTTATTCACCAATCAAACTGGTTTATATTCATTGAGGATCACATCTGTACATGTTGAGTTGATAATTAAACAGCCTGCTCCGTCGTGTTAAGACTGCATAATGTCTGACGGAGCTTGTGTGAGTAGAGCTGGTTGTTGTCCTCAAAGTTCTTAATGAGCGAGCTGATGGCGTGTAGCTGCTTCAAAGTCTTTTCTGCTTATTTGCAGCTTAATGTCCTTTGCTGATATGGTGCATGTGTCCAAAGACATGTTGGTCGACTCAGAAACAGCCACCCTGAGTCCTCCTGCTTTGCTTCTCAGTACCTAAACCACACAGAACGTTCTGTGAGATGTGAACGTGTTTGACATGGGCAGGAAGTGTGTGAAAGGGCAGATCTGGACGGTGTCAGGAGCTGAATCTGAGGGCTGTTTGTGGAGTTTTAAAACAAAAAACAGCTGCCAAAAGCAACTTTGATTAAGGACTTAAGAAAGTGGAGAGTGTCTAACTTTAGATAAATGGAGGAATCTGCCCATCGATAACATTATGTGAAGGTCTTCACGTCCACAGGAGATGTTAAATAACTCATCAATTCAGAAAAATGTGAAAAAACAAATTCAGTTAGAATAGAAAGACAGACAGACTTGGATTATCACCATCAGTATTTAACATTTTTTTCCAGATAAAGAAATAAATAATCACATGTTGATGAGATAATTCTACATAAAACTGTTTTGTTTAAAGCCCTTTGAGTCCTTGTTCAGTGGCCGCCTGTAAAATACGACTCAAAGGTTTATAATTGTACCTGTAAGGTTTTATGTGAAGGTAAACAGACTTGTGTGTTTGTCTGTTTGCTCCTGTCTAAAGGTTTCCAACGTCACCGAAAGTCCAGACAGCGAGAAAACCTCCAGAACGGCACCGAGCTCAGGCAGGGAGGGGGGGAGACCCCGCGTCTACAGGAGGAAACTGCCCTTCGAGGCCGGTCACGGCGGCAAAAAGAGAGAAGACGCAGACAGACAGACTTCACCGGAGGACAGTGACGATTCTGGAGTCAACCCCAGTTTTCACATTTCTTTCAAACGCAGCAGCGTTACGGACGACTCGGACTACACCGACAATTCCTCCGGTAAGACCGTCAGGCGTGCGGTTACGTCTAGAAATGTATGAAACAGAAAACTGACTAACGCAGGAATCTCTGGTGATGGTGGCTGTTGTTCCAGATGTTGATGATGATAATGTGCCTGTGTTTTTGACAGATGTGGTCGACGTCACAAGAGAGTCCGAAATGTGTCGGACCAGCAGCCTGATGAGGGAAGAAAGTAAGACAGGTGTGATGTAGAGAAGGTTAAAGGGCTTGTTTCAGTAACCTGATGAGTTCTTTAAATGGTTGTTAACCTGCAGTGATGTGAGCAGAACCTGAGTCCTCTCCTTTAAATCCACTTCATCCACAACAAAACGACCTGAGAACTGATTTTTGTATAAAAACCGAACATGGTTTAACTAACCTGTGAACATTTTTAGCTGTTAAATCTGGAAGAGATGAAGAAAAGTTCAAAATGGCCGCCAGCTCAGTGGGTCTTTGTCTCTTTTCTGCAGGTCACACAGCTGCACCTGCAGAGACTGTGGTCATTCTGGGCAGCGATGACGAGGATGAAGTAGAAGAGGAAGAAGATCACATGATTTCAACAAGCACACCGACCAACTCAGCAGGATCTCCGGTGAAATCCACTGTAAGGTCATTCAGATCAACATCATGTTGTCTGATATATTTTACATGCAGTATTTTCTTGTTTGCCAGCTGGAAGAGTCTCAGTTTAGTGACTCATGCGTTTATTATCAGTAAAATTCTCCATATGTTCACACTCCACCTCTCTGCTCCAGCCTTGTGTTTGTGTGTGTGTGTGTTTGTGTGTGTGTCGTGCAGGGGAAGACGGGGGAGCTGGTCTGGGGTCAGGTGGAGGGCTACTCCCCCTGGCCGGCCATCACCGTACCATGCAAGAAGAAGGATCTGCTTCCAGGGAAGAGGATGGTGGACTGGTACGGACAGGGGATGGTCTCCCAGGTGAGTCAGCTGTGAGATGGAAGACGGACGATGCAGGAGGTGAAATTCAGGTCGTCACAGTGTAAACGAGACCAGTTCTGCCACACCTGTCTGCCACGTTGATGTTGTGCATCACTGCGTGTGTCTGTTTCCATCACTTGCACTGATTCCAGGTCAGCGTGAAGACTCTGAAATCATTAGCTGACTTCTCCAAAAACTTCTGCTCCAACTCCTTCGCCATCCTCGTCACGTACAGAGAGGCCATCTTCTTTTCCCTGCAGGTCTGTGTGTCTTCTCATGTACTGATCTAAGAGGACTTGAAGAAAAGTGTTAACTGCTGCAGCTAAAATACTGTGGAATCTAATTTCTCTTGCTGACAACAAATGAAATCTCACCAGGATCAACTCTTTCCACTGATTTAAACTTTAAGAGTGTTGATTCCTGATGCTTTCGTCCTCCTGCTCTCATGTGTGTCGGTGTGCATCAGGAAGCAGCTCTCCGCTGTAAGAAGCAGTTTCCTGCACGTTCGGAGGACAAAGACGAGCTGCTGAAGCAGATGTTGGACTGGGCCTTTGGAGGATTTCAGCCCACGGGGCCGGACGGGTTCAAACCAAAGGCTGCTGTGAACGGTACGAACATCTGATAAAGAGCCTGAATGCATCATTAGAGATGTTCAGACCGACAGGAAAAACCAGGATTATTTCTGATAACAACACACGGTTTGATGCATCAGTTCAAACTGGGTCTTTATCAGAGGTTTTAATAGATTTCTCAGCTGTACGACGGTCGAACAGGCTCGTCCCTGTTGAATGAACCTCGTCTCTGCTCTCTGCTGTTCTTCTGAAATAAAGGAGCATCTATTAGATCTCCTCCTGTTATAGAAGTTGAAACTGTTGTGACCTTGACAAAGTAAAACACTGATTTAATGATGAGAACAAAAACATTTAGCTCCCATTTCAAAGGACAATCACCTCCTCGCTCCCCGAGAGTCATTTTTTCACTTTTGTTAGCTGTGATCTTTGCTGTAGAAAACAAACACTGACGATGGTTTGACCTTCTCACTGTGAACTAACCCCGAGCGGTTTGTTGGAAACTTTGTTCACATGTTTAATAGCAACTGTGTTTTCTTCAGGTGTCAGTGACAGAAAGAGCAGAACAGAGGTGGAGAAGAAACTGCTCCTGAAAGCCAACTCTTCTCCTCAGTCCCTCAGCCCCTCCACCCCGAAGAGCATGAGGAGCATGAAGAGCATGAAGAGCACTGAGCAGAAAGACGTGTCTGTCTCCCTGAACAAAGTGTCTTTGAGTTCCTCAGAGACGTCCTTCCACAGAGCTGAGAGGACTGCATGGGGCGAAGGATTTGATGATGCAAGAAAACACACTAAAGGAGTCAGGAAGGAGAAGGGACCCAGAGGAGGATGGACACCAGAGTCTGGGAAACATGGGAAGGAAGGATGGGAGGCAGAGAGAGATGATGAGGAGAAGGTGAAACCAGGATGGGGACGAGGGAGGAGCAGGGGAGGATGGAGAGGAGGGAGGATTCAGAAGAAGAAGGGCAGTCTGATCGATGGACACGATGACGACCTGTCGGCAGACTTCGTGCCTTACAAGAGGAGGAGCTGCACCAGAGTCGAGCAGAAGATCACGCAGAAGGGCGGCGTCTACACGCAGCCGGACCAGAAGCTCAGAGGTACCGAACGCAACGACCCATCAAACTGAAGGCAAACTAACAGCTGAGAAAGTTGGAGAAGTAAATTAGCTCGTTGAACTCGTCGTTCTCTGATCTGAAAGTCTGTGAGTTTTTATTTAAAAGCCTGAAACAAAGTTTGTGACGAACACGCGGCCGAATTATTTTACTTTATGTGACACAACGTGAAGAATGTCTGTGAATTTCAGGCTGAATGTGGTTAACTTCACACCCGGATGATGTCAGACCGCAGGAGTCATCAGGGATGTTAAACACACAAACCGACGCTGTGTTCAAACTCACACTCTTACAAACTATCATAACTTACTAAATGTAGATTTAAACACATGTTGAAGAGTTATAATAATACTCACTTGGCTTATCGAGGTGAAATTAAACATTAAAGTCATGTGATTGTGGTGAAGTGTGTTTATAACCAAGTGTCAGTTTTTCAACTTATTACATTTGGGCTTCAAAAAGCATAAAGTGCTGTTCAGTTGAAATGATGATCTTGCTGAACAAAGTGTGTAAATATGCTAAACTGTTGTTTCCACAGAGCTCGTTAGCTTTTTGTGAAACGAACCGGGTTTGTTCCTCGTCCTCTCAGGTCATGAAACTCTGTCCGCCTCCGAACCTCATTTTGTTCAAAAAAAATATAAAAAATATAATATTTTCCCTGTAAACTCATGTGTGTTAAATAAGCTTCACTTTAACTGAATCTTCTGCTTGGAGAGACATTTATCTGCCATGTGCAAGTAAACTTTTACTTTGAAAATACACCATGACATGTGTGGAAATGTTGAACTTCATTTGTTCAGCAGCTCTGAAACAAAGTCAGAGTCTTTGTCTTCTTGTCTTGCAGAGGAAACCATCTGCAGGATCATGAGCATGGAACTGGACATCGAAGGTGAGCGTTTGGGATCGTTTGTGAATCATTTTACTTCTTAATCTGCTTTTAAAAAACCAAAGTATCAGTCGGTCTTTTCATTTGTTTCTGTGTTTAAACGTGCAGTTGTTGTAACGTGGTCAAACTCAAGGAACTCAGTTTTCACGCTTTAACGTCATCTTTCAGTCTGAGTGCTTCACATTTCTTAAATCATAAGAAAACTGTTTGATCTAACTGCACTTGCATCCATATAGATAACACACACCTTTTTATCTCATCCGCTTCCTCCCCTTTGTGTGTGTGTGTCTGTGTGTGTGTGTGTCGTCTGCAGGCTTCTGTCTGTGTTGTGGAACTGAAGACGTTGAGATTTCCCACCCGCTGTTTGAAGGCAGCCTCTGCTCCAAGTGTAAAGTAAGGAATCATCCTCTCTGTGTGTTTCTTTTCTGTGCTCTTTGTCTGTGAAACTGACGCCGTTTGCGTCCCTGCAGAACAACTTCACAGAAACTCTGTACCGATACGACGAAGACGGATATCAGTCGTACTGCACCATCTGCTGCTACGGACTGGAGGTCATCCTGTGCGGCAACGACAGCTGCTGCAGGTCCGTTCATCTCCATCTGCTCGAACCTTCAAAGGTGCAAAAGCCTGTTTGGTGCTGAATCGGCTCTCATCGTTTCTTCTTCTCCTGCGTTTGCAGATCTTTTTGTGAGGACTGTCTGAACATCCTCGTTGGTGCGGGGACGTTTGATTCGCTGAAGCAGTTGGACCCGTGGATCTGCTACCTGTGTCAGCCTCACCGACGCCACGGCGCTCTGACCCCCAGAGAGGACTGGAGCGTTCGCGTGCAGGAACTATTCGCCAACAACAGCGCCATGGAGTTCGTGAGTCGCCTGCTTCCTCATATTTCTTTGTATCAAAGTTTTTCACTTGTTACACACAATATAAAATTTTCCTCAAAACATCGACAGTTGTGCATTTTTAATATTCTTAATTAAAAAAGAAAAGTTTGACTTTTTTTTCATTTAAATTTGTGAACAAATTAAAACATTTCAGCTCAAATAAAAACTATATTTGGTTTTGTTGCAATCTGATAAATAATTCTTTGGACTAATTATATTGTTAAAAGAAACTTAATTGATTTCCTTTTTTTCCGTTTATTTCTTTTTGTTTAACATTTAACAATTAATAAAAAAAAATCAGAGTGGAAGCATCAGACTAAATGATTTCAAAGGGAACAAAGTTAACAAATAAGGATTTAAGTAAATGAAATGGAAAAGATCAGCTTTCATCAAGATGTTGAATTTCTCTTGAAATCTGAACTTTATTGATTTTTGTATGGGTTTTTTCATTAATGAGGAATCACAGCGGCTCAGTTTCTACGTTGTTTTCTCTGTTTTATTTTGTAGGAGCCACACAGAGTTTACCCGTCGATCCCCGCCAACATGCGCAGACCAGTCAGAGTTCTCTCGTTGTTCGACGGCATAGCGACAGGTGAGGACGCCGACCTGAGACCAGCTCAGTTTACATGTTCCTGCGACGTTAAACTGGTTTTATCTGGTTTTATCTGGTTTTATCTGGTTTTATCTGGTTTTATCTGGTTCCAGGCTACCTGGTTCTGAAGGATCTGGGCTTCAAAGTAGAGAAATATGTGGCGTCAGAGGTCTGTGAGGATTCGATCGCCGTGGCTGCCGTCAACCACGATGGGAAGATCATCCACGTCGGCGACGCCCGATTCATCACGCAGGAACAGGTGCGTCCTCACATCTGTACACATCTGTGATGATGTTAAAACTCTTCTTCCTTCCGTCTTTATTTCTCTGTGATGTTGATTTCTGTGAGCTGACGACATCTCACCCGTTTCAGTGGTTTGTTTTTATTTTGCGTTACTTTTGTCTTTAGTGTTCTTTAGTTTTTTCCCACAGATGCTTCACAGCTCGGCTGACGTAACTGAGAAGATGTTTGATTAAACACTGAGTCAAACTTGCTCTCTGCTCCTCAGATTGATCAGTGGGGTCCGTTTGATCTGCTGATCGGTGGCAGCCCCTGTAACGACCTCTCCATCGTCAACCCGTTTAGAAAAGGCCTCTACGGTCAGTAACAGTGTTTCATGCATGTCAGCTCCAAATTCGTTAATTGTCAACAACTAAAACTTGATTACCGTAATTTCCGGACTATAAGCTGCTACTTTTTTCACACGCTTTGAACCCTGCGGCTTAAACAATGATGCGGCTA
>JAQMCX010000002.1:26456551-26475442 GCA_029814765.1 Acanthurus leucopareius | reverse complement strand
ATCAAGAAACCAATGAAACAATTCATATTCCAAATACACCATGTGGCCAAAAGTATGTGGACACCTAAAATTTAACCCTGTGTGATACTTTATCATCTCGTACAAAGACAGGCAAGTGCACTTGCATTTTATGAGCATTACTGTCCACATACTTTTGGCCTTATTGTGTAAATACAGTGACTCTCTGGGTGATTGATTGAAACATTGATTTAATGATCCGTTGATTTTCTTTGCAGCAGTTTCATGTCTTTAATTTTATTCTTTCATGAACCATTTCTCTCTTTAATGAGCAACACAAATAAACATGCTTGGCATTGCTGTCTAGTCTGTTTCATTTCACCAAAGTGATGATCATGTGATCAAGTTTGTAAAATTTTTTTAAAAAACAAAGTTGACAATGAGTCAGAGCCCACAGCGACGCGTGCTGTTTGTTTTGTCCAGCCAACAGTTTAAATCTCAACACTGTATAAAAGATTTCAACAATTCAAAGAAAAAGCAGCAAATCTTCACATTTTACGTTTGAATCAAGTGAAAAGGACAATATTTCCCTCTGAGTTGTAGTGGAGCGCTTGAGTAACTTTACTTAGTTACATTCCACAACTGCACTGCAGCACTTCCTCAATAAATGTGACATTCTTACATTTTCTGAAACATCTCAGGCTCCATTTCACTTTTGTAAATTGTGACTGAAAGGATTCTGAAACTGAACGATAAATATTTTTTCTTTTTAAACAAAAATTCAAAATACCACAAAAACTTTTTCACTTTTTTTTTTTTTTTACATATTTTATTGATCACAGCAGCAGCACGACATAGGACCATATTCAGAACCTCACATCACTGATATTCACTACAAATCAACAAAACTAAATAAATTAAGATGCAGGAAAATAATAATTTCACATTGATCATATTTCAGTTCACATCAGCTGACAAAAAAATATGATATTCAGTCAGTTTTGACAGGAAAAGAATATTGTTCACTGACAAAGAAACAGCTACTTCAGTTCTTGTTTGTAAAAAACCACCATGAGGATTTTTCATCTGGAAATGTGTGTTCTTCTTTCATGTTCTGCACTAAAATCATTCGACTCGTTCATTAAAATGTTTCTTTGCTCTCTGAGAGTCGACAGTAATGTGAAAAAATATGTTTCATCTCTCATCCACATAGAGAACGTGGTCCCTTCACTCAATAACTACATTTCAACTTACAAGCACAGGATTAAACATGCACACTCACACATACGTTAATTTCCCAAATATAATTTCCTAATTAATTTTTCATCATTTAATTGTATGTACAGTTGTTTCCCTTTCATGTGGGACTTTGATCCTCAGCAGCCTGAAAGCCAGCACGAGTTTGTTCCTGTCATGTATCAGCATTACATCTGATGTGCGTGAAACCCTGGAAGGTGATTCAGTCACCTTTACAGCTCATTTGCAGGTATTTATAGAACCCTTGAACATTTTTCTCTGAACCCTGGGTCTCTGAGGACCACCGATTGCTCCTTTGTTCCATAAATTAGCAGCTCGTGGTTAACTTTGGTTTGTGACTCCCGTTGCTTCCAAGTCTCAGCTGGCAGACCTTGTGTCCTGGCCCCTGGTGTTTACTGAACTTGCTGACTACTGGTTGATCCTTCGGCAGGCTCTCGCATCACTGCTCTCGGTGAGGAGTGCGGTGTAGCAATCTGCATTGAGCAGGACTGCTGGAGAAGTTGTCTAAATGCGTCCTCTGCCCTGTAGGGCTTCTGAGAGAGGAGCAAGAGAGAAGAGAGTCCTTGGCCCTGTGGGGCATCTTAGGAGGAGGAGAGATGAGAGGAGATCCTCTGGAGAAGAGGCGAGAAGAGGGCAATGTGGGGGCAGAGATGGCTTTTATAGTCTGTGTTCACATCTAGGTGTGAAATCTAGGGGATTCTGGGAAGTCAGATTTATCACTCATCTGAGTTCCTGAGAGTTTCATCTGAAACTCAAATTCAGGCCAGATTACCCACTAAGGTGTGGTCTGCAAGGCCTTTCTTTGATCTATTCCCATGGTGAGGTCCCAACACAGCACAAAGGCAGATTTTTAACCTTGTTCTTGAAACTCTGTTTTTTATCCACGTGGTTTGAAGTCCAACATTCTTGCTCTTAACTCTGTTTTTTATCCTCAGCAGCTCCTGAGTGAAACATCTGGCTCTTTAGCTGCTTAATGCTCCACTATGTTCGCTGACAAGACTTTAACTGTGTCAGTGGGCATGATTTTTGTACAAATGATCATCTTTACATTTTATAGTGGAAAAATATATCACAATTGTCATGCTGTATTGCTAAAACATAAGAGGCACAAACTTGAGCTACTTGAAATCTAGATTCTTCAGTCTCAGGATGCACATTTTATACGTGGACACATGCAGCGACAACTGAAGCCTTCTGACAACATCACTAACTTGTCTTTATAATGAGCGACTACAGATGAACAGGGAGTGGAATGTAGATGGTGGGAGTGGAAGGATTGCAGCAAGAGAAACATTTGAGGGACAGAAAGGAGGAGAGATGGAAAGTGAAATCAGCAGAATGGCTGCAGTTACTCTGTTTGGGGCACAGAGATGGCCGGGCCCTTGGGATCATCGAAACGGTCCATAGTGCGGAGCTGCATGATCATGTGCAGGCCGTAAGTGAGCACCAGCACCATGAGAAGGCTGGTCATCAGACCCATCCAGATGCCAGGAGAGAAGAAGCCTGCACAGTCACTGGCATACGAGAACTCACCGCCGGTCACGTTGAAGCCCTGAATCTGTGGAGGGGAGGGTAAGAAAAGGGGTTAGTGTGAATCTCTGTGAAGGCTCATCAGGCCTGTGCAGTGCTGTGAATAACAGCCATCCAAAAACACGCTCCTCATAGCTCCAGAACAGGCCTGAGACTTCTTATACATGAAGTTTTCTTCAGTATCTGAGTCATCCAGGGACAGCTGTCTGTACATCTGTGTGTGCACTGCAAACACTAACTGCTCAGTGTGCAGTCAACATACGAACAATGGCGACAGTTTGCCAACATTTAAACAAACGGAGGTTAAAACAGCAGCGCTCGGGCTGTTTCCCACCAAAATCCACTGACTCTGCAGGCGCATCAGGCTGTGTTTGTGCTGAGGAGGCGACTCTGTCTGAGCACCAATGTTGCAATTTGAAAACCCTGACTATTATCTTAGTAGGCAAAAGGATCACTATCTTACCTGAAAGTCTTCAAAAGAGACCCTCCACTGATTGGCTGGATCTTTGGATGTGCGTGGGATGAGGACGGGCCAACGGAAGCTGGTGACGGACTCACAGCGGTACGAGTACTCAGCCGGGGCGTAAATGTGTCTGCTGCCGTTAAATGTGGCTTTGGTCCCGTCGTACTCCAGCTCAACGGCGTCGAGCGTGAACCAGCGGCGTGCAGACACCTTGTAGTGACGCTGGCTCATGACAAAGCTGGATGCACGCACACACACACACATGTAGATACACACTTTCATAGAGTTCAACAGAGGGGGCGGAACTTCATGTCTGTTAGCATTAGTGAATTACAACACTGAAGGCTTAAATGTAATAATTCTGTAACTTTTTGTGTGAATGTGTGTGTGTGTGTGTGTGTGTGTGTGTTCTGCAGACTCACATCAGTTTGAAGCTTTTGTGGTCGAGGACATCTTCATAATTCAGGACCAACCTGCAAAGAACAGAAATAAGAGAAAAAGAATAAATCACTATTTAAACATTATGAAGTTTATAATTCCGAGACATCAGCGTTTTGTCACTTGTTTTTCTGTTTTTGAGTCTCTTAAGACTGTAGACTGTGATAATTACAACAGCTCTATGTGTCCCTGCATGTCACACTGGACGAGGTGACACTAATAAAGTCGTGGTTGAAACCTGCATCAGCCTGCACATCATCAGCAGGTCTGAGGCTCTGATCAATGAGATGAACGGCTAAAAAAGGAGGAGAGTGTGAAGTCAGTCACTGCCGGGGAAAAGAGACAAACACAGGATGTAGAGAATGATTAATCCATAAATAGAAAATTAGTAGGCAACTCAGTCGATCCTTGAAGTCACTCAGTGAACAAAAACGCCAAAAATTTGCTGGCGACAGCTTCTGTTCTGGTTACAAATGTGAATCCTCGCTGGTTTTCTCTCAGTCTTCTCCAACAACGTGAGAATTGGGTCCTAAAATTCTGACTGTCAGAAAAATAATTGTCGAGGAGCTCCTTCATTTTTCCAGGTATGAACTACCTGGATTTGGTTTTGTCGCAGCTTGAGCCGTGCAGCTTCGGGCTGACACCCTCCCCAAAGGTAGACGGGGTCAGGTTTTGCTCTTTCCAGCTGCCGCTCCGCAGGATGCTCACCGACAGGCCTCGGGCCCACAGGAGGATGCAGGTTTCATCCCCTTCCTGTGGAATGAGACACAAAGAGGCCCAGAGGAGAGGAGAGGGATCAAGAACTGGAGAGTTACAGAATAAAGACATTATTTTATATTTTTCTCATTGTTAAGTTCCATCAACAGACCAAAACCATTCATGTGTTCGTCAGTCTTTCTTTACTTTCTGACTTCTCTGTGCTGACTGCGGCTCTTAGCTTGAAGCTGAAAGTACAAATCTATAAAAACAGCTCACAGATCAAGTTTCATCATTAAAGCAGAAGAACGAGCCGCTCACAAAGAAAACAGGAGACCGAGTCAAATATAACTACAGTGTGTGTGTCAGTGAAGGTTCGAGTCTTTTCACGGGACTGTTGACAGCAAGAAGCAATCATGGTGTCACCAGATTCATGTTCACATCTGCACAAACACTCAAAAAGATGATGTGACTGAGTCATTCCACCTTAAACTCCACTGGTTTGTAGACCTCAGCCTTCTCCTTCGTCCTGCGCCGCTCCTCCCTCTCTCTCTCTCTCTGCTTGTATCCTCTCCCGTACTGCAGCAGAGAGCGTCCTCCACCCAGACCTGCCTCCATGGACAGAGACGCTGCCTCCTGCACGGGAAGAGGAGGACGGACGGTTGGAAAAACCAAACAAACCGCCGCAGAGCGACAGACATGCCGCATCAATAAACAGTCTGTAATAACACAAATGAAAACAAACACAAGGACTCACCCTGGAGGGCCGCAGGGCCGTGTAAATGGCTGTGTATGGAACAGACTGCGCCTTCATGGTGCTCATCACCTGACCGATCACCTCATCTGAAAAACATGTCGATGTACTGTCTAATTATCACGAGCAGAAAAGCATCATCAGACGGGTTGAACAGGTTATGTGACAGCAGACTCACCGTTTCCACTGAGAACCTCCTTTGCAGACATCAGATCAGCCCTGCAACAGTCAGTAACACATTGATGAACAGGCGGAAAAGTGAGGAAAATTAACAGTTTAAATCAAAAGACAGAGTAATAAATCTGGAACTAGATTTATTTCCTCAGAGATGTTTTGTAGGTTTTATGTAAACATGTTTTTGGGCTGAATTTAAGCGGAAAAGAAGAAAAAAAACAGTTTTGTGTTCAGTGGTGAGTTTAAAGATTCGAAATGTGTCAGAAACTTGGACTTTCATGCTGAGGAGATAAAATCATTTTGACAAAAACACAAATGAAAGATGGAAAAACTTAATTTGATAAAATGTCTGTGGCAATTAAAACCTCACAAATTTAATCTAAGATTATTTAATGACTTTTAGTGCCTAGTGTTTAAAAAACAGGATGTAAGCCCTTTGAAAGACCTGCAGACTTCCTGTTTTAACCCTGGAGCCTGAACAGTACGAGGGTACGTTTACACCCCCGACCCTGCAATAAGCTCCTTCCTTCTTCTTTGTAAAATCAACTCAATGTGAAATTTTAATTTTGTGTTAAAAATGAAGTCAAAAAACATCCGAACATCCTATCAGTAACATACAGGCCTGCTGACCTGTGACTCGTGTACCTACCCGATGCCGTACGGCAGCCTGAACACCAGCAGGGCGGGCGAGGAGGCGTTGAGCCTCAGCTGACTCAGGGTCTCAGGATCCATGTACAGAGGGGACGTCTCTAATTGGTCCTGCAGCTGGCCAATCACGGCATTGGAGGCGGGCCAGGACACAGCAGGTAACACCAGAGGGGAGGACGAGGACATGAGAGCCCCCTGAGACACAGAGGAGAGACAGAACGTCTGTCAGAGGTTTCCACATATTAACCTTCAGCTGAGGAGTCATGAGGCTGCTTAGCTGAACTTGAGTCTTTGTGTTCTGCCGTTTACTGGAGACAGGAACCTCAAACTTCTGGCATCAACACGATGAGCACCGAGTGAGAATTTACCTCGAGGTTGGGGAAAACGCTGTCCTGTTTGTTTCCAAAAGCTCCTCCATACATGGTGAAGTCCTCAATGCTCATCTGGGTTTGGATGAAGAAAGACAGACGACGTCAACAGGCAAACAACAATTCAACCACAGCTGCTAACAAGGAAACTACATAACTTCATTAATTAAGGAGCAGCTGAATATTAATTACAGTTTTAAGGATTTATGGTGTTTTCAAATTATTCATACTGTAAAAAAAAGCTGCTGAGCATGAAATCATTAACTAGCTTAGAATAGATGGCTCATTTGAAGACATCACATCAGACTCTGGTTATGTCTGGACTGTGATGTGATGGCTGCAGCCTTCGTGCTGATATTTTGATTGGTTACTATGCTATGTGACAAAAGGAGGCGTTTTCATCAGCCGAAACTGCATGAAACCTCAGCAAATATTCAATGCTAGTACAGAGCAACGCCACACAGAACAGAGCATGTAAAATGTGTGTGTGTGTGTGTGTGTGTGTGTGTGTGAGTGTGTGAGTGTACCTTGTCTTGGAGGAACAGAACCACATTTCTTGGACCCAAATTCAGAGCTTTCTCCAGGTAAGAGGCCAGCTGCTGCTGCTCCACGATGTGACCTGCTGCAGGAGGCGACTGACGTGGAGCCGAGATCCTGCAGATTCAAAGCAGGAAGAGAAGAAGCTTTCAGATCACAAAAACAAAAAGTGACCGTGTGAGGACGTGAAAACCCTGCGTGACGGGTTCAGGGCTGTCAGGAAGAGCACATGAGCACGACTTCTGGGCGACTGATTTGGAAAAATACAATCACAAATTGACAAACAGGATAAAAATCTTATTTATCGGACAAGAAACGGAACATTATTTTATCCAGCTAATAATAAGAGTCTCTGACTATTTTGCAAATACTTTCAGTGAAGCGATTTCTCAAATAAATCCCAGGTTATTGATCTCCAGGTAAACTGGATGCTTAGCTATGTAACTCAAATGCAACAGTAACCCACAGGAGGCAAAACCGAGGCTTCTGTTCTGTAAATTAATTAAAAATCTGCAAGGTGACAAATACAAATTAGGAGTAGAAATGCAAGTATTAGAAAATACAAGGAAACAATGAAGTTTATTTGTCATTATACAACAGGTTGTATAATAAAATTAAAACGTGGTTCCCTCTTGATTGATTAATTGATTGAATAAAAAAAGATAAAATCATTTAAACATGGAGGAGCAGATGGTGCGTTAATAAATATATCCATTCAAATACAGTAAAATACAAACTAGACGAGCACCTTTCGTGTTATATTTATGTACTCTTACTCGAGTAAATGAAATGCACCGTTACTCCAGAAATTCAGAGAAATGGATAAAAACACACCTGCATCCAACGTGAAGCGGACAGGTGTGTTCACACCGGAATTCTGCTCTCGTCTTCAAATAAACAGCATGTTTTTGTTCGTTTGTTTATTTATTTTTAGGAGAAAATGAAATGTTCCTCGGTGTCTGGACGTTACCGTTACCGCTTATCTCTGGATGAGCCCCGCGCGCTGCTTGCTGGAGGACAGGTGACATTACACCTGACATTCATAAGCATTACGGTGAATTCTCGTGTTACGCTTTATTTAATATTTTAAAATACTCCTCATCAAACCTCCCGTTTTATTCATATACGAACAGAGACATATCGATGTTAGCATACATCCTGATGACATCAGCACACAGCTAACCGTTAGCTAACCGAGAATAAGGGCGTCCGGACCCGTTAACCGACGGAAACCCGCCGTGAGCGGAAGGAAATGAATCAAAACCTGAACGTTTCTCACCCTTCGCTTGTCCACAGGATGAGCGGCACCTGCTCCTCGCATTTCCCGGTGTCCAACACGCTCAGCAGACCGACAAAAACGGCCAAAGCCGCCGAGATGCGGCTGAGATGCTGCGTCCGTCTCATCGCCATCTTTGGAAGCTCTGACAGCAGGTGACGCCGGGTGACGTCACGTGACGGCGGATGAAGACGAGGCTCCTCTGCCTCATCTTCACCCCGCGGCGGCGACCACGCGCGGGCAGACCGAGGTAAATATTACATTTAATTTAAAACATTAAATCAAAATGAATCAGTAAATCACCACTACTCAGAGGTGGGAAGTAACGGTGCGCATTTACTCAAGTACTTGAAGGCTACTCCATTACTTTTGCTTTATATGTCACTTCTCTGACAGTCGTCTAATCTTGTGGGCTGTTATTCAATTCTGTTTTTTTATTTGCCATTATGAGATACTCAAATTTCACTTGAGCAGGCTTGTTTAAATTATATTCTCCCCCTTCAGTAATTTCAGAAAGTAAAATAAAATCATTGTAATTTACTTCGATTACATAACAACTTTAGTAATCATTTTAACTGGAATATTAGATTTTACATGCCAGACACATTTTTTTAATATAGTAAAGTGCCTCACTATTAAACTGATCAACTGAAGGGCTTATATTAAGTGCTTAAAATGGGTTACACTTTGGTGATACTCGTGCCTGTGCAGTAATCTATTACTTTAAATTAACTGACAGTTGAAACAGGGACATTTCTATAAGAGATTCCTCAGGATATTTGATCACAGAGGTCATAAACAATTGAATTTGTTGAGATTAACTTTAGTTCCTCTCTGTTAGAGGTACCATGAGAAGAATGTAACTATGTAACTAAGTACTCTAATAAAGTACAAATTCTAGGCACCTTTACTGTATTTTTATTGTATGCTACTCACTGTACTTCTCTGAAAAGTTTGTGCTTGTTTTCTCGACTCAACATGAGAGAACTTCCATCAATAACTTGCACAACTGAAACCTGGAAAAATTGAATACTTTATTGTTGTTCACGTTACTGTACAAAAGGAAATGGTGGCAATCAAAATAAGGCGACACTTTTACAAAACGCCACAGATCGTTTAGCGGTGGCTGTTTCTCCTTCATAAAAGCTGCTGATCTCTGTGATAAAACAAGTTATTTACATTTTTAATGGGCTGATTACAGAGAAATTTGCATTTTAACAGTTTATCTAAAGACAGAAAAGTGCAGTTCTAAGATTTACTCGCAAACTTGATTGAAGTGTACAGTAGAGGTGACAGAGGGCACGCGGTGAAGTGACAACGAGACCGAGCAGTCGCCAAGGATGTGATACAAGAAAAAAGGTACAATTACCTCGTAATTATTTACTCTGCATGCCTCTTTGTGGCGACAGCAGTGCAGATAAATCAGATAAAGTAATGACAAATCTACATCATTTCCTGTGTACATGCACAGAGGAGCAAACTGCATGCTCATGTCATATCTCAGTATTTACACAAACAGCAGCTTTGTGTAAAAATCTCCTGAAAATGGGGTAAAAAAAAAAAGGATGCAATTATTTCTTTCTGTTTTTACATCCAATTCAGTCGATTTTAAAACATTTTCTGAATTTCCTGCCAGTCAGGACAAAGGTGAAGGTCAGCTTTCCTTTTTTTCCTTCAGTATCCGTTCGATGCATTTACATTTCACATCACAGCTGGATCAGTCTGAAAACAGTTCCAGCTGCTGCTGCTTCACATTAAAAGCTTTCAAAAAGCAAAACAACAACAGAGGTTGGAGCTTTTATTGTGAAAACAGCCATAAATAAAAAAAGGACTTTTTCACTGAGGTCACTGCAGACATCTTTTTCCTTAAAAAAAAGAACAATACTTTTTTTTTTTGCTTGTTTTAAATATGACAGAATCTCAGGTAACAACAGGTAACACTTCTTCAACGCTGAGAACAACTTCCTTTAATATGTCCAACATGAAGATCATGAAATCAGGGCGTGATGGTAAAAAGGATGATTACTGACTCATTTCTTTATTTAAACAACCTGAGATGTTTGCTGTATTAAAGCTCCAGTGTGCAGGGTTTCATGTGTGGGGTTTAGTGGCACCTACTGGTTAGACTGCAGACTGCGACCAGCTGATTATTCCTCCACTCACCAAAGAACATCTAAGCTCCTCTGCAGAGCCGCCGTTCGGTTTGTCTGTTCTGCTGCAGAAACATGGTGAACTTCCTCTGACGCTTTAAAGGCTCATTATAAGCTAATGAAAACACAACTATTCTTATTTTCCAGTGATTAAACAGTCAGGAGATACTTTTAAAAATTCTAGATGCCCCTCAGTCCGACACACTGGACCCTTTAGTTGAACCGGCTGTAGTTGAAAAACATGGAATTTAAAAGATTAGAACTGAAAGGTTTGGGATCCATGTTTTTCTATTGTAAATGTAAATAAAAACTCAGATGTCGAATGCAGATTCTGGTCTGCTGCATGAGCATCTGATGAGCTGCAGGCCCATCGACCATCCTGGCCTCCACATTCTGTCTTTGTTCCTCAGCAAAGAAAAGATGCAGGTCTTTCTTGTTGGCACTACGATTACACGGACATGTGATGGCAGCGGTGTAATAATGACTGAAACACATCCAAACAGCTCAAATGTGAGTTCAGTGAGTGACACTGACGGTAACTGATGTCCAGCCGACTGCAGGACTTTGGTCTGAAAGCTTCATTTGAAATCTCTCTCTCTTCTGAAGGACACATCACCTGTTGGCATCAGTTAAAGACACTCAGTCGTCCATCAATCTGTTTTTCCGAGCTGCTTGTTGTGTTTTGGGGAGCAGTTTATTAGAGCCTAATGCATTCAAATGTTTTACATAAAAACACGGCGCCTGCTTTTTAACAATGACAGAACAGTTTGTGTTGCATCAGCGTTAATGCAAACGACCCACCATCTGGAAACGTTGCTGAAAACGTTGTTTAAAAGCTGTCGTGGCTCGATGAAACCTCAGGGGGGAGCCGTGGGCGATCCGGCTCAGACAAGGAAAGGATGTCAAGAAAACAAACGGTAAAAAACAGGCCTGTGTGTGTGGCTGGACTTCCAGTGGGAGAGGCGTTACCCTGAGTTTAGGGTAGAGGTTCTTCAGTCTTGTTGGTTGTGAGGAGTGAAGCAGGAGACTGCAGGACAGCTGGGACTCAGGACCTGGTCTGGTCCTGCCCATGGAGGGCCTCGGCCTGGGCTTTCAGGCTCCGAAACTCCCCCTGGATGAAATCAGTCAAAGTCTTCCTCATTTCCATCTGAAAGGAAATTTAAAAGAAAAGAATATTAAATGTTGTTCTGCAAATACAAAAACTCAGCAGCTCTGCTTTTAGGTGATTAATCATCCAGCTGTTTCAGGTTTACGTTTAAAAAGAAATTAAAATAAAAGCCAAAACGTTTCTTTACGTAAAAATGAAACAAAGAGGAAACACATTTCATCTGTTAAACTGCTTGAAGCTGCAGGACTCACACTGCATTACTGCATTATAGTTACATCCTTCGTTACACTATTTGTCCCGTTACCATCCAGCCCAGTGTGCACCTGTGTGACCTTCTGGCCTCACCTGGCTCTTGTTCTCAGCTCGCAGGGATTCAACCAGGTCTTTTAAACTGAACGGTTTCCCCACCAGGACTGTGATTCTCTGGAGGAAAACCACTGGTTAGATCTGCCGTCACTTACGGGACACAAAACCGTGATGAATGAGATATTAAAATATGGCTAAGGTACCTTCCCGATCCGAGGAATGTAGGGCTTCACATTCGGCAGAACGTCACTCAAACCTGAAACAAAAGTGGATCACAGACGGACAGCAGCTCAGTTTTCAAGTGAAGCGGTCAAGTGTTTGCTCAGTCACAGCTCAAGACTGAAAACAAACCACAGTGTGAGTTCATGGTGATGAAGAACATGAAACAGAAGAACATGTGAGATCACGTGTTGTCGTCTGTGTTGTGTGTTACTCACCCACATGCCACAGCGGCAGGATCACCGGATTGAGGGAGCACTCTGATATTAACCGACCAACACCTGAACACAAACAGGAAATGATCTGCACCAGAATCACGTTCACACTGGTGAAATCTAAAACAGGATGCATCTAATTCAAGGCAAACAGCCACTCTGCATTCACCTTTCCTCACATGTACATCCTCACTGCATGAACATGTTTAATAAAAAATCATGCACCGCACTCACCCCATTTTAACCGTATAAACTCCTCGGTCATGTTGACTTTGCCTATTAAATGAGGGACAAGAGAGATGGTGATTATTTCCACAGCTAAACTCCAATCAAAGAGCTGCAGAGGAAACTGAAACATGGGACAAGACAAGAAGAGGAGGGAAATGCACACACCTTCCGGGAAAATGTGCACCCATTCTCCTTTGTTCAGTTTCTCCAGAACAAAATCCATTCCTTTCTGATAAACGCCGTCGCCTACAGAAAACACATCATGTCAGCTGTTGGTTCGACAGACGGTCACAGAGAGTTGGTGTTAGTTAAAGCTAACAGAGACTCGCCTCTGCAGACGGGGACACACTTTCCACGGCTGAAGAATCGAGAGTGCAGCTCACTGGTGAAACAGATGTCAGATGCTGCCGGAGTCCTGCCCAATCACAGGTAAATAATTACACATCAAAGCCACAAAAAAAACGATTTAAACGAGGTGTACAGATGACAAAACTCACCATCGCATCTTGTTGAAGCTCCACAGATGTCTGAGCCTTAGCACACCTGTCGCAAACAAATGAGATTATTCCTCTGATGCTGCTAGAAAGAAGTGTGAGATTTCAGAGGGTGCGTCGGTCGTTACCCCAGATATGCGGGTCATCCATGCAGGACTGGTGATTGGACAGAGTGATGAGGGGTGTGTCCGAGGGCCTCTGGTCAATCAGGTCCAACAAAACCTCTTGGTTGTGGACCGTCAAGTAGTTCATGTACTCTGAGGACAGAGAGTTTGGTGCTGAGAAAGACTGAAAACTGTCTTTGGTTTGGAAAGCAAGTGAGAACATTCTTGTTGATGTTGCGCTGCTGTACGGCGTGCATGCATCTGTGGTGTGCATGTTTCAACTCACTGGTCCAGAAGTAGGAATAGGAGCCCACCATGCCCATGACCAGCGAGCCGGAGATCCTCCATGGCAAAGGAGGGCACTGAGGAAACGGCCATCTGACCTCCAGGGGCATCACGGCGCTCCACAGACACTACATCCACACACACGCATGAACCTGAGACAACACAGAGTGAGACAGTGTGAAGTGAATCTAAACTCTGATTTCTTCAAGGTTCGGTCTCAGTTAGCAGCTTCCATAACTCAGCCTGTGGAAAAAGCTGTTCTGAGCTCTGAAAAAAAGTTTTCTTGAGTCTAAAAAAACAACCCTAATGTGGATTGAACCAAACATCTTCCTGTCAGGACATCTCAACCTCCGCTGCTTCAGTGTCGACCTTTTCTCCCAAATGTTATGGGAGTGATATCGAATCATTGGAGTAAAGAGTAAAACTTTTTCTTTGTGATTACTGTAAATGTCTGGTAATCTGTAGATTTTTTTCTACTAATCAATCATATTCAATGCCATTCTTCTCCAAAGTGACCGACATTCACACACAAATCTGAAGCGATCGGAGCTTCAGTATCTTGCATCGACCAAATCAAGTAAAACTTTTGTATTGCTTTTAACAACATTTAGTTTCAGTTTATATTGGTGCATGTCAGAACTACTAACCTTTATATTTTGTGTCATAAATGCTCATAATAAATGAAGTGTTTTTATGTTTGTAATGTCCTGCTGCGCCCCTGTTCTTGTACTTCTTCTGCTGTGACAGTTTGTGTGTATTTAAATGAATGGCAGGGGCGCGAGCTCCCAGCTTCTCCATTTATTACACAGTTTAATCTTCGCTAAATCCAAACCAGCAGGAACATTACACGGTCTGCAGATATCTGACTGCAGAGGAATAAAAGCCTAATCATTTAATTAAGCTGTTATTATGTTCTCGCCCGTGTTTAAGGTCAAAGTATGCGGGGTTGTGTCGGGTTATCGGCTAGCCGACGTTAGCCTGCTAGCTACCTACTAGCCAAAGTGTACAGCCGCATTCACTTTAGACAAATATAATGCCAGGAAAGTACAGAAACATGTTCGTAAACTGCTGAAATAAAGGCTGAAATGCCGTTCAGCTTAGTTTTCACAGAAGCTTCACTAACAATCATTCAACAGACATCTGCCTGCATTTTAGTTACTGACTCTGAAAACTCTTTTGTCATGCAAAAACAACCAAAACCGGCGTTTCTTTTGTCTTTAGTTATAACTATAATGTGACGTGGAGCTCTGTGAGGCCTAATTTAATGTAAATCAGGGCCTTAAGAACTTGAGAGGCACAAAAAACAGAGCAACACACACAAGATCAAACATTTAACTCACCTTTCTCCTGCTGACAGACTGATGGTTACCGACACCGGAACTGAATGTCCCGCACTGCATTATGGGTATTGTAGTTTTGCCGCAAAATCTCGTTTAACGGGATAATTTTCAATATTTGCAGAGTATAATGAGCGCCGATTTGTTTTTACTTTATCTGTGGCTTCATAAATGATAATAAAGACGCTGTGTTCCGTCCAGTCGCGTTTAATTTGGTGGAAAACGTGCTTCCGTTCTGAGAAGCGCAGATCTCTGGGTAATGGATGCTGAGAATTAGGTCAAAAGTGAAGTTCCTCTAATCTGAGGTTTGACCCTTTGTCTCTTTTTTTTAGGTTTTACGTAACCGAAAATTAAACAATAAATTCTTATACAGATTAAAAATGTTAACTGATGGTAAATATTAAATAGGAGTAATTTGTCGGTTGTTCATTCATTTCTTTCAAAGTTCAAACAAGTTCAAAAAAAGTTTGAAATAAAGATGAACAAGTTTTTATTCGTTGTAAGAGCAACAAAAATAATTTCCTTGAAGCCAATTTAACAAATTTTTCAAATTCTACTCAGCCATTCACCTTTTTAGAGTGATCAAAATTAATAACACTCATTTTAAAATCTGTTTATTAGCACCGATGAGCTCTGAGCACAAATAAGGGTTTTTCTGGATGTGACGTTTTCATTACTATTACGAAGAAAATAAAAACAGAGCCACTTTCATTTTTCTCTTCGGCACAAATGTTCTGGGTTACAGTATCTCTACGTCTTAACTGCTTTTCCTTCTGCTGTCAGGATTGAAGGTTGAGGTAGAAATGAGACATGAGTAAGTGGGGGGCAGTTGTGTCCACTAGGGGGCAGAAAAGAGTTGTGTGGCACCAAACACACATCTCCAATACGAACCGGGATGTGAGCAGACTGATGTTGTGTTTAAATTACTCTGTTTCAGGACACGAGGCCCCAAAATTTTAAAATAATTAGTTTGCACAAAGTAATTCACACACAAGCAACATGTGACTTCTCAACTTTGCCTGTTAGTGATCCAGCCTTGATGAAAACTATGGACACACACACACACACACACACACACACTCAATATGTCTCAATAAAACTTTATTTGAACAGTTGAATCACAAAGTTTATAAAACCCCCTGCAGGCCGAACGAGCCTCTTCACTTACAGCAGAGCTCGTAGATTGCAAACATATTTAACACCATTCGAAACTGAACGGTGATCGATTTAGTATCTGATATTTTACAAACATCACATCAAAAAATATATTCGTTGTATCTCAAAGTCATACATTCACAAAGTGTGCGTTTATGTTGCATCGATACTCACGAGAAGTGAGCGTAAATTCATAATCACAAAGGATCAAAATGAATAAAAAATCATTTGTAAAATTAAATGTAAAATTACATTTAAGGGTACGAAAATTCGTCACATTTCAAGACCCTGACTCCAAAGACACAAAGCACTCATATTTGTGGTACAGAGAGACAGGTTAAACTCAGAGGAGAGCTTCCACTAGAGGGCGCTCCGACTCTTCAGTTCCAAACTCACTTCACCAATCCGGTGCCAGTGCGTTCAGTCCCTTCAACGCCACCTCGAACCCCAGAAAACAGGCCTGAAGGGGGATGACAGGAATGAGGCACGTTATTAAATAAATACAGGGCGGATTTAATCGTAAGTTTGGAATCATCCGACAGAAAAGGAGAAGAAACGTGAGCGTAGATTAAGAGTGTAATCTGAGAGCGACATGGGAGTGAAGTTTTACCGCGTTGGCAGGGAAGGCTCGCAGAAACACTGCGTTGAATCCCTTATAGAGGGCTGTGGGTCCTTCTTCTCTGAGCAGCGTCCTGAGCACGTCGACCAGACCCCTGTACTTCCCGTCTGCAGCTGCACACACACACACACACACACACACACACACACACACTTAAAAAACTTAAAACACAGAGATCTTCTTGTACTGAAAGCTTCTGCTCATGTTTTCTGTTCGCAACATGTTTCCTAGCAGAGGTAGGTGACACTATTTTGTCTTTTCTTTCATCTTTAAGAGTAATATGAGGATTTATGAAGAGTTTTTTTTTTAACGGCTTCATGACGATCAATGGCTTGATCATGTCATCAGGTCACAAGGTCACCTACAACTCATTTATCTAAATCTCGTTAAATAACATGTTATATCTTGGTTCTCCACTCAGCCAAATTGACTGAAGATGTCAAAAAAACAGCTGACAGTTCTGTCTGATATCAGGCGAAACATTATTCTGAGTGTAACGCCTCAGCCAGAAAGCCAACTTAACCAAGAGTATCCATGGTAACGATAAGCAACACCTGTTGATCGGCGTCCTTTGTCCTCCGTCTGGTTAATGTGCTTTAGTTTAACCGTTCTGGCTGTAATATGTCAGCCTGTAATCATGTGATGCAGGACACAGACACTTTGTCTCTTTATCCTGCCCTGTCTCTGACATGCTAACACTGCTAACATGCTAACACCGCTAACATGCTAACACTCCGTCGTCGCCGGCTCACTTACCTGTCTGGAAGTTGGATTTGAGGACATCAGGAGGGAGAGCGATCGTCCAGTTCAATATCCCTGCAACGCCACCGGCCAGGAGGATCTTGGGAGTGCTGAGCTGAGAAACACTGACACACAGACACACACAGACACACACAAACACACACAGACACACACAAACACACACAGACACACACAGACACACACAAACACACACAGACACACACAGACACACACAGACACACACAAACACACGCTTATAACATACCTTTTATAACCTCCTCATGAGATTTTTTGTGGAAAAATGTTAATTTGCGATGCAACTTGTTACAAAAGCGTCAGATAAATGTAGTAAATGTGGAAAATACAATATTTGCAGTAGGAGTATAAAGTGACGTGACAAGTGAAGACTCAAATACAAATTTGCACTTCGGTACAGTCCTTGAGTAAATGTACTTAGTTACATTTCACCACTGTCTCCTCTCTGTAACCATGGTTACTCACCTTTGACCCTCAGGTGTCAGGAGGTTCTTGAGGTATTCATATGTCAGGAAGTACAGACCACTGGAAGGCACATCTAAGAGACAGAGAGAGAGTAATCGAATTCAAACAAAGTATTTGTCCTAATCCCCAAGTTACATGCTCACATGTTTCCCTCACATACTGAACTACATTTTCTCCAAAGTAACTTTGACGTAGTTTCACTTTATTATTTCCATTCTAATTCTACTTTATTATTCTACTCCACTAGATTTTTCAAACAGCTTTCGTTACGTTATAATACACATACAAGATATAAATCTACTCATAGATTATTATATATTATTAAAGGTTAAAATGAAAAGCATCACTTAAAGAAATTAAAATGAGCTCCACCTTTACAACATGAGAGTGATTAACATGTTATTGAATAACTTACTACCCCCCCCCCCCCCCCCAAAAAAATAAGGAAAAAATACTCTGAAACTGGCAATAAGCACTTTTACTTTTGGTGCTTTAAATGTATTTAGGTGAACTTTAAGCTGAAGTTAAAAATGAGTACTTTGTCCACACACACACACACACACACACACACACACACAGACACACCTCTGATGAGGGTCAGCATGGTCCCTTTGTAGACGCTGCGGATCCCCTGCGCCTTGTACAGCTGGACTGCACAGTCGAGTGGACCTGAGTAACTTGTCTTGCCACTGCTCGCCTGCACCTGCAAAACGTTCCTGCACTTCATTACAGTGTCACTTCAAAGAGTGTACAGAGAGCAGAAGAAGAAGAAGCAGCTGCAGCTCCTGACTGTCATCTGCATTAAGGATCTATAGGACAGAAGAGTAAAGTCTTCCAAACGTTCTCCTGTTTTATTCCTCTGTTTTCCAAGTATTCTTACTCAAGTACTCTACTCTGCACTAAGGTACTTTACCTTTTTCCTCTCATGCCACTCTGTAGTTCTGCTACTACATCTAGAGATTTTTGCATTAAAAAAACACGAAACTTTAATAAAATATACTATACTATATATAAAAAAATCCAACAAGTTTTGGTGATTGTTGAAGTAAAGTTTCATGCAACTTATAAAACATTTGCTTCATTAAACTGTGTTAACTTTTATCTTTACAAACCAAACAACTGAATTTAATGGAGGAATTATCAGCAGACTCATCAAAGTATGAGTTGCAATATTTTATAAAATATATTAAATGAACTCCATGAAATGCACACACACACACACACACACACACACACACACACACACACACACACACACACACACTATAACAGCAGAAAACATTTTATAATCTCTCAAGGAGATACGATCACAGTAGTGAAGACTCCTGAC
>JAQMCX010000002.1:26437907-26456451 GCA_029814765.1 Acanthurus leucopareius | reverse complement strand
ACACACACACACACACACACACACACACACACACACACACACACACACACACACACACACACAAACAAACACAAACAAACACAAACAAACACAAACAAACACTCTTTACCTGCAGTAAACATTTGATCCTCTCTCCTGGAGCTACGATCACAGTAGTGAAGACTCCTGCCAGACAGCCAGACAGGAATATTTGAGTGTGCCTGCATAGAATAGAATAGAATAGAATAGAATAGAATAGAATAGAATAGACCCATTAATAATTCATGACAGTTAAAGTAAACCGTCATGTGATGTGTAGTTGACAACATTAAGCAGGTTGAACGTGTTTACCGGTTCAGTTTGGCCTGTTAGCATGTTGCTATTCACTGAACTGACACCACACACACAGAGCACAGCTGAGGCTGATGGGAATTAATCACTTTCTGCATGGAGCTGAGAAGATAGTTCCCTTTAGTTAAACTGCCAACCTCCAGGAGGCGCTATAGTGGCACGGCAAGGGGATCATCAGTGTTAGAGGTATTAATCACCTTGAGACCACAAACTGATCCTGAGACTTTTACCATAAGTGAAAGAACATCAGTGTGATCACAAGCAGCTGTGCTTCTGATTCTGATGCTGTTTTTAATCTGCAGCACAGACTTTCTCCTCAGTGGCAGGAAGGAAAGAGCTGATGGGAAAAAAAACATTCAACATGCTTATCGTTTCCAGTCAAAACTTAACAGGAAACAAACGCATGTAGAGCTGCCGGAGTGAGGAGGGCTCAGGCACGGCAGCACTCAACCAAACAGTTCACACGGCTGACGGGGGCTCCGGGGGGAGACGGAGGCTATCAGTGGTCTCCAGCATGTGTGACATTGACACATACATATATAGACAGAGGAACACATGGGTCAAAATAAAAGGAGCTGACAGCGGGGGAGGTGGGAGGTGACAGAATTCGAGGAAAGGGGTGTGTTGCTCCACATGAGCGAATGGCAGCAGAGGGGAGGTCGGCAGAGGAATGCTCGCACATGCAGAGAGAGAGCTCATACTCCAAGTATCACAAACACACTGTGAAAGAGACACTCAAACCAACCACAACCACCGTGCGTGTGTGTGTGTGTGTGTGTGTGTGTGTGTGTTACTCACGTCAGGGGTTTGTTGGGGTCTGTCTGCTGGAGCTGTTTTCCCAAACCAAACCCAAAAAAACTGATGGCCATCATTGGAGCCACGCCGGCCAGAGGAGCCCCCATACCTCTGTAGAGGCCGAGGACACCCTGGAGACACACACACACACACACACGCACACACACACACACACAATATAAAAAATTAAGAAGTTACTGGGTGGAAAAGTTGTATCATTAAAACCAAAATGCAACAAAGTGCGACTGAAACATACTGAGTGAATAAATAACGACGTCACCTTCCTCACAGTAACACACGGCACAACATTGTCTGTTTTTTATCATTTGAACTCCTTTAATGACGTCATCTCGTCACTTCCTCTTCTTCTTCAGTGGTTAAATGACACCAGCTGGAGAATTAGCGCCATCTACTGTTCACTTTCATCAACCGCTGAACTCTTATTCACATGACAGCAGTGTATGGATGCAGGTATTAGAGGTCCAGTTTGTAGACTCTAGTGACATCTAGTGGTAGGGTTGAGGATTTTAATCAACTGAATATCTGGTTATTTGCTCCCATGAAAGTTTGTAGGAGAAGCTTCAGTGGCCATAAGAGTTGAGAAAAAGTGAGCCAGTGACTGTTTTGTCCTTTCTGGGCTTCAGTAAAAACATGGCCGCTCACAGAGGAAGACTCGCTCCCTCTCTAGATATAAAGAGGACTTTCAAAGGTAAAAAAATCATAAATAATTTTTAAAAAACTGATTCACATAAGATATTTAGAAATATTATATTCCATTCCCGCCAACAGATCACTCTAAATCTTACACACTGGACCTCCACATGGTCTTTGGCTGATTTTCTGAAACTTCTGCTTAAAATTTGTGTTTAATTTAAAGTAAAACTGATGTAAATGTACACTGTGTGTTTGGTGTGTGTGTGTATGTGTGTGTGCATGTGTGTGTGTGTGTGTGTGTTAACCTCTTTGGACACGGTCTTGCGGAAGCAGTCGTACACTCCGGTGTAGAGCACATACTGAGCACAGGAGGCTTTGGGTTGCGTCTGCAGCCTCACCTGGACAACAGATTATAATTAGAGAGTTACACACAAACACACACACACACACACTCACATATCTGACCATATGAAGGGAGGATTGTTGGGACATGAGATAAGAGACACACCCATTAACATCTGCTGCTCAGGGTCACTGATAACAAACAGACTGTTGTGAGCGTCTGACAGCTAATGTGAAGACACAACAACACACACAGGACTTTTCATCAAACCAACAAATCAGCACATCATCATAAAACAAAGAACCGGACAATAAATAATTATGACCTGATAATGGCACTAGAGGAGAAGTTAAATGATTATCAGCGTTTATGGAAGTTCGTGCAGTGGGGAGCATGAATGTCTGTGCAAAACTTCACGACATCCCACTGAGAACAGATGAAAAGACAGAAGCCAGAACAGAAACAAAGATCTACTCGTGTGCTGTGAAGCCCTTTAAGCTGATCTGCAGAGAAAACCACACAATAAAAAATGATTAATTTATCAGAGAATAGTCATGTTACATTGACCTCACTTGACTGGAAACTTCCTCTTTTAAGATATAAAGCTTTGCTGTTGCATGCTGGGTGCGACTGGTTCAGATTCAAAAGGGAAAAAAATGAATCTCAAATGAAAAAAAACAACAAAGAGATCATTCAGGATTTGAACATCTTGATTACCAGGAGCTGATATTGAATATATTGCGACCTGCACTGTGCTTCAGGGACCAAAGTGATAATAAAGCTGTGTGTCCGTCACTGCAGGCTGCCTGTAGGTCTGTCGATTAATCAATAAGTCGATCAGCAGGAGAAGAAAACCACTAATGTTTGCAGATTCCTTCTCCTCTGTGCTGATTTAATGCTTTGGGTTGAAAGTGAAGCTTCCTCTTTGGTGTTTTGGACTGAAGACTTTTGAACAAGACATTTGAACGCATCATTTTGCCTCTCAGAAAGCAAAACCGGTTTTTTTTTTCTTTTTTTCACTGTTCTCTGACTTTCAGAATAAAAAAAAAAGGAAAAAAAACTCTGGTTGCAGCCCTCATCTCTCCATTATCTCATTCAACGCCGGACCAGCGCGGTTTCCCGCAGCTGCTTCGTGGCCTTAGTGACACTTTAAGCTGATTTATCAATAATCCCCTAAACACCCGTCTGATCACTGACTTTTCCACCTCGAGTCTCCTTCACAACAGATAAGATTCACAATGAAACAGCAGCTCAACAACTGCAAACTCGGAGTCAAACTGGTGTTCTGGTGATGTCCTCCACTGAAAATGAACTTGTGTTCAGTGACATTCGTCTCGCCGGACATTTAGTCACCTTGATGGTGTCCAGCGGGTGTCCGGCCAGCAGCAGACAGGCTCCGGCGAACCCCCCAGCCACGAAGTTCTTCAGCGGAGAAACTCTAGCCTCTTCCCCCATCCTGCCCCCGCATGACCAGCTCAGACAGCCGGGACACCGTCCGCTTCACGCCGCGCCGACGGTCCGCTCACACCGCGCTGTCCGTCCGTCCGCCTGTCTGTCCGTCTGTCTGTCTGTCTGTTTGTTTGTTTGTTGGCAGTGAGACGCTCAGCCTGTCTGTCTGTCTGTCTGCCTGCCGCCACGCGAAGTGCGACGCCGGACTTTGTTTCCACGCATGGAGATGAATTTATGTCCCACCTCCTCCCGGGGAGACATTTACAGCGCAAAAATGAAACCACGTAAACCATTGTACTGTAATGAAATCTTCTTCTTCATGTCCTGATTTCTGTTTGTTTGAAACTAACTTACCTCAAACTGCCTGGAGATTTTAAATTGCACCAACTGTCCTCTGTTCATGTGTAATGTCATTTGCACCAGTTGTCAACCAGTTTAGGCTGAACTTACAACCTTTATGCGTTAACACTGTTATTATGGATGAGAGCATCTATATGCAGTCTGTTGACTCTGCCTTCAAATGCAAAAATATCAATATAAAATACAAAACATAGATTTAAAAAATAATTCTTTCTTCTTGGTGGGACCCTCTGTAACATCGGTGCTGGAGCCCGACACATCTGGAAATGATAAAACTGTTTGTGTACATGTTGCTGGGTTGGCTTTAACATGTTGATGAGAAACATTTCACAGGTTAATGTGTCTGATATAAAGAAACTTAAATAACTGGCAACTTTCTCTCCTCGCTTTCTCTGTGCAGCATTCAGAGTGAGTGTTAAAGAAGCCTTTAAATCGGGATTTTATTAGTTAGTTTGTTTTTTTCTTTAGTTTAAACTTGTGATTCCTGATTATTTAATTTATTGAAATCGTCTTCATCGTGTGAATGTATGGACCCACTGTGTGTTGGAGTATTTGTACAAGTTCCCAAAGTCCGCCGCTCGCTGCAACAGTGTGTCGCGTAAAAATGTGTCAATAAAGAAACAAGAAAAAACGTTGAGCGCGTCCGTCTACGTCATCAACAGGCGCCTGAAACGGCACAAGCGGGAATTCGACCATAGACGTTCCGCAAGCGACTGAAGAGTTTGCATTCACGCAAAGTGAGTGGATATTCTCACAGTTAATCCTGTGTTGTGTCACTGCTGTCTGTTAAACTTTATTTAAGTCAGACTTCTCCTTTATTTAAGTCAAGGTAGCAAGCTAGCGACCTTTATTGTCACCGTTCGCCTGGCACTTCCGTCCCCTGCGGCCGTGTTGGTGGCGTTACAGCTGATGTATTTCGGTGGTTTGAGGCAAACTGAGGTGCTGGTGGACATATTTTGTTGTGTTTGTAACGCAGCTGGTCGTCATGACGCAGAGGAAGCGGCTGTCCAACACACCGAGCGCCACTCAGGCCAGAGTAAGTGCTAATTTCTCCCTTTCACACGTTCAAAAGCCCCCATGTCACCTGTTAGCTTACGTTTAGTCTCCTTTTTAAACTTGCACATGTCCCACAAACGCCTCACAAAAAATTAAAAAAGAAGCTTTAATGAACAGGTTTTATTAAGTTGGTGATAAATCTTCAGATTACTGTCATAATTCAGGTGGTAATTGTCTAAATAGCTTAAAACGCTCAATCCAGAAACATGTTTAAAGACGTATAAATAACTAATTGATAGTTTTCCCACGTTTTTCAGTTTCCCTCACTGAAACTATGACTTTTTGAATACTTTTATTTCCAAAAACTAAACTAGATGTTTTCTACTTCACTTAAAAATCAGCTCCATGTGTGTGTGTGTGATCACCAGAGGCTTCAGTCCCCAGCATCACACTTAATATAAGTTTCATACTGGATAAAGACTGATGAAAGTTCTAGTGGGTTTGGACCTTTAATGTGATCATATTTTCTTCATAATTAATTTTTCATCCTCGTGTGACCCAGTTTTCTTCATCCAACATGCTGATGGTCATGTCCCCGTAGCGTTTCTTATACGGCTCTGTTTACACACTCCGTATCTGCCATGTTAGTGATGTATTTTCAAGCCAAGAGGAAGTGCAGCTGATCCTCCAGCTGAATGTCATGTTTATTTGAATGAGTGCGACAGTTTGAAAATGATTTCAGCCAAAGTTTTTACATGCACTCCTTTGTTGCTCAGGAAGAAGATGAGGACATAACGTTCACTCAGCCGAGTACGTCGCAGGTCCAGAGAGGGCTGGAGAAGCTCACACCTGCACAGGTGGACCAAAAAGTAATGGACACACAACTCCACACGGTGTTATGCTTAATGATCAGAAAGCTCCATTTTGTCTTTGGAATGATTTACTCACACACACACCTCGTCCGTCCTGCAGACAGCTGAGGTGGTGCAGTACTTTTTGGTGAAGGACCAGAAGAAGATTCCTGTGCGCCGTGCAGGTACATTCACACATCTACACCAGGCGAAAACAACAGTCTCCACAGGTTGTTGATTACCTGACACACTGTGTGACGGGAGTCTAACTTGTGTCTGACAAAGTGTTTGGCTGTGATGAAGAACAGAAACAGTTGCAAGCAGAGAAATCAGATCAGCCGTTTTCTTGTGTTGTGAAGATTAAGTCAACCAGTAAATGAGCTTTGTAGTGCTGAGGAGAATGAAGCTGGTTGTGGTAATGAACTGGAAAATGGAGGACAACTTTTAAGACAGATATTACAAAGTGAGTTTGAGGAAGCGATAAATATGTCTGATTGGCATGATACGGGCTAAAACCAGTATCTCAATACTTTTAAGCTATATCGCGATTCAGGATATATATCTCCAGTTTTTTATTTCTCCTGTAAATCACTATATAAACATTAAATTCAACCTTTTGATCATAAAATGATATCAGTATGATGATTAAAGTCGACCTTTCTATTGGAGTTTTTTGAATTTACATGCAAAAAGGGGAAAATCACAATCAAATTAACTTCAGCAAACCGTCTCCATCTTCAGTTATCGTCCCTTACTCATAACTCACTGAGGCTCTTCACTCTTTTTCTCTCTCCATCCTCTCTTGCCTCCTCACCTGATACAAAAATACGCATGTGCGAAGGGGAGTTTTCTGGATGGGCGGGGGAGTGGGCTGCGTGCTGAGAGAGTGAAAGAAGCCAAACTCAAAGAGAATTACAGCCGACAGCTTAAAACATTTACGTGACAATTTGTGCTCGATGGTCGCGATATAGTCACTTCATACATCTCACACAGAGCAAGCTGCGATACATTGAGTATATTTGATATATCGCCCACCCCAAGACTGGTTTGGCATCCAGGTCATAGCAGCACTCAGGTTGTGGGATGTTGCCAAATCTCTAAATCTCTAAATCTACAGTTGTCGAGTGTGTTTCAGTGCGATCTCAGGCTGCCGCTTTTCATTGATGACCAAAGATTTCACCACATTTCTCTCTCGACTGCCTCAAGATGTAAAAACATTAGTTAATAATGTAACGTTTGTTGCCCTCGACTGATAACTGGTGTTGTATCTTTGCCTTTTCAGATCTTGTGAAACACGTGGTGAAGGAGTACAGAAACATCTACCCGGAGATTATCAAAAGAGCAGCTCGCACTTTTGACCAGGTTTGTTCGGTCTTAGAGGATCAGAGGCAACTAAAAGTCATCACATTAAAAATGTCTCACGTTAAATCGATATCATTCACTGTTCTCACCAGGTATTTGGCCTTAAACTGGTTGAAATCGATCAGAAAAATCACATGTACATACTCATCAATAAGTTGGAGACGGCAGAGGGAGCCTCACCGATCGAGTGAGTGTCTCTGTTAAAGTAACTGACAGCGTTGCATCAGTTCTTCTCAGCCATGTCACAACATATTTGTGTAAAACCTTCATCGTCCTTGTGCGTGCAGTTGCCCCACCAATCCAAAGACGGGTCTGCTCTTTGTGATCCTGAGTGTTATTTTCATGAAAGGAGGCATTGTAAGAGAAAGTGAGTGACACCTCTTTTAAAAAAAATTTAATTGCATCCATTATATCCCTTTAAATAGTCAGTTTACTGTGTTAATAATGTGTGTGAACCGCAGGCCTCATCTGGAACACTCTGAAGAAACTCCGCGTCGACACTGCGTAAGGCAACATCTGCACACCCCCGATCCTTACATTAACTTTAAACGTTCTCTGTTGTTTCTGTTCGTTCTGTTTAATGTGATGTTGCAAAATCTCTGCAGAGAGAAACATGAGGAGTTTGGTGATGTGAAGAAAGTGGTGACTGACGAGTTTGTACGACAGAGGTAAGAGCATGAAAAAAGCCTCCACTTTCCTTTAGAGTGTTTAAACCAGGTTACACATTAACAGTTTAAGTACATTTAACTTCAGTCCATACGTTGTAAATGTCATTGACCTCGTTCTAAAAGCACCGTTTGCTTGTTTTAACTGCAGTGATGTGAGGAGCTGCTCCGCCGAGCACGCAGCCCCGCCACTCTGCTGTCTCAGTTCTTTCATACAGGCACATGTAGATGGATAATAAATGGATAAATAGTTGCAGTTTGTTTTGGTGCAAAGTGCGTTACAAAAACAAGATACAAAATAGGACGGAGGTGCAGATGGACAGGTGCATGCAAAAAGCATACAGGAGTGAAAACAAAAGACATGCAGAAGTAAAAATAGTAGAAAACATAAAATATAGTTGGAGTACACAGAATACTGTTAGAACACATCAAATACAATCCCAGGAGTTAAAAAGAAATATTTCACATGCAATTCACACACATCAACGTGTAAAAAAAGCCGATTATTAATTTGATCATGTAAATTTGTGGCCAAGAAACCTGAAGATGACTCATTTTGGATTTTTACAGGAGAGATCTAGCAGGCTTCTGAAAACGAGGGAGGGGAGCATCCATGGTTTCTGAAAACATTATTTAAATGAGAAAACTGTGCATGAGCAACAGGACCAGAGGATCCTGGTTCCCTCAGCTTGATTTTTCATCGTGAAACAGAATTTATTTTATTTTATTTTATTTAGTTCAGCCCTTTGTGCATATAACATCATTTTGAATCTGATTTCACAACTTAACAACAAGCTTTTAGAAGTGTGAAGAAGTTCATTTCCTCTGCTGAACATCTGACTCGTCCTGAAATAAAAGTAAAAGAAGATAGCCACGCCTCCAAGAAGGGGCGTGAGGAACAGATTACAGATTACCTCTGATTTTTCTGAGTAATCTGCTCTCTTGTTTACATGTAAACACACTGTTTTTTTTTATAACTGGTTTCCTGAAACTGGGGTTCTCTTCACAATCCCTGATGTCAGAAACCAGACTTCTCATTTCTTTGCTGTTTGAGGTGACGTGTAACTGCAGAGAGCCAGATATAATCTGCTTACCTGTGCATAGAAACACTGTGGTCGTGCGCCCCTCCCCCGCAGGCTGGAGTGTGAATATCCAGCCTTTCTGGTTCTGAGCTTCCAGCTTTAAGCCTGGAGATAGCTCAGTCATCTCACATGCAAAGCTGCAATCAGAAGGTCGCAGGTTCACGTCACGTTTGGGTCACTGTGTGAAGGTGTACTGGTGTGTTCAGAGCCGGAGTCTGTCAGACCATAGACTCCGGTTTATACCACACCACAGAGCAGCAGGAGGGGGGAGAAACCAGACCACCACAGCAGGGCGGCTGGATCTCTCTGACTCCAAACATTATCTTCTAAGTGTGTGTTCTCGTCGTTTTGCTGTTATGAAGCTCAGATCGCTGGCTGGTGTTTCAGTTGTGGTCATTGTATTGTTATTATCACATCTTCCCTAACTTTTGAGATTCTGATGTTGCTAACCTTGAAGTAAATAGTTTGTCTGTGATTTCTGTGTTCTTGTGATGTAAAATAGAACACTGTTTCATGTCTGTACAACTGCATGAATTGAACTTTCAGCCTCTGTTGAACAGTTACTTCCAGTCAGCTGATGCTAGATAAGAAAAAAACTACCAGCATTGAGTATTTTGCTCCTTTTCCCTGTTGTTCTGCTCAGACTGAGTGATACATGTGCAGTTAATACGGTCAGAGTTCTGGATTTCATGTATCACAAAGTACTGGAAGGTTCTGGATGTTCCTCTGATGCTGCTGGTTCGTGTTTCAGGAAGCTCAGAGTTTGTTTTCTCTCTCCTGCAGAGCTGAATTCATATGTGGAATCACATGTGACACACTGTGGTAAAAAGTTTTGGCAATGCTGTAAACAAACAGTTTGATTTATCTTTTATTAAGTTGCTGAACTTCTGAGCACATATCCACATTGTGGCTTTCACCATGATGTGGCTGTGTGTAATTTACTGAGTTTATTGATGGAAACCGGTGCACAAACACACCGCTGAGGTTTCATCATAGTTAGTTTCATTTTAAGGCCTCGTTCAGGCTCGTCAGTCCTGCAGCATTTAGTTATTCATCCTAACATGACAACATGTGCTCTGCAGGGGCCAATCAGATGTGTGCAAGAGTAATTTTTTGGTGGATTACTTTGTAACCTGTTTGTGTGTGTGTGTGTGTGTAGGTACCTGGAATATGTGCGAATCCCTCACACGGAGCCAGTCGAGCATGAATTTCAATGGGGTCAACGTGCTAAATTGGAAGTGTCAAAGGCCAAAATCCTGGAGTTTATGGGTGAGGTAAGTATCCGTGTCTGTTAGTCACAGAGTATCCAGGCCTGTCGTAGTACTCGCAGTGAGTCGGTGGACAGATTTTTGTGTCCCCTTCTTACAGCTTCATGACCAGGACCCTCAGAGCTGGAGCCAGCAGTACAGAGAAGTCCACGCCACCCCGAACGCCTCGCAGGCCGGCACCAGCAGCCAGAGATGACCATCCCATTCTGGTTTTTTCCCTCTGATCTTTATTTATTTTGGCATCAGCGCCTCACTGCTCTCTCTTTTCACACGCTTTTGTTTAAACTGAAACATCGGTTCAGTCCTGGTTGCGTTGCACATCACATTTACAGGCTCAGACCTGATCATTTAGTCTGAGGCTCATAAGTTCTGAATCTCCTCTAAAAAAGTGAGGGACATTCAATTTCACACACAGTTGTTCAGGTATCCATTTTCATTTTTTATTGCCTGGACTTTAAGGTAACAGTTATTTGTTCAAGTTCAGAAAATAAAGTCTTTTTTTAATAGAATCATTAGTGATTGTGTTAATGAACAGAGTCTTTGTTTTATTCGTTTCTGTCTCATATGATCATTGCTGTTAGAGAAGAACAGTCATGTTTCAGTGCCTCTTTCCCAGTTGCTACATATCACAGAGCTCAGGACACACACATACGATTGCACACTGACGTGGAGCAGAGGCGAGTGCGACACAGTCTGACCAAACAAAGCGCGACTTCACCGACGTGACACCGAGGATTCGCTGCCGCCGACAGGAAGAACTGAGCGTGTTTTAAAGGGACGACTTGCCTTTCTGGATACCAGTTTTCAGACTGAGACGGTCGCCAGCACATGCGTTATTTACACTGACGTGTGCTGGCGTCCTTTAGTTTTTTTAAAACATAAAGATCCCCTGAGAAAATTATTTCTATTGCTCCCCCAGATGACACAAAGCAAGTGTTACATGTGATAATCGTCGTTTTGAAGGAGCCTGTATCACAGAGAGACGCCGGCCGAACGTCTCCGGGTTGAACTCCGGTCGTCTGGTGTCATGAAACGGGTTCGTTTCTGTGTGATGTGACAGATCACCACCTGCTGACCAAAAGTCACTGCAGCTCAAATCACATTTTTAGTAATAGTGGGAGATGAAAGTCTTTTTCATGCTGGTGTCGGACAAATATGTCTTGCTGTGTATGTAATTGTACGAAGAGACCAAGACTCTTGTGCTCCGCCTCTTCGCCTGTTCTTGGATCAGCGGGGCCAAGATGGCGGCTAAAGGAGCCACACTGACCTTCACAGAGGCTCTTCAGAGACCTGAGGGTGACGTCACGGATTACTTTCATGTTTTCTACAGTTACAGGCTCTGTCATTGTCTTGTATATGTTTCATTTGACTTATTTATCAGGTAATTAAGAACTTTTCCTCTTTCTGTTCACTCTGATTTGAACTGAGTCACTTAATAACCAGTTTCATGACACAAGTTTTCCAGAATTAGTGATGTTTGGCTCAAAGAAGCCAGTCAGACCCGAAGAGACGCCGAGTCACACTTGGTTTTTGATACAGACTCCAGATTTTGACCTAAAAGCGAAGTAAACCTGATCACAACACAGCTACGCTACAAACAACCAACCAACCAACCGACCGGTCGTCTGAAATATTTTCACACTTCAGAAACACTGACACGTTGCACCAGATCCCCTCTCCCACCTCATGTTGGTAAAAAACACACTACAGCTCACACACACTTTTCAAAGCTGGCGAGCGATATGAGTGTGTGTGTGTGTGTGTGGAGGGTGCATAGAGTAATCATGTAGATCTGACTTTGTGAGGCACGGCTTGGTGTCGGGCAGTTAAAGTGCCAAATGTTCCCTCCAGTTTTCCTCTGATTTAAATCTGAATGTGGAGACGTGAAACAAAATGAGTCCAGCTCACAGGAAAAGTTCCACACTTCGGGAAATGAAGCTCACTGATTAACAAGTGATATCTGAGTGGTGATAACTTGATATTTTGACGTTTTTAACAGCAGTTTTCTGACTCAGACCTGTATTACATACGTTTGTTCACACCGTCTGTGCTTGCATCCATCTCTAAAAGGTTTTTTTTTTTAATTGCTGCCTTAAAAAAGCTTTGCAAACGGCGCCCATGTGTAGTTTTTAAACACTAGTGGCACTATGGGGAAACACTTTTATGACAGAATTCACATCCTGTTTCCTAATTTCCACTGAATGAATGCTGACGATGCTGCAACAACAGCGTCGCCCCAGTGTCAGTTAGCATGCAAAAAGTGCACAATGCTAACGTTTCAATCTAAACCCTACAAGACTCATTTACTCTCACTGTTCAATGCAGCTGATTGGTCAGTTTGCCTTCCGTTGACTAGAAAACTCCATTTTTAACGACATAATCAGTCAGGAAGTCTGGTAACGTCCCTCACAAAACTCCACATCGAACTGTAACTTGCAGTTTTACACTTGTTTTCTAAAGGAATCAAACTAACAAGATATAACATGCTAATCAGTGAGCTTTGGATGTGCTGGTAGAAAGATTTATTTGACCTCTACACAGATTCAGGCTAGCTGTCTTTATGCTAAGCTAAGCTAACTGTCTGACAGACATAAATGACAAGGTGAGGTATCGATATTCTCATCGGATCCGAGCAAGAGAGCAAATAAGTAGATTTCCCAAAATGTCGAAGCATCCCTGACAGTCTCATTCAGCGTTGCCACCAAAGTCAACTATGTAGAAAAATCCTCTCATTGCGCCGGAGATGAATCACAACATCACCACAGCCAATCAAAAGTCACACCTGCTTGGTTTCACACACGATGCACCTCTGTAACCGTGGAGACGAGATAACACGATGCAAAAATGGCTCAAAACAACATGCGAGTTCAAGTTAAAGGCTGGCTGTCCGATCGGATTGGTTAATGTGTCTGTATGAGTAAAGGAGAGGAAGTATGTAAGACAGCGACCGTCATCAGGACGGCGTTCAGCAGTATTAGTCCATTTTTTCACAGTAAAGGAAGCTCCTCCTTCATATCACAGACGCTGGGCCTGAGTCCTGCATTATAAAGTGCATTTACGTTGAAAATGCCACCAGAGAAACAACTCATTCTCCTACTAAATGACTAAGTTTGTTCATTTCACAACAATGACCACAACGACAATGAACACGGTGATTTCACGGTGATTGAAAAAGGCCACTTTCCATGAGGGCGGGTGGAACGACGGCGGCTCTCTGTTGCGTTTCCTCTAGATGTGTTCGGGGACGGTCTCCAGAGCCTCGGCCGGGTCTCTGTCCACGTCCACGTTCTGAGGACGAGACACACACACACGATGCTTATCTGACGTTTTCAAATGTTTCTGAAGAAGCTTTGACAGATTCGTCTTTCATCAGTGAGCTTCGGTGTGTTGCAGTGGAGGAAGTGCATGTTTCAGTTTCAGTTTGATTTACTGGTCAGAATCTCTTTAAGCAAACTGAGAGAAGAGGAATTCATAAAAATGTTAATGCATAAATTTATATCACAGCAATGTGAAGCTCTGTGATCTCCAAATTCTTCCTCACTAAATCCGACTTCTCTGTTTTTGGTGTTTTTGTAAATGAGCCAACAAGAACTAACGTCACTGAAGTTCTCCTGTCGATATCAGGTTGTGGGAAAACTCTAAAAGGGAAAAATAATCTAGATCTTTCTGCTCCTGGATGTTTGAAGGATCAGAGGAGATGATGCTTCCACATTATTACAAGCACACTCACAGGATTCACATCATCTGCTTTTCAATTACTTCAGCTGAAGGTGGAGCAGGTATGAAGCCACCTGACGAACATGTGCAGATGCTCCTCCCATCTATCAGAGAAACTTCCTGCCACTTATGTTTAATAAAAACAAAAAGGAAGCCACAGAAGAACTCCACTTACCACCGGTTTGTCCCTGTGAGTGTTGACAGCCTCAATGTTGAGGAAGACAGACTCCACTTTACAACCTGACGGAGAGAAACAGCATCAGTTGTGATGAAAGAGTCTGATACAAAGACTTTGTTTCGAGGAGTGACGGTGCTGATGATCACACTTTAAAGGGAGAAGCGGGGGGGATCGAACAGGAGACAGAAGGAAGCTGCAGAAGTGAGAGTTCAGCAGAGAAACTGACCGTAGGCGACCGGGGTGAGTTTGAGGACGGTGTGGAGAGGACACTTCAGGTACGGCAGCTCGTCTGACGCACAGGGAGGAAGGAGAGCCACGTTTTTTATTAATACAAAAATAAATATTAATATAAATGCATGTATTTGTACAAAGAACAAGTCCCACAAAAATACATTAACAAGTGCATCTATTTGTCAGCTCGATGTTTGCTACTGAAGACGTGAATCTTTAAAAACAACTGGGGGAGGAAGTGCATTTGTTAGGGACTATTTTCAGCGGTGTATTAATCCACAGTTGGAGCTTTAGTGAGTGTTTGTGGCAGCAGGATGTGTGTGTGTGTGTGTGTGTGTGTGTGTTCACTGTAATGAAAGAACACGTCAGTCGGAGATTTTGGATAAAACAAAAAAGAAAAAACATGAAACTTAGTGAACTCAACGTTAGTTTCCACCTTTTTTTTAAATTGTGGAAGTCAAAAAACATAAAACATTGCAGGAGTGAAGATTGTTTTCAAAGCATAACTTCTGTGTTGGTTTATTTAAGATCTTTTTTTAAATTAAAAACCTGATAAACCAAACTGAGTCGTCTGCAGGTTAAACTGGAGTTAAACGCTAAAGAGTCGGGACGTTACGTGGAAAACTGTCATTACTGTTATTGTAGAAAGAAGCTGTTTTTTCTCACTTGCACTCTTGTCCAGGAAGTAGGCCAGCAGGCATCTCATGACCGCCTGGTGACAGATGACCAGAACGTTCTCCTGCCTCTCGAGCTCCATGATGACGGGCTCCAGACGCTGGACGAGGTCCTCGTACGACTGATGGCAGGAGGACAAACAGAGGGGTTCGCATGTTAAACTGATCAGAAATTATGACTCACAGAAAAGTGGTCGATGACTTTACAGCAGAATAATTTAAGTCAACAGTTTAAGTTCTGAATGATCAGCTGAGAAAAACTTCTCTCCTACAAACTGACTGTTCTTTGAGTTTTGCACCTTACAGTTTGACAGTAAAAGGAATTTGCTTTCATGTTGAGTTTTTGGGAAAATGTGACCGGCCTTTTCTACTTTTTTCTGATATTTTTGTTGATTCATAGGTGATGAAAATAAAATAAATGTGTTAAGAGTCGCAGCAAAAATGCTTCCAGGTTTCTTTTTAAGTAACCAGACAGCAGCCGTGCTACAAATGAGGCACAAAGTCAATATTGGCTTTCAGAAAATATTGGCTTTTACGCCTCGTCTGCTCCCTCAGGCAGATTTTCATTTTCCCAGACTTGCTGTCATCCGAAACAGGAAAACCACCAAAGTTATTATCTTCAGACCTTCTTCAAAATCACTCAAAGACTTGAACTGCATGTGTGTTTAACACAAATGCATCAGTTCACCTCACAGTTCACTCACATCTCATGTTTGAAAGTGCAGAATAAAAAGGAGGTTCTTGTTTACGCTCTTCTCTCTCACCTCTCCTTTCGGGTAACGGTAGCGGTACTTGTCTTGGTCCCTCAGTGCAAACTCCTCTGGGTAATTCTCTTGGATCTCCTCATACATCATCTCCTCACAAACCCCCTGAGGCAGCAAACAGAAAGCAAACACACACACCTCTCCTTCTTTACTCCAAAAAAACACACGACGACACAAACTATTTAAATATCCGTGACAGCGAGCAGACTCTGAGCTCATGTCGGTGAAAGTAACATCAGACTCACAGCGTCGATCTCGTTGAGGGCCTTCCACTGCTCGTACTGGACTCCCAGAGCCTCTGCAGTCTGGATGGTCCTCTTCATGTGGCTCGTCCACACCTTCAGGTCGCTGATGCACTGCCCCCGCATGTACGTACCCAGAGCGCTGGCAAACTGACGGACACACAGACGGGACATAAGGACATGAAACAGGACGCTTACAGGACACACACACACTCGCTCACACACCAAACTCTCCTGACCTTCGCCCCCCGAGCCGACAGCCCAGAGTCGCCCCCGATGCGACCCACGAGGTTGAGCTCGCTCTCCCCGTGGCGACACAGGTAGATGGACCGCGGGGTGACGTGGATGTTCATGAGGTAGTACACTATCCGGCTTTGAATGTGGTCCTGGACCCGGTTCACCAGGTATCTGCTGCCCACGTTGAAGATCTTGATGTAGGACAAGTTCCTGCAAAAAGACGAGAAGACGGCCGGAAGTTATTTCATGCAAACAGAACGACAGTCTGACTTCAGTTCCTGCAGTTTTATTCATCAATCTGGTTGAATTCCATTTTCCTCTCGTCTACAAATCTCACTAAAACACCAAAAAGACCCAACAATGTGTGTGACGTCACTCTGCAGTCTGTGTGATACACATGAGGTCAGAACCCTGTTAGCTTAGCTTAGCTTAGCTTAGCTTAGCTTAGCTCGGCTCAGCGCAAAGTCTACAAACAGTCAGAATCTGGTTAATTTACGGATAAACGTGGTTTCTTGTTTGTTTATTGGACGTGTTGAACTCTCAGTCTGCGGTCGCACATCAGGTTATACGTGTTTTCTGTTGTTGTGAGGTTGCCAGGCAACAAGAGGAGACTCCAGACAAAAAAAAACCTGTTTCCCTCCATCAAACCACAAACTGTTGATTACACACCAATTAAATACACACACACTAAACAAACAGGATAAAATGAGTTAGTCAGCGAATTAGGGTGAGCTGGAAACAAACAGGTGAGAGCACGAGCGTGATGTCGACTGTCTCGTCTAATTCTCAGTAAGAAAACTATTAGGCACATTTCCCACAATGCTGAGCTGTGTCTTTATGGTTTAGAAACAATTATATTTATACGTATTTAGAAGACAAACATCTTTTGTCGGTGACTTGTCAAACAAGTCAACCAAACACCCGACTTCCACATCAGTGCTGTGCACCTGGCTGCATGCAGGACACACTGACTCTCACACAGGCGCTGAATGTTTTCCATTGGCGGTGAAGAGGAAGTCGTCCAGTAAGGACCCTCGGGATGCTCTCACCTGTCCAGGTCGTCATCCAGAGGGACGTAGGTCTGCTTGTAACAATCGATCCTCTTCAGGAAGTCGGCCACAGCTTCCTCTTTGTCACAGTCGACGTAGTCCGGACTGCTCAGCTTCACTTGCTGCGTAGGGACAGAGAGAGATTAAAGGGCGTCAGAGACTCTTGAAACCACGTTTACATCAAACATCACAGGCTTTTAAAGGACTCACAGAACATTTTTGACTCATTTTAAAACATTTCGTACTTTCAAAGCATTTAATCAGATTTAACAAACACTCTTAAGTGGTGAAATTTGCTCTTTTCAATTTTAATGAATGCTACAAATTTCATTCATTCCGAGGAAAAGATTCAAAATACAACAGAAATCTTGAGTCTTTGTGCCACATTAAGAAAAATTCCGAAACTCTAAATAATAATTTGAACATGTTTCTTTCTTTCTCTCTTTTCTAGAGTTAATCCAGAGTTTATTAATCTTAAAGTGCTGTCTTGGTGTTTTAGTGCACAAGGCTAAAAGCTAACATTAGCATCATCACCAGTGAGGAGGGCGGCAGTGAGGCAATGAGGGAAAACAGAAGCTAGAATTTTTTTTTAAAGGTGTTAGATAAGTTATGTGAACCACACACACACACACACACACACACACACACACAGACACCGACACACACACACACAGACACCGACACACACACACACACAACTTAAATTGACTGAGCTCAGCTGTGTTCACCCTAAATGAGCGGAGCTGAAAGGGGAATGAAGAAAGGGAAAGTAAAAGACAGATAACAGCAGGCGGACTGTTATCCATATGTGCAAACTGTCTTGTTCTGGAACAAAAGCTGCAAATGTTCTTGCCAAGACACACGTGACCTGGCGAAATCTGATTGGTGCTCTGAGGAGGGCGACCTCGGCTCAGTCTGTTCCACCAGCAACAAATGAGAAACACGCTGGGCCTTAAAACAGCACTTGGCTCCAAGCACAGCTCACACAGTGTGCTTGGAACCACAACTTCCTGTTCACAAACACACACACACACACACGCACACACACGCACACACATACACACACACACACACACACACACACACACACCCAAGCTAGTATTTCTATATGTGCTCAGACTCTCACCAATATAAAGCTTTTCCTTCCTGCCTAAGTCTGACTTAACCTGATTCTAACCTGACACACACACTCACACACACACACACACACACACACACACACACACACACACACAAAAAACTTACTTTAATGTTTTCAGCAATGATATTCGGATCGACACATATTGACTCCACGAAA
>JAQMCX010000002.1:26417008-26431368 GCA_029814765.1 Acanthurus leucopareius | reverse complement strand
TGTGATTCTGATTCATGTCACTGTTTCCGAACGCGTCATCGTAACTGATAATAGCACTGCTGCTGTTGTTGTTGTTGTTGTTGTTGTTATCATTAGCGATGCTGTTAATAATTATAGCTAAAGTTTTTTCTTTTTTCTTTTTTTTTTTAATTGTTTTTTGTGGGTTTTTTTCCCCAAATGTGTTTATATGTATAAAAAAAGGCTGCAACAGAGACAGACAGACAGACAGTCAGACAGACAGCTGTACAGTCAGCATCAGGAGCAGAGAGGAAGACAGGAGCCTGGCCGAGACTGGGGGGGGGGGGGTCATCAATTCAACATGTTGGACTGGTGATTATTAAACTAAGATGAGACTGAAGGAGCTGAAGGAGGCCCGTTTTCATGGTCCTGCGTCTGTTTGCCGACGGGCTGATTTAATAGAAAACAGGGCAAAGAAAAGTAAACATCCTGTTGGATGGTGAGTTTACTGGTGAGAGGAAATTTCAGACCCCAAAACTAAGACTGCAAACTACACTTGGCCAGCAGAACATGTGAGCTAATTTTCTCTCCATGTCCACTTTAATCCCTCTGGACTCAGTTGCTTTTTTCTCACCAGGTTTCTAAAAAAAGATCTCCAGAGAGTTTAAATATTTAAGTGTCTACATGAACATTCGGACGTGGTTTCTTGCTGGGATGCCGTGATGAAGGAGGCGCTTCCCTTATTATTCACTTGAGGACTAAACGAAGATTAATCCATCACTGAAAATAATCCCTTGAAAATGCTATTTCCTCCTGTTTCAGTAGTGTTTATGAAAACCCCAGCGAGCAGGAATTTGAGTAAATCACTACGTTATATAAAAAAATGAAAGTGTATCTTTATGAGCCGTTTCTAACAATTAATGTCTTTCATAGAGACCAATGGGCTTGAAGCTGAGAGCCACAGACAGAAAGTAAGACAGTATTGAGAGACAGATTAACACGCTGTTGGTTTTGGCCTTTTTCATGCGATTAGTTGGCGATAACAAAGATGGAAAACAAACAGCGCTCTCTGCTCTGCACGTGTGAGATGCCTCATCAGGCTCGTCTCTCCAGCTCCTCTCTGCTCCACAGACATCAGAAAACAAACTCCAGCTCCGGGTCCAAACACATGGGAAGTCCCTGGTTGGTCATCTGCTCCACGTCGTTTGTCAGACAGCGTTTGTCCGCAGACGCAGTGAAGCCACAAAAATAAACCCTCTCAAGTATTAAGATTGATTTTCAGTATCGCTCCATCCAGGGCTGCAGAGGACATCAACGCCCCCCCCACCCCTACCCCCACCCCGCCCATGTCCATTTAATCAGCACTGCCTTGGCGAGGTGTATAAATGTGAACATTTATGACATGACTCCTTAATAATCAATATAATCTGCTGCGTCGCTAAGCGCTATGAGGACACTCGATGAAGGAAGGGGTGGCTGCTCTCGCTATGATCCTATGAGTCCTCTCTAAATGTCTCTGGGCTACTAATGGACACGAAAGGAAAACCTAAGAGGGGACGATGGTGTGGGGGGGTGTGTGATACAAAGGCTGCAGCAGGAGGAGCCCTGCGGCACAAAATTAAAAAACAGAGCATATTAAAAAAATTACAATTTGATCACTTTATAAAAGAAGCAATGGAAATTGAAAAAAAAGACAATCTCAAGGTTCTATTTACATTCAGAGAACGATACGTCAGATCCTCGACTTCACCTCCTCCGCTGTTTCTGTCCTCCTCTTCCTCCCTCTCTCCTTCAGAGGGAACTTTATGGTTTTGCTACAGAGTGTCCATAGGCCTCCATTTTATGCATGCACCAATATATATATACGTATATGTGTGTGCATGGTGAGTGTGTGTTTGTGTTGGTGTTTGTGTGTGTGGGTGTAGTGGTCACATCGTACGGTGGCCCTGGAGCTCCGTGTACTGCATCTCAAGAAAACATGGAAAACAAAAAAGAAAACACACAACAGGGATTTCTGTGTGATGCATCGGTTCCTTCTGCATCACATGCACATAAAAAAGAAAAAAAAACATGTAAAAAGACAAAACAGAATAATAAAAAAAGCTCAACGACGAAGGAAAATGCACAAACATGTTGCAACACACACAAAACCTAACATGAAAATCTTAAGCCTTAATCGGGTTAAGCTACGTGTTCCTCTTGTTTAAAGCTCATGATGTCACTGAAGTTACACATCCGTGAAAAATGAAGCGAAGGGAGGGAATTTCTTTTGTTTTACATTCTGACTTCAAAAATCACTGCAGATATCTGCTGGTCCTCTGATGTTAGCCTTCTGGTGGCTGCACTCTGCCTGTTCAGATAACAGCACATAATACATGAAAACAAATACTTGTTCTCATTACAGTTTTTTTGTTCTTCATCGGTTATTAACCCCCCCTCCACCAGCGACCCTCTGCCTGTAAACACTGAAGTGTTTGCAGTGTTATGAGCTCTCAGGGCCACCGTAACATCCTCGTCCTGAATTTCATCTGCCGAGCAAACAGGAGGATGATGGAGCATGAGAGTGTGTGAGAGGAGAGGTGGATGATTGACAGGACGGACGGACAGAAAGAGGGAGGAGAGGAGGCTGGACTGGACTCTCTTAAGGCAACAGACCTCCTGTCGCTGCAGGTTACAGGGCAGGGATGCAGAGAGCAGACAGTCACACACACACACACACACACACACACACACAGTTACAGTCATTCATATGCTAAACATCAAATACATGATTCTTAAAATGTCTCTAAGAGGGACACACATCTTCGGTTTGACAGCCACACACACACATCCATAAATAGCAAGTTCCTTCTGCACATGAACCCAAATAAATACAAAAAAAATGAATATGATTTTAAATGCACTGAAGAGACAGAATGAGACATAAATGCTTATACAGGTTGAATATTGTGGTTAAGACATTTTGTTCTGATGAAATGAAATGTCTTTTTTTTCTCCCCCTCTCTTTATCTCACTCTTCATCCCATCAGCCATCATCTTGCTCATCAAACTGAGCTGCACCAGCTGTTTGCAGAGTGACTGTGACATCCTCCCTAAACTCCACCGGCTGGTTTCAAGATGAGCCGGTAACTACACCGGCCAATCAGAAAGCATTCCAAAATGTAAACAAGGAAGTCGGCTGCAGCTCTGATGACTGGCAGAGACAAACACACCATCGTTACTTCTCTCCTGATGACGAACGTGATGTCTGTTTTCAGTCAGCTTGTTTTCATCTCAGCAGGTTGGTTTGTTCTTCATCACATCCGACAGATACTGGCTGTAAATGTTCAGAAACGACTGATCTCTGCGTAAAAACTCGTTCACGTGACGCCAACTGGCTTTGATTTAGTGGCGCGTCACTAAAACTTCTAACACTGCTGAGTTTGAACAAACAGCTGGTGCAGCTGCCTCCTGTCCTCCACCTCTCCGTCTTTCTTTCTTATTGAAGAATCAAGAGTCTGACTTCAGGCGTTTGCTTTTTGGCGTGTGTTTGTGTGTGTGTGTGTGTGTGTGTGTGTGTGTGTGTGTTTGAATGTGTGTAAACTTGGAGTAGAAAAGGCGAGACATCCTGTAAACAGCTTCACTGCATAAACCTGTGGAATGTACTGAAACGGTGTGTGTGTGTGTGTGTGTGTGCGTGTGTGTGTGTGTGTGTGTTTGCACAATAACATGACAGGCAGTGGACTCAGGAGTGGTCTGTCCCTTTGTATTTTGCTGCAGGCAGGCAGTGTGTGTATGTGTGTGTTTTTTTTATCGTTATGTGAGCATATGTGTGTGTGTGTGTGTGTGTGTGTGTGTTTAGCTGGGGCGGTTCAGGATGCTCGACATGGATGGAGCGATGGGTGGAGGCGGGACTGGGTTAACAGGGGAGGCGGGGCCGGAGCTCTCGTTGCCGTGGGGGACGGGCCCTCGTCCGCTGTACTGGCCAATGAAAGAGCCGTCCTCGTTGAACTGGATGTCGACGCTGTCGCCGTACTCGGCCAGAGAGTCGTCGCTGCCCAGTTTACTTTCCCCGCACAGAGACGGCTGACTGTCGCTGCGCTTCTCGTCTCCGTCGCTGAGGGTCGACACAAGGAGAACAACGTGAACTTTCATGCGAAAGCTGATATCCACATTGTTTCTGGAGTCTTTAAGCATAAACTGAACTGACTGCTCGCTGATAGAGACCAGGACAAACACACATGAACCCGGGTCAAATCAGAGCTACGGCAGCTGACATGCTGAATTAATGTCAATCAAACTATAATATAACAGTTTTTACAGCTTCCATCAGTACAACTGAGACCTGATTTTCTCACCACATGTTCAGTTTAAAAGACTGAAGGATTCTAGAAGAAAACTTGAGTTTCACGGAGGAAAGCTTGGATGAAAAAACAACAAAAAACAATGAGAGGAGGCTAAAAGGTCAACGTGAGTCTGCTGCGCTGAAGAAACTGGTGTCGCTGATGGAGGTTTTACACTGAAATGATCACAGTAACAAATAAATCTGGTCCTCTGCAATGCTGAGGAACTTACACTCACTTTAATGAAACACAATCACAACACAGTCGAAGGCACAAGATATGAAACATGCACGTGGGAGTTAAAGAGGCGGTTAGCATTCTCACCTCTCCAGGGATCTGCAGGCAGAGCGTTAAGGAAGGAAACATGAGCCAGGAGAGTTAGAGCCAATGAAGCAAGCAGCCAAAACAGTGGTGCAAAAAATTAAATTACATATAAACAAGGGAAATTAGAAAAAAAAGAAGTTTTTTAAATCTTTAAATTGCAGGAAAACTGCTGATTGATGACCCACCTGTAGTCTCCATAGGCCTCATCTTTCATTGGCCGAGCTTCAGAGTCCACTTCCTTGTCCTCTTTGTCCTTCACTGTAAAAAAACTCGAGCATCAAACTCTGCTCTGCACATTAATGCATGTGTGTGTGTGCTTGTGAGTGTGTTAAGTTGTTTGTGTGTGTGTGTGTGAGTGTGATGTTTGACTTACCTGCATATTTGCCACCTTTCCTGCGTTTGATGAGGCAGAGGATGAGCAGTATCAGCACCAGCAGCACGATGGCGCTGATGAGTCCTATCAGCCAACCCTGGGTGGCAAAACCACCGGGCATCTCAGAGGGCACTGACAGACAGAGAGACAGACAGACAGAAAGACAGACAGAGAGAGAGAGACAGACAGAGAGAGAGAGAGAGACAGAGAGAGAGACAGACAGAGAGAGAGAGACAGAGAGAGAGAGAGGCAGTCAGTAATACTGAAACTCCTTCATAATGATTTTCATGCTGCTTGACTTTATCTGACTCCTTTCTTTTATTTGGAGTCATTTATTTGCATCAGGCCTTTATTCCTTCTGTTCTCAGTTCAATACAAAATTAAAACCCTCCTCATGTTTGTTTGGTGTTTGGTTAATTTACTATGATGTATATTTCAACAGGATCATTTCCATTTGTACAGCAACAATCATGTTGTTCTCACCACCTTTCAGATCAGTTTTCCCTGAATGATGTGGATCTAACGAGAAAGAACCTCAGCACTTCTGAATTTTTTACAATTCCCAAATTAACATATTGGTTTTTACAGGATTTCTAAATATTAGGCACGACTGAGTTATGATGCAGATTTTAAATGGCACAGGTGTGTGTTCAAATGACACAGTCACACCTCTAACCATCGACGGCCAAAACTACAGAAACTAACTCCCTGTTGTTTTCTGGAAACCAGCATACAGCAGCTTCTGCTGTGGAGGTCTACGGTTGCAGTGCACAGGCGACAGCTGGAGTTAAAAAAATTAGGATCAGAAAATCAAAGCAGATAAAAACCTGGTCCGATCGTCCACGTCACGTTTTCCCACTGAGTGTTGTTTCCGTGCAAGACCTTAAGTTGGTATTGAGTTCCTGGCTGGAGGCCTTTCAGTGAATAGAAGCCCTGCGTGGAGTTTATCAACTCCGACTCCTTCCAGGTCTCTCCAGCTGCAGCACACACACATACACACACACACACACACACATGTTTTAGATTAGTACAGTTGATGGTCTCAGTCTCACTCTCTCTGACAGCCTTTTCTCATCTTTCTTCTTCTTCTTTGTGCTCTAATAATTCAACCTCAGGTCCTTTACGAAATCATCCGTCAGTAATGACAAAAAAACAACGGACATAAAAAGGACGAGCCACATGTTCATTTAATAATTCATAAATGCTTCCTCTTCATCATTCACACATGGAAAAGCTGCCCCCCCACCCCCCCACCCCCCACCTCCATCTCTTCCCTCCACTCTTTTCTTACGGCTCTTCTTGCGGTACAAGATGTGGAAGCCGTGGTTCCTGTCTCGCTCTCCGGGCACCCAGCTCAGGTTGAGTGATGTGTTACTGGAAATGATGGTGATGTTGGACGGAGGAACTGGAAACAGGAAGAGACGGGGCAGAATTAATGAAAGCTGGGAACAAATTTGTAATAACTTCAGCAGAAAAAGGAGAGCGATCACAAACACAAGCACTGTGACTTCACCTCCATCCAGCAGGGTGGCGCCCCTCCGTGTGATGGGGGGCCCGTCTCCAGCTTTGGTGCGTGCAATCACTTTAAAGATGTAAAAGCTGCTGGGGTCCAGAGGGTCCAACTCAATGTGAGTCACACTGGGGTCGCTGATCATCTCCATCTGCAGAGGGCTGTCTCTGCTCTCCACCTCTGCACAGGAAACACACAGCAGGAAGTCTTAACTTACTTCTACTCTGAGGAGGAATACGATGAAGTCTCATTTCTTTTGATAAAAATACACAGAACTTGTCTCCAAGTTGCAAACCTCACCCTGCTGATACTGCACCATGTATCCCTGCAGCACGCCGTTGACTTCAGAAGGAGGAGTCCAGTACAGGATCAGTGATTTGTCTGACGGGCTGTCAAACCTCAGTGATGCAGGAGGTCCAGGAGCTGCATACACACACACACACACACACACACACACACACACCAGTCAGCACGTCTGAACATCCACCCAGAGGAAATGCATCTTCAGTAAATGCATCCAGACTGTGCTCACCTCCCTCCGGGGTCTCAAACTGATGCGCTGTGGAGTGCGGGCCCTCCGCTCTGTTGTTGAAGGCAGTGACTGTCAGGTTGTAGTGAGAGTACAGCCGAAGCCCCGTCACCTCTGCCGAGGTCTTGGTGCCGTTGACCACCACCACCCTCCTCTCCTTGTTCCTCTCCTTCCCTCGCTCCGATCTTTCCTCTCTCTCCTCCTCGTGGTGCAGTTTTCCAAGAGACCTCCGGCTCCGCTCCCTCAGGGATCCCAGCCGTGTGATGTAGATCTGACATGGAGGCAGACAGACACACGGATGTAACATTTGTTATTAAAAATGTCAAAACATCAGGAGTTGAACTTCTCTGTAACGAACATTTCAGGAAAACAGCTGTTGGTCATAAAAATGTTGTGAAATTTGATTTTTGAAAAACATGTTTTGCAAAATCTGCTCTGATTTGTCTTGAACTGGGGAACAAATGCAGTTCTGCTTCTTAGCCTTTTCTTCAATATCACACTAACAAACAGAACAACAGTGTTTTGAAGTTTTGAGCCCAGCAGCCTTTTTCTCGCTCAGAAGAACACAGGAAGTGGTACCTTGTATCCTCGCAGCTGACCTCGGACATTCTGGGCTTCGTTCCACTCGACTCTGACTGTGCTGTTCATCACAGTTGTGAAAACTCCGGTGGGAGCTTCCTCTGGATCTGAGAGGGGGAGAGAGAGATGGTCACATTGCAGTTATTAGATATGGAGTTTTACTTTATATATATATATAAAAAAGAATATTTATGATTATATTCCGGTTTTGGATTACCTGCCTGCAGGTGTGTCCTGATTTTCTTACAGTTAAAATACTACAAGATGTTTCAGAAATGAAGTTTTGGTGCCACAGTTTTCAGTTTGTTTGTTTTTTTATCAGAGAACTCAGGTTACTACATTCAGGATGATTAAGATGTTTGCATACAGAACTCTGGAGGGCATCACTACTATCAGTGGAACAAGACGATCAAGTCCTACTTAAATCACACTAGGGGGCGCTGTTGTGCTGCGGGACTCTCTCAGAGACAAAAGAAGGTGGTGAACAGAGTTTTGTTGCAGTGTCTCACTGAGAAACAGTGAAGTTAACTCAGCTGAGTCGAAGCCAAACAGTCCAGAAACCCTCAAAGTGACGGACAACATGAGGCCGATGACGAGCCATTTTAACATTTAATAACTAGTCTGGTTATGTTTTACAGATATCTGCAGTTCAGTTCTTCCAGTGAAAATGAAGTTTCAGAAATCCACATCATTCTTCCCAGATGGTGTCACTCCCTCCATATATGCGTATGGGGTTTCTCATTATAGATATCTTTAATTCAGTTGCACATATCCACAATTTGAATTATGGAAATCTGCAACTAAATTATGACTATCCATAATTCCGGTTTCTTAGATCTATGATTTAATTTTGCCTACTAATTATTCCAGTTTAACATATCTTTGAGTAATTGAAGATATTTATACTGCTCTTTATCTTCAATTAAGTTTCATCTTGTCAAAACAACATCATAGATATCTTGAACTTGATTTGCGACTGGCCGAAATAATGTTGTAGATACCTCAAAAGGAATTCTGGATGCTCATAATTTAGTTGTAGATATCTATTATTGAGTTATAGGTATCTTCAAATAAATTGTGATTAGAGATGTCTCTAAATGTCAATGCATTTTAGCTGCCATTTTGACTTGTCAAACTTATGTCGTTGATATCTTTAATGTCTAATGGATATCTTTATCTCTTTACTAGATTAAATGTTAAAACGGCTCAGAGGCCTCATGTAGCTCAGATTACAGCCTGCTGGTGAAACTGAGACAGACAACAGCAGCAAAGCATCCACATGATGTTACACCGACATGCAGCTGATCGCCATCAGTCACTGAGACATTTTCCCCCATGAACCACTGACAGTTACGAGCTGCACCGCAGAACGTCTGTTTTCCACCACGAACCAGCTCACAACAGAACGCACATTCATGCTGACGGGACATCAGCGACCATCATCGTTCCAGAGAGAGACGGACGCTGGATGTGACATTTTTGCAGAACAAAGCTCGATGTGACACTCAGTGAAGAAGTTTTACAGTGAGACAATTTCAGCCTTTTTACAATCCAGAATCTTTTGTTTAAAAAGAGATTTATGACATGTTTTTATGAAGGATGGTGCTCCTCAGAAACTCTAAAGGTCAGACAGCACATTGGCTCAGAGGAGATTCATCGCCGCTTTCAGTGATGCAGGAAATGTGAGAGAGATGATTGACAGCTGAGAAAGAAAACATGTTAGCAGTCAGTCGTGTTTTTGTTGGAACTTAAACTGTACACTGATTCCCAGAAGGATGAAGTTCAGGTATTTTATTTGTTTTTTTTTATTATTATTATTATTTCAATATTTTTACTGTCATTAATTTCTTTCTTTAATTTTTGTTTTCAATTAGTTTTTTTTCTACAAGTATTTAATGATATTCTTTAACTTCATCACCTGACCTGTTCGAGTCTTTCTGCTCACCTGTGTGCTGATTACTGTGTTTGTTTACTGTCACTGATGCGTTCATGAAGCTTTGGCTGTAAACACGTGTGACTGCTGGGATGAACGGGTGAATGTTCAGGTGATGTACCGTTCTCTCCGGAGTGTCCAATCACAGGCTCCGGGGCCGGTCCTGGTCCCAGGGAGTTGACAGCCTGGACTTTGATCTCGAATGGCGTGTATGTCCCCGTGTTGTTCACCAAGAGGGGCGGAGACTGGACGTCCATGTGGTTCCAGTGTGCATCCGACCTCCCCGCCTCCCGCCATGACACTTTGTACAGGAAACCGCGGCCGTTATGAGAGCGCTTCTCCATTTCCTGCAAAAGACACACAGGGAGATAAAATGGATTGACGGTTTGGAGTGCATGCATGGATCATGTTTCCACACAGACGCATGCAGACTGCAGCACTCACGTCCCACGTGATGATCAGAGTGTTTGGGTCTTTGGAGTCGCTGCGAACACCGATGGGGTTACTGTGAGGAACTGGAGGAAGGAGACAGAAGAAGAATCACTCAAAGACAGAAAACACACCTCTTCAAAGACACAGTCTGACAAACATGTCTACTATTAGGCTTTCTAAATAAGATGAAAATTGTTTTTTTTAATTCCATATTAAAGTGTAAATTATCTTTAAAGAGTCTTCTGCACTGAACTGCATCTTCATTCAGCATAAAGGTATCGAACCTCCAAAGCTGGAGGCAAAATATTTCAGACTTTTGATAAAATCTATGTAACGTCATGTGTCACATGCGTGTCACTCACCAGCAGGTGGTGTCCTGAGGTGCTCCGAGGGCTCGCTGGGCTCGCTGGGGCCGAGCTCATTGACGGCGCTGACCCGGAAGCGGTAGTTGCAGAAGGGGTGGAGGGTCAGCTGCAGGTGGTTGAAGTCTCCAGGTACTCTCCTCTGCTCCTCCCACCTCAGCCTCCCCGTCTCGCCGTGTGGCTCCTCCAGGGCCTCCACGATGAACTCTGAGAGAAAGAGTCAGATACGAAGACAATAAGAAAAAAATCTGAGCAGAAAACTCCAGAGAGCAACGTCTGTTTCCTCCCAGAGTGAACGGAAAAAATGTCCAATCGAAGGTTCCCATCAGACAGCAGACGCAGCTAACATGTTAGAAGTAAATGACAGTTTATTGGTTAGATAATTTCTGACGAACTTCTTGGTGAAAAGAGTATTTGGAGGATTGAAAACAAAGCTTTGGATTAAACTTCACTGTCATTATCTGTGCATGTGGTCAGTTTCTCATCAGTTTAATAAATAAAACCTAAAAGATCAAAATTCCTGATCGATAAAAAAAAAAACATCTATTTCAGCATTAATGAGCTTCAGAAGAAACATTGTAACATCAAAGTGTGTCTGTGATGGTGTTATTGTGTGTGTGTGTGTGTGTGTGTGTGTGTGTGTGTGTGTTCAGTACCTTTGACGGGGCTGTTGTGTGAGTGTCCTGGGATCCAGCTGAGAGTGACGCTTCGGTCCTCGACATCAGACAAAGACAGATTTTCGGGGGGGTCCGGCCGTGCTGAGGGTCCAACAGAGGAGTGTCAGTGTTTAGAGTGTCTCACACACACACACACACACACACACACACACACACACACACACATAGGGACATACCCACTACAGTGATGGAGCCTGAGGCCTTGACGTGGTCCAGCTTAGTGATGACCTCACAGGAATAAGCCGCGTTGTCGTCTGATTGGACGTCCGTGACCTTCAGGGTCCCGTTCTCAAAGACAGTGTACCTACACACACAAACACACCATCATGCATACGTTCAGTGTGGGGACCTTCATTAAACTGTGTGATTAGCTTCAGCATCTCTCCTCATGTCACATGACAAACATCTATAACATCTTTACTTGTCATCCGGCGACGACTCCTGCAGTTTCTGTCCGTCTTTCCTCCAGACGACCTGGTAATCGAGCAGCTGAGGGTCTCTGGAGAAGTCGCAGTCCAGCAGAGCGCTGCTTCCTCTGAGCGTCCGCAGGTCCTGAGGCTTCTTCACGATCACCGTTCGATCTGACAGGCAAACACAGGACGTTCTCTTCTTCAAAATGTGTTTTTGTTTAACTCTTTTGTTTTTAAATCAAATTAAATTGAGGTGTAAAGAAGAAGATCTTGGCTTGTGCCAGTTGTTAAAGCCAGATGTTGAAGGGTGAGTTTAAAGCAGCCGACTGGTCATTTTATCATTTAAACTAATTTTTCCATCTTTGCTTGATGTAGTTAAACCTCCACCCTCTGCAGTTCCGGAGCAAAGTGAATTAGAGCCACCAGTCTGATGTTTGTACGCGTAAATGTATTTTTCAGTTCAATTTTGATGCAACTTCTCAAGAAGTCGTGGTTCTCCAGTTATGACTCTATTTGTCCAGCATTTATTATTGTAAGAAAAACATTATAATTCACACTAAAATACGCTTTTTACCTCTTTTTTATGAGCAATGCACCGAATTCCTTTAAATTCTTCTGATCGATAACATGAATGACGACCTGACGACATCAACAAATTTAAATATTTGACTGTTGGCAAAAAGGTTCTTCCTGTTGGCAGCTTCTGCACACTGACATTTGTTTCTTCTGCATATCAGATCTTCAACAACATTAAGAGCCTCACACACTGATTATTTTCTGTTCATCGAATTAAAAAACCTCCATTCCACCTGCAGGCTCAGACAGATTTCACGGTAACAGGAGATCTTCACCTCCACCGGTCCAGAGCTGATGTGTGTGTGTGTGTGTGTGTGTGTGTGTGTGAGACTCACTGAAGACCTCCAGGTGAGCGCTGATGGAGATGTTGGTGTGTTTGACGGAGCAGATGTATGTGCCGCGGTCGTCGTGGGTGACGTTGGACAGCTCGATCGTCCCATTTGTCAGCAGCGAGACGCGAGGGTCGGACAGCAGAGGGAGCCTGTCCTCACCCTCCCTGCAGAGAACACACACACACACACACACACACACACACACACACACACACGCACACACACACACATACACTCAGAATAAATCGCACAGGAACGGCAGTAAATCGCAGTAACTCGATCTGCTGAGGCGTGTTTCCTTGTTTCCTGGCTCATTCACGAACGGATGACAGACATCATCAATAAATGAAGGACCAGAGAGAAGAAGAAGAGAAGAGAAGAAGAGAAGAAGAGAAAGTTTGAAGCCTGTAAAACAACATCTCACCTGGAAACAGCAGACTTTCATCCTGTGTGACATAAATCTTGTCTCTTTTTTTATTAAGTAGCAGGTGCAAAGAAACCTGTAAATTTCACTTCATCTTTGAAAAGTTTGTTTTTTCTTTGTTTTAAATTCCAAGTCTGTAAGTCTGTTAAAGAGAATAAGTCTACTGCCTATTTATTTATGTAGTTTCTTTAAAACAGTCGAATTATATGACATTTAACCTCAGAAATATAGAATCTGTAAAATAGTTTAGAGGAGGTGAGCAGAGCAGCTCGTCTTTTCAAATCTGAGGAGTTTTACTCCAAAATGCAGATAAACAAGTTTCAAAAACACTCTGGATGATTTAATTTCATTTAAAAAGCATGAAAACACTTGAAGAGTCTGACTGAAGCAGATTATTTCTGCTGCTTTATGGCATTAGGGCTGATTTTGCTTTTTGGTTAAGCAACCACCTGAGGGCGCTGTCCGTTAAAAGTGAACACCTGTAATAATATAATGTAACAGAAAGTGATAATCTGTCTGTATCAGGTTACTCTCATGAGTTTAGATTAGAGAGGGATTAATTATGAGATATGCTAAAGGGTTTAAATATGTTTTCATAATGTTCTTTGTGAGAAAAGAATAAAAAAGTGTTGCTTTGGCTTTTTTATCTTCTGATTTGGACTCTGGACAGAACGGATCTTAAAAATCATCTTATGAAAAGTAAACAGTAACTAAAACTGTCTAACAAATGTAGAGAAGTAACGAGGACAATATTTTGTTTCCATTTGATATAAAATATTAAAAAAAAGTTTGTAGCTGCTGGAATAAACACGATCATATGAAAGATGAATATTGTGTGTGTGTGTGTGTGTGTGTGTGTGTGTGTGTGTGTGAGTGTGTGAGTGAGTGTGTGTGTGTGTGTGAGAGAGTGTGTGTGTGTGTGTGTGTGTGTGTGTGTGTGAGTGTGTGTGAGTGTGTGTGTGTGTGTATCTCACCATGTGATGTGTGGTCGTGGAGAGCCGAAGGACTTGCAGTGCAGGCTGATGCTGCCGCCCTCGGTGACTCTGTACACGACGGCGTCGGAGGAGAGGATCTGCGGCGGCAGCTCTGAGGGAGGAAACACACACAGTCAGTCACACACACAACAACAAGCGGTTACCCATCAGGCCGTGCGGGGGCGCCGTGAACCTACCGATGACGTAGAGGTAGGTGTTGAGGAGGGTGGAGCCGTGTTTGTTCTTGGCCTCACACTGATAAATCGCTGTGTCAGCAAACTCCACATCCCTCAGTATGAACACACCACCGGAAACACTGCGACGGGGATCCTCATCCACCTCTGCACGGGGGGAGGAGGAGGAGAGAGGAGAGAGGAGAGAGGAGGAGAGGAGACAGGAGAGAGGAGACAGGAGAGGAGGGGAGAGGAGAGAGGAGAGAGAGGGGAGAGGAGGAGAGAGGAGAGAGGAGGAGAGAGGACGGGAGAGGAGGGGAGAGGAGAAAGGAGAGAGAGGAGGGGAGAGGAGGAGAGAGGAGAGAGGGAGAGGAGGAGAGAGGGGAGAGAGGGGAGAGGAAGAGAGAGGAGAGGAGAGATGAGGAGAGAGGAGAGTGGAGAGAGGAGAGAGGAAGTGGGTGGGGGGGGGGAG
>JAQMCX010000002.1:26386027-26398501 GCA_029814765.1 Acanthurus leucopareius | reverse complement strand
CTGCCATTGTGTTATGTAAGACATCTACACCCTTCGGCCCTCTGTCACACATATGATTTTAACACACACACACACACAAACACACACAAACACACACACACACACACACACACACACACATGTTCATGCGTGGAAACCCAGACACAAGCGGCATGCTGGGATGCTATTGTTTTAATCTTACCTCTGCAGGTGTTGCACGCCTGTCTCTCTCTCAGTTTTTCTTTTATCCGGTCTCTCTCTCTCTTCCTCTTCTCTCTCGCTCTCCTCCTCTCTGTCTTTATTTTTCTGTCCCGTTCACAGAGTCGTGTCTTTTCCTCCCGTCTTTTTTGCACTGATGCTGCAGTGGTACATAAAACACACCCTTCAGAGCTCTGCCTCTCCTCCCTCCCTCCTTCCCTCTCTGCTGCACTCTGATTGGCTGCCTCAGAGAGATGACATCAGCCTCTTTCATTGCAGCCTCTCTCTCTCTCTCTCTCTCTGTATTCCCTTGGCACCTCCTGCCCCTCCCTTCTTCTTTACCTCCATGCTAACCCCCTCCTCCTCTATTTTTACCTCCCTCCATCCCTCTCTGTCTCCACTCTGTCCTGGTTTTCTTGTCTTACTGGTGGTCTGCTGGTTGGAGGGACATCAAAGAATAAAGAACTGAACAAGACATCAAAAATGAAACTGAAATTAAAATTGTTTTGAAAAATTATTGTTTAAAAAAGTTCACCAGTTTTTCAGTTATATTTAATGTAACAATTTATCGACTCGGCCAACAGAAGACCTAATCTCAAAATTAAAAAAGAAAAAAATCTTCTGTGATTGTTTAAAATTCACCCCCATTATCTTCACAATAAGGTGAGGTATTCCTTCAGCTCAGCTCAGACAAATACCCAGAATATTACAGGAAATAATCTGGAATAGATGACCTGCTCGTTTTTAACTCACAGTTTTTGTCTCGATTGCTTTGACGCATTTTCTTGAAACTCCAAACACAATTTCAAAAACTGCTCACTCATTCAACTCCCCAAATGTCAGACTTTCAGGTCAAAACCATTTACTCTCGCTGAGAAACCGAACTTTGCCTTCACACATCACACAGCAGTCCAGACAAACACACACTGCAACACACCAACAAAACCTCTTTGCATGAAAAACACAATACACAAAAATGTTTACTTACTTTTTTATGCATAATTTATTCTAAAGTACAACTTCAAATCAATACCATGTTAATGGATGAAAAGGGGCTCCTTCACTGACACGAGCACATGGTCATCAAGAGTGAATGAATTTCATCGCTCACTGTTTGTCTACACAGCCTTCTTCTCCTCCTCCTCCTCCCTGCCTTACTAACCCGGGACCCTTTTATCTTTGCACTGGAGGCTCTTATTGGTGTGTGAACACTTTTTTCTCAGAGTGTTTTTAATCAGGTAATTGTGTGCTAATTGGGTTCGGTCTTTGCTGACTGAGTTAATAATGTCAGATGCTTTTGCTCTCTGAATGAACACAAGGTGCAGCCAATGATAATTGAGGGGATTTGTGTGAACAGTTTTGCACTAAAAGTTCAACTAATTTGACTCATGTGTGTAAACAGGCAAATACAGTTTACAGTTTTAGGAAGTGGGTGTATCTTTTGGTGGCATCATACATTAGGATGTTTAGTTCTTAAGTCTGGTGATAGTGTGCAAACCAAGAACTGATTTGGTGGAAACTTTCCTTAATCGTTTCAAAGACTCTTCACGCTCCAGTGAAAGCACCAGTTGTTTCTCCCTTTCAGTGAAAATTGATTTGAGGAGTTGAAGAGCTGCACAGTTTTGGGCAAAGCACCACAGGCAGCCAGACAGCATCATTTTCAGAAGGAGCAGCCAGCTTTGTTTTGCCATGTAAGGATGTGATGCAACACGAACCACAGGAAGTGCAACAAGACAGACAATAAGCCGCATTAAAGGTTTATTTACAAAAATGGAAAGAAGAATTCAAAAAAACACAGTATGAACTCTAAGATTAAAGTCTCATGTTAAAATCTGCAGTTACCAATTCCTCAGAAAATGCTGCTAAATTTTAAACTTTCTTAACCTGCTAGCTGCTAAGTTTGGTCGCTAAGTCAGTTTGTTAAAAAATGCTGCTGCTGGAAACAAAGATGATGAAACTTGTCAGACTGAACTGAACAACAGAGTGAAGAGCAGCAGAGTCGGATGATGATGCAAAATTAAAGGAACATCCCTTATTGCTGATTTTCTTAAAAAATATGTTTGTTTTGTCCTGAATTCGCTGACTTTGTTGTAAACCACTGATGCTGAACTCACACGAGCTCAGTCTGAAGATCAGGTGACGTCCGACCGACTGAAAACTGTGCAAAGTCTCTTCAGATCAGACAGCAGCAGCCTGCATCTCCTCTCACATCAATCTCCTTCACCATCTGTCTCTCTGGACTCTTTTCCCGTTTGGCTCCTCCTCCTCTTCCTCCTCTTCCTCTTCCTCTCTGTCACTGAAATGGAAAACTCTTTTCTTTCGTATCCAGACTGTAAAGGCCAGTGACACTCATGTGGCATTTTGTTATCTGCCAAACAGAGCAAAGAGCCAAAACACCCCCGCCTTCCTCTGTGTGTGTGTCTGTGTGTATATGTGTGTGTGTGTGTGTGTGTGTGTGTGTGATATACAGAAAGAAAGATGAATGTGTGAGGGAGGACAGATGGACAGGGAGACTGTCTGTGTTTAAGGGTTTTTCTTTGGCAGGAAAGTACAAACGGTTGGAGCACTGTAACAGTGAGCAGTGTGTGTGTGTGTGTGATTTTTGTTATCCTCCTATGTTAGGCCTTCTACTTACAATTTTTAGCACAAACCAGCAGTCAGATAGTCGCAAACATGGACTGTAGCTGCAGACACAAACAGACACGAACCTGATGCGTTTGAACTGATTTTTAAAGGAAATTAAACCTGAATCAAACCTCAGCAGCTTGTTTCTCTACCAGCCTCAAATAAAAACAAGGCAGCAACATGATAATATGTCCCAACAACAAATGTAAGTCAAAGACTCTAATTTATTAAACTGTTTCTTTATATTATTTGAAAATTGATTTAAAAAAACAACTGAAAGTCTCATTTTGAAACACATGTTCTGATCTTCAGCAGGCATTTTCTCCATCTTCATCATCTTAGTTTAGTGTGTTAGCATGCTAACGATATTTTAATTATAGTGTTAAAAAAGCAATGTTGATTAGTCTTATGTGAATATTATTATAGTTTTGCAATAATTTGACCTTAAACCAAAATATTGGGTAAATTAACATTAACAACTTCTGATAAAAATTCATGCATCAAAAACTGTATCTGAACCAAAGATCAGTCCGTTAATCCTTTAGAAACCATGAATATCCTCATAAACTCTCATAAGAAAAAAAGACATCTATTGGTTGAAAATCTTCCAGCTAACTTTGGTCGGATGATGTCGTTGTGTATTTCTTTGTAAAAAAAATTTCATTGTTAATTAAACAATATTCTATTGAAATTTTTTGTGAAATGTTACAATTGAACATAAACTCGGTGTGTAAAGATGAGTCCTTCCTTGGTGGTGATTTTTTAAAATGTGAAATAATACATTTTATCCAATTATATATATATATATATATATTGTATAGTTACATGTAAATTATGTTTGTGTCATTATTTCAGGCCTTCGATATTTGTAAGAGCTAAAAGTTTTGATCGAAGTCGTTTTTGATCTGACGTGAGAGGAGTTTGACTTCAGGTGTCGCAGTAAATAATAAATAGCAACTGAGTTTATCAGGCGGAAAAGTTTGAGGTGTCTGAGTGAGTTCAGTCCAGGATTTTCAACCATGAGACTGAAGTGTGTGTTTGTGCTTTGTCCCTGTGTTTTTGTGTGTGAGGCAATATTGATTTATTAATTTCAGATTGCTGACCTGTTATTTTCAGTAAATTTCAGCAGAACATAACAGGATGTTTTTCGAGGATGTTTAAACAAAGGTCTCTCCATCTCAGTGTTTGCTGAGTCCTTTCTGGACCGACCAGCTGACAGACCGACAGACCAACATAAGCACCAGCAAGGTTGAAAAGAAAAGGTGAAGTAGTTTAGAGAAAAATAAGAGGCGCAGTGGCCTTTAGAGGAAAACAGGTTATTTCCATGTCTTTGTAAATCGCCGTCGCTTTAACTTTCATCTCCTGATCTTCTTCTGCTCAGCAAATTGAGTTTCCTCTCCAGCAGACAGCAGCTACATTATCTTCTCCTCCTCCTCAAGGTTGTGCCTCTCTCTCTCTCTCTCTCTCCTCCTTCCCTACCTTCCCTCAGCCTCCACCCTTTCCATCAGCTCCACGTCTTCCCTCACTTAAGGCTTAATTCACTTAACCTGCATGTGTGTGTGAGTGTGTGTGTGGGGTTGGGTTGTGTGCTGTGCATGTGTGTGTGGGGTTGGGTTGTGTGCTGTGCATGTGTGTGTGGCCGAGGATGGAGGCTTAAGATGCAGTGATCAATAGGGATCTTTGTCTCTAGTCTTGTTTGTCCTTGTCTCATGTGTGGTATGTCTGGGACATCTTGTCACACACACACACAAATATCCTCTGTCATATAGCTATAGTTTACCGTAAGTGTGACTCAGCCTCTGTGACTGGAATACAGAACACTAAGAAACTGCCCAACACTAACACACACACACACACACACACTGCTGGAGGGACAGAGAGAGAGGGCGAAGTGAAGGAGAAGAAGCAGAGAAACAGCAGCATGATGGAGAATCTCAGGGGGAGAAATGCGAAGACGTTAAAGGGTTAACACTTTTATTTAATTACACATCAATAAATCCTGTAAGGCAATTAGACCCATTAGCCTTATGAGTTCTGCGCCCACCACTGCTTCCACTCTCCTTGTTAAACACACACTTCTGCACACACATCCTTGTGCTTTTATTCATTTCTTTAATGCTCAACCTGAACCTGAGCCCAGACCGACAGCACCTGATTCAAATTCAAGTCCTCATACCTAAAAAAACCTACTTTTTAGCATCAGTGTTATATTTAGCTTCATCCTGATTAAATAAAAAGAACCTTTAACTTTTTAAAATGAATCTCCTTAAAGGAATAATATGACATTTAGGGAACTACAGTAGCCTACATTTATATTTTTTCTCAGTGAGAGTTAGATGAGATTGATAAAGCTTTCATGTCTCTGTGCTAAATAGGACGATATTGTTAGCAGCTGGCAAACTAGCTTAGAAAAAGGCGACAAACCAGGGGAAAGATTCAGATTTGTTGCAATTACAACTCTTCATGTAATATGACTTCAGGTCTGCAGCTCTGTGAGGCTTTTATTTAGGAACACAGGTGCCTAAAGCTAAATGCTAACATGCTCACAATGACACTGCTGAAATGTGCTCTTTATTTGGTTCATTATTTGCCATCTTCACCAACTTAGTTCAGTGTGATAGCACGTTAGCATTTGGTAATGACATATAAATTTTAATGTAATCCGTGCAGAAGTTTTTCACATATTTCTCTTAGAGCCACAAATAAAAAAAAACCTCAAGGTGGCAGCAGAGATTCATCTTCTGAACATTATGAATGTGTGCAAAGTTTGATGTCAGTCCATCAGGAGAACGTTCCAGTTTGGTGGACTGACCATCAGACAGGTGCAACAGATCGAGAACGTGTCCCTGCATGTTATTTATGATGATTTTGCAGCTAATCAATACAAACAGTAGCCTATCAATACACTGACAGGGGGAAAAGATTTCCACTTCAAAAGATCTGCCTCATGCACTGATGGAATATGAGTGCATGAGTGTGTTTCCTACGAGTGTTTCTCTCAGGAAACACACTGTTGAATCACATCAACTGATTTAAACAAACTTAAAGTGCGACAGTCAATTTCAAACATTATCGACAAAAAGAGTCGACTGATGTGAGCCGCTGGCTGTCAGAGAAACACTGATGTTATTATCAGAGGAACAGAGCAGTCTCTGAAATCAAAGCACACACACCCATCCACACACACACCAATGCATCAGTTGGTCCTTCTGTCTCTGAGTGTTCAATGTCTCCACCTAGAGGACTTTTCCTGAACAACACTTTCCTACAGTCTGATGGAACCAACAGGGCTGAGCTGGGAAGTTGGATTTAGATGTTTTGATTTTTCTTTTGGAAAAAGGAATGTGTCTGCTGTGTCCTTCAGGTGTGATTGTCTGTGAAGAAAAGGTGGAGGAAAGTAGCTGAACACATAAACTCAAACACTGTATCTACATGCAGTTCTACAGTATTTGGATTTTTATTGCCTGTTTCCTTTTTTCTGCCACTTTTTAATTTTACTTATTATGTCTTACTTTTGACTTCAGTACATTTATCCAACAATTTGGTTTCTAGTTACTTTTTTGAGGTTCAGATTTTATACAAAATATTTTTAATAAAAACCATAAAAACATGAAGCATTCAAAGTTAAACCAGTTGCTTTCACATCTGTTTGGCTTGTGACCTTTTACAGGTTTAATTGGGGCTTCCTGCATGTTTCTTAAGTATCCACATTGTCAGCAGTTAGAAAAATACCAATGAGACATTTACTCTCCAAATCTCTATTATTTCTTTACCTCAACAACAAATAATGCAATAGTTCATGTAGATTAGAGATAAATTGGGCTTTTGTTTAGAGATAAATTCCTTCTGTTAATCATCTGACGGCCCCTCAGGTTTATCTGATGACCCTTTGAGGGGCCAGGTCCCTCAGTTTGGAACCACTGGACTAAACTAGCAAACTTTCTGAAGCTTTCTGAGGCATCAAAGCTCTGACATGCATCACAGTATTATATGGCAAAGTGCACAGTGCCACCTACTGGTCACATAAACACACTTCAGATAACCTGCTCATTGAACAAAAGGCCATAAATGCTATGATGCGTTCAAAGTATTCAGTTCCCAGGATAACCGGATTCTGCTGCAGTCTCCAAAATCCAAATAACTGATTCTTATTTTCCAATCTCGGGTCCATATATATTATAAAAATGATGCACAGTCATCCACCTGATCTCAGACTCCTCATGTGAATCTGGAACAAAGATCTGTCCAGTCCACACTGGGGACTGAGAGAAGAAGAAGTTCTGCTCTTTTCAGTCCCCAATCTTTCTCTTTTTAGTTCTGCCATTAATTATATCAGTGTGAATATCTTTATGTTCTTGCTCGCAGAAGAGCTTCCTGTTTCTGGAAAATATAAAGGAGGAAGTTAGTGTACAACTTCCTCCTTCAGCTCCCGTAAGGCTGCAGCTTACTGAACATTCAGCTGAACTGAACATTTCGGAAGAGCCTGAACACATCACAGCTGTTAAGAGACATCACACATCGCGATTAATGTTTTGTAATTTTTATTCATAGGTGTTCTTGTTTTATTAGAAATTTTATGAAGTTAAGCCATTAAAAAAACACTAACAAAACCCCAAAAATACTTTACTGCAAACAAAGAACTATAAATCCATAAAAAAATTTTTTTAAAATAGATTAAAAATAGATTAAAAGAGAAGCTGTATCTTGAAGTTAATTGTTGAGGCAGAACATTTGTGTTTTTTGTCACAGAGGAAAGACTTCATACATCTAAAAGCCCATTACACGATATCATACAAACAGATTTATGTTTCAATCTGTCTCAGATTATTGACACAGTTATTTCCTGTCAGCTCTCTGCTGGCGACTGAGGACAGTGGAGTACACAGGCGAGTCTGAACGGCTCGCATGAGAGCTCTTTAGTGCTCGAGTCACAGAATACACCACATCCTCTCTGCGACCATGCAGGGCGCCGCCTGATGAGCCAACGGCCTGCTGGGAAAAATTCAGCTCAGAGTAGATGAGTTTACGCGAGTCCTTTTCAGCCTGAAGGAGGAAAAGAAAGCGAGTGATCACATTGTGTTCAGTCAGTCTGATCAATACTCTCAGTGATGCCCTGTGGATTTTTCTATCAAACAAACATAAATGTGATTCCTTTCAGTGTTTTTTCATCGAAACACTTTGCAACAGTAAAGCTGAAAGTGTTTCCTTCCTCATGAAACGATTGTCAGACTGAGTTTTAATAAAAAGTGATACAGCTGCATCATTTCTGTCTGCGTTCTCCCTCTTTTCTGCCTTTGAACCAGCACATTGCTTCATTTCTCTGGTGGTTTCTGCTGGCAGACATGTTGAAAAAACCCATTATTGTGTCTTAAACACCTGAAACTTCACACAAGAGTCAAGAGGCTTGTTTTTGTCCGAACTTATGAAAATAAAATCAGTCATTTTCATTTGGTTCAGACTTTCAAATAAATTATTAAAGGGCCAAAAACTGAGGCACCAAACAAAAATTGTACAATGTAAAAAAAAGGGAAAAAACTGGACTTTTACTTTGTCAGGTTTTTTAACAGGATCAACCTGAAGCTGCTGTTTGCTGAACCCAACGTTGTCAGTTTTTCTCTCTTACTGTATTCTGAGAAGCAGCTGACGTGACGTCACAGCACTCGTCACTGGTTTCGACTCCATGTGGTTTGGTAAACTTGGCGTTGCTGTAAACTGGGGAGATTTCCACAGGTGGAGGTGGCCTCTGTCTGTCCTCCCTGACGTCCTCATACACTTGGCTGGTCTGCAAGGGATGAGAGGATTGGTTGGATGTGAAATCAGCCAGTGGAACCAACGCTTTTGATGCTCAGATGGATTCAAAATGAAGTGAAACTCACCTGTGAGTACTCTGTTTCCACGTGAGTTTCTGAAAAAACACAACAGTGTTTATGATGGCAAAATGTTGTTACTTTTGTGTCTTTGACTAATAAAAATTCACTTCTGTTCACCCAGAATCTCATGGAGGGGAAAAAACTTATTGTGAGTGCATAAACTGTGAATGATGTGTCTGTTTCAGAAGTTAAATTTAAACACAAAGAGAGAAAAAATGTTTTTGTTTTTAGAAATGGGAAGTTGTGGGTGTTTGCCTGCTGTTGCATCACCTTTGTGTTGTGCAGATCGCTTCCTGCAGTAAACGAACACAGCCGCTGACAGCAGGACGGTCATGACGGCCAGAGTCAGACCCACATACAGCCAAACTCTATCTGCAGTTTGAGGAGAAGAACGAGCTCACAGTCACACTCAAACACAGTTCAGGACAGATCACAGGTTGTGCAAATGTCTAAGAGTCCATGGGTGAGATAAACAAAGGTCTGGTCAACACAGCAGCCAGTGAATTCCCTGTCAAACCCAAGCCTGCATGAATGTGGAGGGCAGCAGGACGAAGGACGAGGGGAGAAACTGTCCACATGATCTCAATGTTCCAGTCAAACATCTATGATTCACTGAGCTTCACACACTTTCCTCTGCAGGAAGCAAGTTCACTACACAGGGATTTTTCCTGTCTGTCCAGCTGCTGAGTGCTGAGGAGGCGGAGCTGATTTGTGGAGGAATGAACACCTGAGTCCCACCTGTGATTCTGCTCCAATCTGCCATGTTTTTAAATCTGGATTTGGACAGTCGTGTTTTATTCAGGCTCTCTCTGCTGCTGTCGGCCTCTCATGAACCAAGCAGCACACACTATAAAAGGTAATACCTATTCTTACTTAAATGACATTATGATATGTTACTTATTTCTCACTATCCTATTTACTAAACTCAGATAATGTTAGTAATGTTTTCGTTTAGCCTGAAAGAGGTATAAAACTTGGTTCACTTGAGTAAACTGAACTTGTGTCACAGGAGTAAACAAAGAACTCAATGGTGTGCATGCTCAGAGCAATTTTTCAGGAGACGGCATGTGAAGAAGCATTTTCTGAGTTTCTGGGTACATTATTTATAGGGCTGGGACTTTATCGCATTAATTACGATTAATTAATTACAGAAAAAATAACACCACAAAAAAATAACGCATTTAATTTTTGCACTCCAAACAGCACAGATCTTTTGCACGAGTTCCCGGAGTAGCTCAGTCGGTTGGGCGGGCGTCCCATGTGCGGAAACTTTGTCCTCCGTGGAGTCCAGTTCAACTCCGGCTCAGACCATTTGCTGCTTGTATATAAAAATAAATAAATAAATAAATAAATAAAAAGGGATGAATAGTCGTCGTTGGGTTTGTTGTGTGGAAAAAAACTACCGGGTGGAAATCTGGATGTTTGCACAAATTGTGTAAGAAAGAATTCGCCACAGCTCTTCCAGTCTCCGCTACCACCTCAATGCCAAACATGCAAAAAATAAAGTTGGGGCCAACTAATCCTTCTTTGTTTTGATTACTGAATTTATCCAAGGCAATCGGTTTCCTAGATTCTACTGAGTAAACACAACTGTTTGGTTGAGTCAGATTTACTTGGTTTACTTAAGTTACTATAACTTTCAAAGAACAAATTACCTTCACTTGACATTTTTGAGTTGGAGCAGCTATACAAAATTAAGTAAATAGAACTGTATTTTAAGTAAACTTAAGTAGATATAAAGTAAATATTACCTAAGACTAGGAGTTATAATTACTTGTTTCAAGGCAATCGGTTTCCTAGATTTTTTTAAGTAAACTGAACTTTTCAGATTTCACAGTGCAGAGAGTTAAAAAAGTGTCTGAACAGCAGCTCATCCTTCACTCAGGTTTTGAAGGCAGATCAATAAATAAGAAAAAAATTAAATGATAAAAAATCACCAGAAAGAAACAGATGATGGTTTTTCTATATAATATATTTGAGATTCATATTGTAACATGTTTTTCAAATTATAATTGTCAGGAAATATTTGGGTCATCAAAGCTTTCAAAGTCCTGATCACACAAAACACTTTCATCCATCAAACACAGTGTGTGGATGTACCTGTAGTTCCTGTTGTCTCATCCTGCTGCTGGTCAGAGTCTGAACTCTGCGTTGTTGCTGCACAATGAAACAAAAACACAGTGATACAGACAAATCCTGATGAGAGTCATGACAAACCGTCTGTGTGTGTGAGCTGAACTTTGGTTTAAATGAGCATTTATCAGTGTTTCAATTGAAAACATCAGCAGCTGAGGGACAAAACTTTCTTCAGACCTCCACAGACACAAACAAACACTCTCACTTTTATTCCACAAGTGGAAACTCACCATCTGTGACGACGATGTTAAACTCCCTGATGGCAGGTTGGGATGAGTTTCTGTCCTGAACACACCTGTACCGTCCTGAGTCAGACTCGGTCAGCTGTGAGATGCTCACATACATTATTCCTCCTGATGAAGATCCTTGTATATAATCAATTCTGTATCTGCCTCTCTGACCACTGACCAGGTTTGTTTCGACCAGGATGTTCTGTCCTTCACATTCTTCCTTGCAGAAGGACTTCCAGTAGGAAGACTCAGAAAAGGAACAAGCAACCAGGATCTCTCCTCCAGTTGGTCTGAAGATGTTTTTTCCTTCAGAAGAACTTCCATCCAGCAGAGCTGTTCAAAAAATGAACAATCAACATTTACTTTCTCTGCTTCCTGGAAGAAATCACAATCATTTCTGCTTCAAATCCAAACTACACTTCAGTCCAACTGTCTGTGACTGTAGTTGTTTGTGTAGTTTCATTGAACAGCATGTTGATTTAAATAGTTTGAACAAAGATTTACTGCATCATAATCTCACATTCTGACAATAATTCACTTTGATTTCATCATATTTGTTTTTCTTTGCAAGTTGTAAAAAGTTTCTGATTCAACTGAAAATCAAATGTGTGTGAACTTTAAGGACAAGTTGTGCTGTCAGAGAAAGACATGAACTCTAATCACTCTCAGTCTGTTTCTTCATACATTTACTTTCAATCAGAACAGAGACTGACTGAACTGATCTACAGTCAGCAGAAAGTGTGAAAACTGACACAAAATGAGACGACTTTGATGAACAAATGATGTTCTTCATCATCAGCTCCTGACACTGATATAAAACACACATTAAATATTAAGTAAATGGGTGTGTGTGTGTGTGTGTTGGTCCACTGATATTCAGGTGAAGTGGTGTGTGTTCACACGTTCACTTTATCAGACACTTCACAGCAGACCAGTACGAGCATTCATCAGCGTTCACAGAGATAAAAAACAGGAGGAACAAAATCTATCAGCAGCTTTTCTTCAGACAGTCAAGAACATTTTCAGGACTTTTAGCAGAAACTCACCATCTACAACAACAATGTGAATCTCCTCATAATATGAACGTCCTGATTTATAATAACCACACATGTATTGTCCAGAGTCAGACTTATTTAGCTGTGTGATGGTCACAAAAACTTCTCCCCAATTATCTACTTCATTCTTCCATTCAATGCTGTATTTGTCCCTCTGAGCTCTGACATCAGTAGTTCTAATCAGAATGTCCTTTTCTTGGCATTCTTGCCTGCAGAAGAACTTCAAACTGTCAGACCAAGAATTGTGGCATCCAGCTGTGACGTTTCCTCCTTCAGCTCCTGCATAGACAGTGGCAGCGTTGGCGAGAGCAGTGTGTTCATCCTGCAGAGCTGTTAAAACAGGAACAGTCATTAGTTGCTGTCTGTAGCTCCTGTAAGATG